>JARHVA010005194.1:72500-487500 GCA_037957365.1 Torreya grandis | reverse complement strand
AAGAGCCCTTTTTATGGTATTCAATTGTTCAATTAAGGATAAGAGATAATATTTGTCCTCAAATTTCCTAACTAAGGCTGATCTTAAGTCATCCTAGGAAGTATTGGAGTTCAGTGGGAGGTTTTTATACCATTACAGTGTTTTTCCTTTGAAGGAAGTAGCAAGCAGTCTAATAGCCATGTTCTATTGAAAAATATTAGGGACTAAATAGAGGTTAAAAAAATCCTTGATGTAATTAATTAGAGTTGTTTGATCTTGTCATGAGAAGAGTGGGATACTCTTAAGGGCTGATACGAGAATGCCATCAAACTAGGCTAAATTTAGTGGACTACCTCTATTGAATGGAATAAACACTTAGTTTATGATGGCCATCTAAATAGTGGGGATTTCAATGCTTAGGATAATAGGATGACTAGGAGACTAATATTTTTTGAGGATATGGATTTGTCTTATTAAATCTTGTTCTATTATATGAAGTAGAAGGAAACTCAATGAACTTAAGAGGAATACCATTACTAGTTGACCTTGTGGTAACCTTTGGCATGAAAGTGTTGCCTAAATGTTGTTATAAACTTTCAAACTTAAATAATCTTCAACTTTTTATGATAATGGATGTCTTCTACTACTAAAAATACTTCTTCTCAACTCTAAACTTTAGCTATGCCAAGGAGAATGGGTCCCATCGGGCATGCCAAAAGTTGTCAATCAAGAGTGTGCCCTTGTGAGAAAGTGTGTTCTTCCTCACTCTTGTTGGCAATGAAAAGGGTGTTAAAAATATTGTTTTTAATGGAATTGAATGATAAAATGAAGGTGATGCACCAATTATTTTGTGACCACTTATGTTTTCAATGAAACTCTTATGAGAGGGGAAAAATTACACACATTCACTACACTCAACAAAGATTTATACAAAAATGTTTCATAATAAGGACTTGACAAACCTAGTTTATGCCAGAAAGGACTGAACTCACATCTAATGCTTGAACATAAGTTGGTTTAGACACTTAAAAAAACTGTATGATATCAAAAATGTCTCATTAAGGTATAATAACTAGACAATAACATAGGAAAATAAGTATTTTAATAAGCTATATCAATGGAAATAACATACACTTCATTCAAAAGCTTAAAAAATTTAGCTTCTTATTTCTCTAAAAATGTGAATACCAATTTTGGCAGCCTTTAGGAACAATCCAAAAAGCAAGGAGTGATCTTACATTCTAGAAAAAAATTACTACATATAGCAAAAAAAATGATTGCAGACAAAGCAACCCCAAAATAGGGGACTTCAAACTTGATCTAAGCTTGTCCTTAAGTTTTTCATAGCATTTTTCAACCTTTCAAATATTAATCCTTCATGATTAAGAACTCCACCCACACCTTTTCTCCATTCAAATGTGACTAGCTCCCATAAGGCTCCTTTAGGCATTGATTAATATTTTAGACCAGTAGGTGTAGTTAACTAGCTTAACACAGTTAAGCATATGGTATTGGAATGATCTAATTACTAATGTTAGTTAGAGGCAACTTCTCAAGGCTTTCTTTACCATACCTTGAGAGCATCCTCCAAAACATTCAAAACCTTCATGACCAGCCTCTAAAAGTACCACACAAAATTGTAGCTTGTTCCTTATGCTTGAAACCTATGAGGTTATCTATCTACCTTAATTTTAAGACCACCAAATCCATTAGGGCACCTAATTCATATATTGAGGCTAGTTTTTCTTCTCAATCACAAATATAGTAATGCTAGCATCCTATGTGAATATTATAGATCTTTTAAACTAGGAGTATTGTGTTATACTATGGGTTTCTAGTCAACATTAACTTGAAATAAGGAACCATTAAATATCCCTTTATATTAAACCAAACACATTGCTTTTCCTTGATAGATTATTGCTAGGTCTAGTGTGTAATGACAAGATGACTAGCTAGCTTAGCCTTTCATTGGCACCTCCATGGCATGAAGACATTTCAAGTAAAGAACAACTTTTGAGATGTTAAGGTAAATTTGTCTTGAAGTAAATTTTATATTTTATATGCAGTATATGTGTTTCTTTGAGAGGCACATTGGTCATCATTGCTACCAAGACCTTATTCACACTTTTGAAACAAATAAAATCTCTTCATATGGATTCAAACCTATCCAAGGTGCCTCTATATCTATCTCAAAGTTATGCCTATGAAAAAATAGTAGTCATCTTCTCCAATATCAAGGTTGTTAATTAAAATGAAGTACATAAGGGTGTAATGACCTCAATAATAGTCTTGAATCACTTAAACCAAATGTATTATAAAAACACCATATTTTATATGCACTATGAAACTCCTCAAAATGTACATACCTTACAATCAATGTTTCACATCTTTGAGATAACTTATGAACATAATTATCAAACCATAGAGGATCAACCTCTCTCTCTCTCTCATAGAGGAATTATACCATCATTTTTAGTTCCTACCATAAATGGAATATTTAAATCACATTGAATTCATGGACATTGAAATCAATCTCAATAAATGTATTTGCACTTTGTTAAAAAGATACACTTAACTTAAAATATCTCAAAGGAGATACACTCATAATGGCAAATTATTAAATCTTACTTTGATGAATCAAGTGTGTCATGAATTATATCATCCATTTCTAGCCTCTGAAGATGAAAACATATGCTGAAAAACTCATATTTTTCTTCAAAACTAACCCAAGAGACCAATGAGAAAGATAAAGAAGGAAAACATGGTTTTATGATATAAATAAATTATTATAATGAGTTATATTATTATACCAAGATTAAAATTAGCCTCATTACCTATAAAATCATCCGTAAAAACCATTCCACTCCATTTTTTTGATCTTGATAAATAGGTCCAAGAATAGACCCCTCTCAGATGCATAGGCTATAGTGACCTATTGTCACTCTTAGAGAATTTTCATAGATATTAGTTCAAAAATACACAAAATAATTCTAATAATTTCAATATTACTCATACCCCTAACGATTTCCAAATTTTTAGATCCTAACTCTTCTCTTTCCATATCAAAAATTTGAAAAATGCCCTTTTGGAGTTACCAAGAAGATCAACATATGAGTAAAGATGGTTTTTTAAAAAAATTTCACATAAGAATTCCTATAAATAACTTATATGACTCTTTTTGGACCTAATTAATCCAATAATATGATTTTATCACAAAAATCCTCTAAAAACTAACATGAATGCCTCAAAAAAGCTTATGTTTGCATTAAAAAGGCCAAATTCACTAAGGAGATCTAATTGAAATGATTTAAAATGTATTATTGAGTTTTTCACATGTATTATGAGGTGAATAAATATGTAGTTAATATTTTTCCTGATCATATACCATCAAAACCTTCTCTGGAGGTCACAAAATGGTCAAAATTACATAAAAATGAGTAATGAAGTTAGTCCAAAATGTGATAAATATAAGTATCCATATTTTAGGCATGTAATGGTATTGACACATTCTATGACATTTAAGACTCTTATTACCATTGAAAATGGTTCAAAAAGACCAAGAATGACTAGACAAGCATAAGACAAATGAAGGACAAGACCTTAACTCACCTAAAAAACCTTAAGACCTGATAATCATGGTTACTAATGATCACTTTATGGAAATTTAAATACTAAAATACTTACCAACAAGTAAAATTGGCATGATATGAAATTTTTTGAATGGTAGGGGTGACAATTCAACCATGAGGTCAAAATTATCAACACTTACAACACATTTAAATAAATTTATATGCTTAATTAATTTTAACCAACATTTTATTTACCATTGGATGAAACTTTTTAATTTCCCTATCTCCATAGAGCAAGTTCTTTTCTTAGTATGCCAACTCTCATTATAGATGGTTCTCTTCAAATTGATATTTATTATGAGATTATAGTTTCATTATTTTGCTCACCTATAATTCGATCCTTATTATTAATTATCCCAAATCCCTAAATGATAAATCTAGGTCTAGAACCCCAATTGTGGTACCTCCCCACATTCTAGCCCACTAAGTAAATAATGTCCAAAATTAAACCATAATATTCCTCTATCTATTTCTCAGGTATAGACTCATTCTATTCCATTAGGATACCCAATTAATCATCCACTACATTATTTTTCTTAGCTCAAACTTGAGAATTCAATAGCATAGGTTAACGTGTTACTTTTTACATATACAGAGACATACATGAGATGTAAATAGATAGACACTTAAATGGGGTTAAATTGATACTAGTAATGGTGTAATCAAGGATATAATAGAAACATCTCTTACAAATCACCAAGAGCCTTTCCCACCCCATTCCCAATACACCCTTTATTGCTTGCACTCAGGGAGATCAATGTGCTGACAAGTTACTAAATGATAAAGCATCGATAAATGAAGTGAAAATATTATGTTTATACGTGTAGTAACATTATGTCTTTATCTAGATAGTAGTGATCAACCCAATATAGTTATGTGTGCATCCCTAACTACATTAGCTAGATTAATAGAGTGTAATTTTACATTCCTTCAACCAAATATATCAATTAATGTGAATTGAAAGAGCCATAACACAATTTTGGTTAACAGAGAATACACACAGAGATCACAATAATAATTCTTTGTTGATATATATATATATATATATATATATATATATATATATATATATATATATATATATATAAATATATATATATATGAGAGTCTACTCCTATATTCAAGAGAGTGAATCTCCATAAATAACTCCTACAACAACTCAACACTATTTTACATGAGTTTTTTTAACTCACATAACTAATATTTTTATGAGTTATTTATTCAAAAACTCTAGTAATATTTACATTTAATATTTCCTAGAGTAATTTTCATGTTATTATAAACATGTAAACAATATAAATTCCCAACATTCACCCCCTTAGTGACAACATGGGGAGAACATCAATCCTATATCTGCACCTAGATTCAAGATTTGGTTATTTTCTTAGGACAACCACAAACCTTAATGATGGTTTTTCATATGGCTTACCAAAAACTAAAAAAGGTGGTTTTCAAGTGGTTTACCAAAAACCACAAAAAACATGGTTTGAAATTGGATTGCCACTAACCACATCATGATGTGAAATAGTTTTATTAGCTATTTTCACTATCCCACATTAGGACAAAATACAAAATAATTTTCTGCTCACTTGTTACAAATGTGAGTAGTAATATATCATATGTTCTTGTTCACACACAACTGAAACAAATGCACCACCAAATCATATTATCCCCATCATTGGTGACTGATGAGAGGCTTAGAAACCCTCCTTCCTCTATTGTCTTTGACCTCTTCTATGTTGTTGCTCACTTAGCTGATGAAGATGTGAAGCACACCTTTTTTCATATTGGGTGTATTTATATCACCCCCCTCAATTTGAAATGATTAATAAGATGTCATGGTTAGCTGAAAATGCATCCTTGTGTGTGTGTGTGTGTGTGTGTGTGTGTGTGTGTGTGTGTGTGCATAATACATACATACATGCATATACAATTTTTAACAATGATGAATCAATTAATAACTTTGAATCTTTCAATATAAAAATAACTATTGAAGCATTTTTTAGAATATCCTTGATGGCCTGAGACTCAAAATTTAAATATTAACACTTATGGATTTGACACAAATACTATATTCTCACTCCCAAATCATTTTATTTGGATAATGCCAAAAAAAATAACCCATAGAACCACCTATCTAATAAAATATAAAAGGTTAAATTCATAATATATCCAAAATCTATAATTATGAATTTAATTTAAACAATAAAAGGACAAACTAAAAATCAATAAAACCTTAACTAAATACAATTGACCTATATGTTGAGAAAAATAAACTATGATTAGAAATATAAATACTAACCAAACATTATAACAATCTTCACAACTTTGACCAAAATTGTGACTTAAACTCATAAGAAAATAAAAACAAAAATTGAATATTATGAATATTACCTCAAATCTTACAATTACATGGAGCATGGAGAGGTATGGGATGATTTTTTAGTTCTACCAATTTGATCATATCTGCATTGAAGATGTCATAGGTAGTGAGAAGCATATAATGTATATGTGGCTACTGCATAGGTTAGCCATCAATCTTAGTGTAAATTCAATGTTTGAGGCAAGGATGATGCCAAGATGGCTCTATATTTGAATGAAACATGTTGAACTAAGAAAACCCTATGTTGTTTACATGATGAGATCTCCTAAATCATTTATTATAAGAGAACATCAATATAAATGTTAGATTGTAATTTCAGAAATTACATTTGTCTATTGTTGAGATGTTATCATTGATGTCAAATGGTTTTCTATTTAGTAAAGAATATGGTCATTGATGTCAAAGAATTTTTGTGAAAAACTACAAACTATATCAGATTTGTTATAGATTACATCAAATTTGTTACGAACTACATCAGGTTAGCTACAAACTATAACAAGTTTTATGGACTACATCAAATTTGATACAAAATGCATTAGGATCACTATGGACTGCATCAAATTTTCTATGAACTACATCAAAATTGTTACAAACTACATCAACAGTGTTACAAACTACATCAAAACTACTACAAATTGCATCAAGCCTAATAATTCCTTGGCCTATTTCAACTTCATTTCACTCAGGTCATCCTATGTGAGTGAGATTTTATAAAATCTAATGTGAATTATGTTTTTAAAAGAGAATAAATCATTATATAGCTGACTATAGAGTTTTATTTGGTTGACTTTCAAGAATTTTTTGACCACCATCTTATATATAAGAAAGATCAAATTATCTCTTTAAAGTATGAAATAGAGGATTAATATTCACTAAGGATCAGAGTAGAGGTCCATTGAGTAATGGATGGACATAGAGGTGTGAACATGAAATCATCAAATGATTCATACGAAAATGAACCCTAGAGTATATAGAATTAGCTAAAAGAGATGAGTAGAGGAGGTAGAGAGGATATGGTCTTTTAAAATAAAGACCAGAGAAATAAAGCCTAATATGTCTATTTGATTGAGCAGAGAAAGAGAGCCTAATTTTTATATTTGATTGAGTAGAGAAAGAGAGAAAAAAATAGTAGAATGAATTTGAGAGTGATGACCAAAAAAATAGCAGAATTGTACCATCATTTATTGATAGAAGAAACTGACAAAGGTGGATGATCTAAAGTAGTTGAGTTGGTACTTATCAAATGGGGTTGAAGCCTCTTATAGATTGGTGTCTACAAATCAAGGAGATGTGTTTTTTAGCAAGTGGGTCCTTAACTATTTGGTATTGGTGCCTCAAGCTAAGTTATTACTTAGCAATATTGTTGAATCATTGCATATCTAATTTAAGACATGTATTCCATGCAGTGATTATTGTGGTTTTTCATCCCTTTAAGGGTTTCCCACCTATATCATGTTTTATGTTCTTATGTTCTTTGTTGTGGTTTGATTACTCTATGAATTCTATATTTATGATTGACTAATAAACTAAAGAATTAGAATAAAGTTTTAAGATCTCATTGATTCACCCCCCCTCTCAATGGTTGTGCTTCCAATAATTGGTATTAGAGCAGGTCTTTCAAGGTCAAGCTTGATATCTGGAAGGTATATCCTAAGAAGCAAAATGTTTATTTATCAAGTACAAGAAGGGTTTTCAATAAACTAGTCCCTTTGTTTATTATAACCAATTATGCCTTTTGGAGCATTAGGATGAATACCCATTTGATGGATCTTGGGTTTGACATTTGGTAGTCAGTTGTTGATGGGTATGCTATCCCTCAAACTCCTCTAATTGATGTTGTAGGAAATAAATCAAGTGAGAACAATTCAAAGGCTATGAATGCTATATTGTGTGGATTGGCAAAATTTGAGTTTGTCAAGGTGGTGCAATGTGAGTCAGTTAAGGCAATTTTAGACAAGTTACAGATCATATATAAAGGTGACACTAAGGTAAAATTGGTAAATATTTAAACCTATAAAAGGAATTTTGAAGTTATAAATATGAAATAATAAGATGATATTATAACATATCTTCTTAGAGTTGATGAAGTAGTCAACATAATCAAAGGTCTTCGAGAAAAGGTTAATGAATCAACTATTGTTCAAAATATTTTAAGATCCTTGACCCCAAGATTTGACTAAAAGGTGTCAAGTTGTTAGTAGTTGAAGAAGTAAAAGACTTGGACAAGTTAAAAATGGATGAGCTTCATGGAATACTTACTACCTATGAGATGAGGACTGTGATGGAAGATCTTCTAAAAGGGAAGCATCCTCCAAAGTTGTAAAGAAAACACACATAAAAAAGGTTAAAATTAAAAGTGACATCAATGTTGATGAATAAAAATCCAAATCTTTATTTTTGTGGAAACTAAGAAAATATTTAGTTAGGTAAAAAGGCATGCTACCATTCAAATGTTCTAATTGTGTTAGGATTGGTCATTCTGCTACCAACTATCCTTAAAAGGAAAAACATGATCATGATGAATAACATGGTGAAGAGAATAAGAAGTCTAACAAGTATTAAAATAGCAAGAAAAACTTCAAGCAAGGTGACTATAATAAAAATTTCTTTAAAAACAAAAATATTCTATATTTTAAAGAAGATAGCAGCTCTTCTGAAGTTAGTGATAAAGATATCTCAAACAGTGATGAATGTAGTTCATACCATAGAAGTAATGAAGATTTGTTCATGGCCAATGAAGCTAAAGATGGGAATAGTTCAAAATAACAATTATTTATGGATGATGAAGAAGTGGATGAAAAATTTGAGGTGGATCTTGAGGCAAAACTTATCAGTGCTTTAAATGAATTGAAGAGTCAAAGAAAGAAAAAATAAAAGTTAAAGTTAAAGTCTCTAGTCAAGAGTCATGAAGAATAGATATGTATCTTAAAAAATAAGATAACTAAGGGTGCTAAGGAAGCTTAAGAGGTCATAAAAAATCTCAAGACATAGTTAGAATAATCAAATATAAGTCTGAATTTCAAGGAAGAAGAGTGCAATGAATACAAATTTGATATAGGTTCATTGAAGTCAGATTTGGAATAGTTCATAGTCAAATTAAAAAATTATAAAAAAGTTTGAAAATAAAAATGGAATTCTTGATGACCTATTTAATAGTCATATGTCACCTCTCATCAAATAGGCCTTGGATACATGGAAGACCATAACATTAGCAAGGAAGAGAAGAATATCAATAAGCCAAAGATATATGTTGATGCTCTCAAGAAATATGAGATTGTGATTAATAGTAGAAGTTTAGGATATGTTAAGAAGATTATTACTCCTCTCAAAGATAAAAAAAGAGTCAATATGCCTTTAAAAAATCTTCAAATATAATTTCCTATCAGGCAACTAAATATAATAAGGTACATGAATTTATTCTGTGGCTACTATTTTTCTTGTAATTAGTTTGGACATGGAGTTGTAGATTGTAGATCAAATACTAAAAACAATCATGCAGGAAGAAGTGATATGAATAATCATGTATTTCCAAATATATTCTCAAATTCATTTGTCTAAGGTTTAGATATCAATAGATATAGTGTGATTTGTTAAAAATGTAATAGAATTGGACATATTTCAATATTATGTAGATTGGGTTATACACAACCCACTAATTAAAATAGGAAGGTGTATGTTTAAAATGATAATAAGTCAGAACCTTTGAAAATAATGAAAAGGGAGAAATAAAATGATGGTCCAAATGAATAAGAATCCATGTTAGCATAAGCTACTTTTCACATTCAAGATGAGAGTTTGAAATGGTATATTAATAGTGGTTGTTTAAACCATATGATAGGTGACAAGAATAAATTTATATCTTTGAAGAAGATAACTAAAGGTACAATCAAGTTTGGATACAATACAACAACTGATAATGTTGACATGGGAATACTAAGTCTTGACAATGAGAAAATTAAAATTGAGAATGTGTTATATGTCAAAGGACTAAAGCATAATTTTATGAGTGTTAGTCAAATGTACAATTAGGGATATACTCTAAATTTTCATACTAAAGGATGTGAAATAAAAATAGAAAGTTCAAGAAGATTGGTAGAATATGCTAACAAGACTGTAAATAATTTGTATGTATTAATTGAGATCAAGAAGGATGGGTTTTTTATGATTCAATTGGATGAGAGATCGATTTGGCATAGAATAATGGGACATATAACCTTTCACAACTTAGTAAAGGCAAGTACTAATAAATTAGTTAGCAACATGATTAAGATCACTAAGCCTTCAAAAACCCTATGTAAGGCATGCCAACATGGAAAATAGACAAGAAGAAGGTTAAATACAAAAGAATATTCAACTATAAAATTGTAAGAGTTGATTCATACAGATCTATGTGGTCCAACTAGAACTCAAATTATTTAAGGTGAAATTTGCTTCATACTTCTTATTGATGATTACACTAGAATGAGTTGGGTTATATTTTTTAAGAAGAAATATGAAGCTTTAGATAAGTTCAAAGAATTCAAGGTTCTAGTTGAGAATGAGATGGACTTAAAAATCAAGTGCCTAAGATTTGATAGAAGAGGATAATTTTTTTTAAATGAGTTTGATGACTTTTATAAAGAACATGGAATCAAAAGATAGTTTTCAATTGCAAGGACAACACAATAGAATGGTTTGGTATAAAGGAAGAATAGGACTATTTAGGAAATAGATAGGATAATATTAAATGAGTCCAAATTGTCTAATACATTTTGGATAAAGGTTGTAAACACAATAGTACACATTATAAACAAAGGTCAAATCATAATAAATAATAATAAGAACCCCTATGAACTGTGAAAAGGTTGACCAGCTTTAGTAGAAAACTTTAGAGTGTTTGGAAGCATATGTTTCATCAAGAAAGATGAAGAGGATCTAGTAAAATTTGATTCAAGGGCTGATTAAGCCATCTTCCTTGGATACTATTTAGTTAATTCTACATATCGATGTTATAACAAGAGACTACATAATATTATGGAGAGTACACATGTGAGAATGGATGAAACTAGAACTAAGAAGGTTAGCACATAACAAAGATTTTATGAAGAGGAGCTTGACCTCAAGGAAGAAGAAAGAAAATCAAAAAATAAGTATAAGAATAAAATAAATAAGAATAAGAATGGGAAGATACAAGGGTGCCTTCTATATTCATTCAAAAAAATCATGTAGAAATTCAAATTATCGGTGATATTGATGCAAGAGTGAAAACTAGGAGAAGGCTTATGAATACATCAAAAAATGTAAACTTCTCTTTATTTACAAAGATAGAACAAAAAAAAATTTAGAAGCCAAAAGTGATAAGCATTGGGTTAATGCTATAGAGGAAGAGCTCAATCAGATTGAGAAAAATGAGACTTGGGAACTTATTCCCAAACCTAAGGATAAGAATGTCATTAGAATCAAATGGGTTTTTAGAAACAAATTGAATGAATATGGTCAAGTCATGAGAAATAAATGAAGGATAGTATGTAAAGGCTATGCTCAAGTATAATTTGTTGACTATGAAGAAATTTTTTCATCTATGGCAAGACTAGAATCCATAAGACTATTTTTAGTATATGTTTAGTTTCAAGAATTTCAAGATATATCAAATGGATGCAAATTCTACATTCTCAATGGAAATGTATCAGAAGAAGTGTATATAGATAAACCTAAAGGTTTCTCTTTATCAAGAAATAAGGACTATGTATGTAGACTGAAGAAAGCATTATATAGGCTAAAGTAATCCCCTAGAGCATGGTATGCAAGACTTGATAGATACTTACTTGATTAAGGTTTCAAGAGAGGTGTTGCTTATAGTAACCTTTACATCAAAACAAAATGTGAGCATTAATTAATTATAGTTGTGTATGTTGATGATATTATCTTTGGTAGTGACTATAACAAGATGTCTAAGGAGTTCATATAAGTGATGTAGAAATAATTTGAGATGTCTAAGTTATGTCTAGATAAGGGGATATTCATCTCTCAAGATAAGTACATTAAGGAAATGTTGAATAAGTTTGATATAGAAGACTGTAAATCAGTAAGTACTCTAATGACAACAAGTTACAAGTTGCATCAAGAGGATAGGTCATCATAATTCAATTATGTTGAGGTATGTTCCTATTGTTGTGTTGAGACATATATGTTGTCATTGATGTCTAATTTAGAGGAATATGTTATCTCTGCTCTTTCACTAATTCTATTACCTACAAAGGATAACTTATGTATTCAATCTTTATCCCACATCTCTTCCTTGTCAACCTACTAAATATGTTTTTTGAATCCTCTACTCAATTCTCAATGGAGTTTCTTATAGTGCTCAATTCAATCCCTCTTACCTACAAAACCATCTTTGTTCACAAACTTACAATCTCTTATTATTTTATTCAAGTCTATTTCCTTGACAATGAATTAATGATTCATTCATCATGTAATGATTCTAAAGTTAATCTCAATGGTCATGGTTATTTTCACATTAGAGGTAATCCTCCTTTCATGTCTAGACCTATCAACTCACTCACAACCTTTCACAATGCATTAGAATATTTCTATACAACTTTGTCCTATCTTTTCCAATCCTTGTAGCCTTTTTTTCTTGTTTCAATCCTTATATGGAGGTGTATAGATTCCAATCACATAATTACCCTCACTTCTAGACACCCTATTTCCTATACCATCCATTCATAAAGTTTCATCCTCTAATTCCTTGTCTAGGCCATTTTCTAACATCTTTTCATTCCTTGTTTATGCCTAGTAGGCCACTGTTTAACCCTTGGACATAAAATCCTCCACCACAGTACATAAATGTACAAAAAAAAAATTAAACACTCAAAATATTTTTACTTAAAATAATACCAATATTTTCACTAATTTTTAGCACTTTTTAAGGGTTACAACTAGAGATATTGTATAAACCCTAGATAGAGCTTTCTAGTGCTTTATCTTAGTTGAGAGCTCTAAAAATTAAACTAGGAGTGTTGGAATGAATTTAAAATACTCAAATTAGTTCATTAGGTCTATAATGACCTTAATAACCTTATCTAATCAATGTATCCCCCTACTAATATTTTGCTACAACTTTTCAACTCAAAAAGCTCTTGATTGTGTCCATTAACTAACTATCTACAAGTCTATGTCATGAATAGAAGAATAAAATGCAAATAAATGTAAGATTAGGTAGTAAAAAACCTTAATAAACACTCAAATAAATTACCCAAACCTTTTATAACACCTGTACTCATTCTTTTAACCAATTTTTTCCAAGAAGTTGATATACACAATCCTCCAAGCCAACGTTCCTCACAGGAAATAGGGTCAGTTTTGAAGATGCTTGTAATGATAGGGTTTATTTTTTAGATATGAATCTCATAACATAAAATAATGCTCTATCCACATTTTTATTCATATACTACAACTTATCAATTATAATAAATCATTGTTTTGTTAAGCACAATCTATAAATAGGGAAATTTACCCAAATGTGGGTCTATTTATGGTTCTATATAAACACCAGATATCTTTCATGACTATTTATTGAAAATTTTCACCGCCAATAGAAACATAAATATATACAATACATTACAAACACACAAGGAGGAAATTTCATAGTCATTCTTTGTCAACAAAGCAAATTCAACCTATAACAAATAGCTTATATAAGATCAGGGGTCTATACTACGCATTCTTTAACCATAAATACTTTTTATTTATATCTTGGAGAAAATATTAATAAAATAAATTTCCATTATCTTTCAAACATTATTGATAACAATTTCAATCTCAATCTTTCATTATCAAATCACATGCATTCATCAACAACAGTAAATGACCTCAAATAGGGTTTGAATCAATTCTTAATTCAAAACATTATTTTATTTACAAGTTTTTACTTATAATATCCATAATATATCATCCTTGAATGGTATTATAGGTTACCACATCAGAGAAATTACCCTCACACGCAATAAAACTCCTATATAAATCAAGACTCTTACAACAAGACTCATAACTAATTCTTGATCAAGATTTCACATGCAACTCCTAATCCAATGTAAGGTGGTGGACTACCACCTCACACCTAACTTATAAAATACATTAAAATATTATATATGACATTTATTATAAAATAAAATATCTATTAAAACTTTTGTCATCCATTACATATCCTCATTTCTCACCTAGACCATAAATACATCATGAAAGTTTGAAATTCCCTTTTGGCAGGAAAACTAATTCAAATTAAAAAAATTATCCATTTAAGACACCTTATAGACCATTTATGAGAATTTAAATAATCCCATACATAATAATCCCAATTGGAGAAAATTATTGACACCCATGCTCTACTTCAAACACTCATATAGGTGTGTGTGCTCTTGACTGCCACACTTGTACTTTGTCTTGCCTCTTGTTATCTTCCTCCATGTTATACCTACAAAATAGAACACATTCAATAAAACATATTATTTCTCATTCCCTTGAGGAATTATCCATCTTCCCTCTTTGATTTCTTGTTTCTTTTTCTCCCAAGCACCTTCATGTGCTTTATATGCTTCACTCTCCTTTGCATCATCTATCAATGCATCTTGCTTCTCTCTTTGCATGGATTTTACTTCTTCCACCTATACTTCAACCTCAATAGATGAAACTTACTCATATATATTTTCATCATGTGCTTGACTTATTCTTATCTTCATTAATTCCCTTATCTTGGACACCACTATTTCATTCCACAAGTTTATGTTCTCTTTGGTAACCTTGTTAACCATTTTTATATAAATTTGATGAGGATCAAGTCCATATTCTTGGTTCCAAGACTCATACAAACTTGAATATGCCTCATACCTTTCCTTATGTTGTTGTCCCATTTCTCTTTTGGCTTCACTTGCATCATCTTGAGTGAGGATATCTTCCTTCTTCATGTTATCTTGCTTCCACAATGGTTGACCTATTTGTTCTTATTTCATCAACATGACTCTTGAGTCTCTTCTTCATCATGACTCATTTTGATCACTGCTTGGTCATATGCCTATTAATTTTGATCTTTGAGCCTATAAATGGGCTCAAATATCTCTTACTTCTCTTCATCTCTCAAACCTGAATTCAAACATATAAATACATCATTAGATTTCAAAACATGAGGCTTGATTACCTCCTTGTCTTTCATATTTTTCTTCTCTTTTCCACTAATTTCTTGATTGGACATTTTATTGGATTCCTTCTCATGAACCATATAATATGTGGGTTCATAAACTATTTAATCTACTCTATCTTGATTATCATCTTCTCCATTTATTGCCTCATCTATACCATTTCTCTCTCCATCTTAATATTTTTCTTTGTGTCTGCATACACCATCTTCTCTTTGTGAATTTCATGCTTAACTCAATCTCTCACTTTCCCTTATACCTATTTTTCATATTCATCTTGAGTACCACATTTGTGCACATTCTTCTCCTTATTTTGGTCTCACTTGGACCATCTCCTTTGGTTCACACTTGGAATCTTCTATTTCAGACCTCACTTGGACCTTTCAACTTCTTGTCCTTCACTCTAGGATTACCTTCTCTTCCTTGATTTCTATTTATGATATTCTCTCCTCTTGAGCTTATTAATAGCTCTTCTACTTTGAGGTTTCCACCAGAACACTTATTATTTTATATCACACACTATCATCAATGTATTTAAACCATATAATCAATCACAAAATACATCATACCTTCCTAATATGCCTTCTTGTTATGTCCTCCAACAAGAATCATTACTTGTTTACCTAAAAAATCTTGGTAAATCATGTAACATGTGATATAATAATAATGGTTATACCTACATATACCTTCCTAGAGAATCTATATGGCTATGATACCAAATGATGTAGAGGGATATGGCATCTCAGCTCTTTCACTAATTCTATTACTTGTAAAGGATAACTTATGCATTAAATATTTATCTTTCATAGCTTCCTTGTCAAATTAATCAATATGTTGTTTTACTCCTTTAATCAATTATCAATGGAGTTCTTTACAGTGCTCAATTCAATACTTCTTACCTACAATAACCATCTTTGTGCACAAACTTATAATCTCTTATTATTTTATTCAAGTCTCTTTCCTTGATATTGATTTAATGATTCATTCACCATGAAATGATTTTGAGGTTACTCTAAATTTTCATGGTTATTTTCACCTTATAGGTACTCTTCCTTTCCTATCTAGACCTATTAACTCACTCACAACCATTCACAATGCATTAGGATAGTTCAATACAACTTTGCCCTATATTTTCCAATCCTTGTAGCCCTTTTTTCTTGTTTTTCTCCTTGTACAAAGGTGTAAAAATTCCTATCACAAAAATACCCTCACTTCCAAATATCTTATTTCCTATATCATCCACTCACAAAGTTACATCCTCCAACTCCTTATCTAAACCACTTTTTCAACCTCTTTTCATTCCTTATTTAGGCCTATCAGGCCACTATCTAACCCTTGGACATATAGTCCTCCACCATAGTAATAAAATGTAAAACAAAAATATTAAACCCTCAAAATATTTTTAATTACACTAACACCAATATTTCACCAATTTTTATCACTTTTTAAGGGTTACAACTAGAGATATTGTCTAAACCCCAGATTAGGGCTTTCTAGAGCTTTATGTTAGCTGAGAGCTCTCAAAATTCAACTAGGAGTGTTGGAATGAATTTAAAAGACTAAAATTATTTCATTATATCTATAATGACCTTAATCATCTTATCTAATCAATGGATTCCCCCTAATAATCTTTTGTTATAACTTTTCAACTCAAAAAGCTCTTGACTGTGTCTAGTAACTAACTGCATACATGTATGTGTCATGAATAGATGAATAACACATAATTACATGGAATATAAATTGGTAAACAACCTTAAGACACACTTAAATAACTTACCCAAACATTCTATATCACTTTCACTCATTCCTATAACCAATTATTTCCAATAAGTTGATATACACAGTCCTCCAAGCTAATGTTCATCACAAGAAACATGATTAAATTTGAATATGATTGTATCGATAGGGATTATTTTTTAAATATGAATCTCATAAAATAAAATAACAATCTATCCAAATTTTTAATCATGTACTAAAACTTATAAACTGTAATGCATCATTATTTTGTTAAGCACATTCCATAAATAAGGAAATTTACCCAAATAGGGGTCTATTTATGGTTCTGTATAAACACCAAATATCTTTTTTGACTATTACTTAAAAATTTTCACCTAAAATAGAAACACAAATATATCCAATACATTCTAAACATTATAATAGGAAATTTCATAGTCACTCTTTGTCAACAAAGTAAATTCAACCTGTAACAAACAGCTTATACAAGATCAAGGGTTTTTACTCTGCATTCTTTAACCAAAGATCCTTTATATATATATATATATATATATATATGAAAAAATATTCATCAAAAAAATGTTCATTATATTTAAAACATTCTTGATAACATTTTCAATCTCAATATTTCATTATAAAATCAGATTCATTCATTAACAGTAGTAAATGACCTCAAACAAGGTCTGAATCAATTCTTCATTCAAAACATTATTTTATTTACAAGGTTTTACTTCTAATCTCCATACTCTATCATCCTCAAATTAGATGATATTTTTAAAACTCTAAAAACTTACCCTCACACACAATAAAACTCCTATATAAATCAAGACTCTTACAACAAGACTCATAACTGATTCTTGATCAAGATTTCAAAAGCAACTCCCAATCCAATGTAGGGTGGTGGACTGCCACATCACACATAAATTTTAAAATAAATTAAAATTAATTATAGGAACTTTATGAGACCATAAAACATATATTACATATTTGGTCATCCAATACATATCCTCATTTCTCACCTAGACCATAAATACATCATGAAAATTTAAAATTGCCTTTTGGCAGGAAAACTAATTCAATTTTGTACCCATTAAAGACACCTTATAAACCATTTTTGAGCATTACAATATGACCTTGCATCAATGTAAAATTTAATTTTCATTGATGTCCCAAACGTGCTCTTGTGAAGAATCATGGTCTAGTAGGTCCTTGAATTCTGCATAAGGTCTGGGCATAGTGTTATGATAGACAAGCTTATCAAAAGTGTTGCTTTGTATTGCTATTAGATATCATTAGAGAGAGAGAATTTAAATATAAATAACATATTTTATCTCCATGTCATGTGTGATCAATAAGGATAGTTTAGATTTGGCAAGATACCTATATGGTTTTATAATTCTTGGTCAAAGGATAATGATGAGAGATGTTGTGGAGTATGTCTTAGATGTTTGGAGATGAGTTATGAGCTACATAAGGTGTCTTAAAGATCTCAAAGTGGTATGGTGCCTAGTAGTTCTTCTTGATGAACTAGTTCTTGAGCATGGATATGGCTTGTATAGGAATGATGATAACGATATGGATGTGTATGGAATTCAAGTTATGTAATATAGTGTTAAATCATGAGAGAAAGATGATGAGTCAGTCGCATGACTCTCAGAGTGAGCCAAAGGGTAAGTTATTCATTAGTGGTCTTCTCATGGACCCTATCTTAAGACCCTAAGCGACATGATGAGGCATCATGATCAGGTTTGGAGGCTTGTGAGCTCATGTGATCATGGTTTGAGGTCAAAAATGTTGTTTCAAGTATGTTGGTCAAGTTTGAAGGTCTTGAGTTGAAGAAGAAAGTATAAAAAGTGGATTTGAGGTCTCTCGTGTGTTAGAATAAGGTGTTGTAGACTTAAGAAGGATTTTCTCATGCTTATTGGCATGTGTGACTATTTTATGGGAATATTATCTCTTAGGTAGAGATTTAAAATTGTCCTAATAATGATTTTTAATCATTAGGAGTTGGATTCAGGGGAAAAGCTCTATGAACAAATGTTAAGAATGAAAATCGATCTAAAACTCTCATAGTGACCTAATATGGAAGATATTTATATAAATGGCTCAAAATGAATTATATGACCTAGTGTTATGATTGTATCATGTATAATAATCTCCCAGGTACCTCTAGGAGGAATTGGTAATTCAGAAGAGTGAGTGTAAGCTATAAGAAAACCCTTATTTCTTGGATTTTTGATGTAATAGGTAGGTTTGACCAAGTAAAAGCATCAAAATGATTTTAGGATGATTTGTGAGACTTGTATTTTTCTTCCATGTAAGTTTATGAGTAGGTTATAGACTTAAAATATTTTAAACCGGTCATGGAAGTTGACATATCACTAAAAAAGCTTAGTGAGGAAGACAGTGAGAAAACCAAACAAAAGTGAGAATGAGATTAGGAATGAGTTGTCATGGATTAGGAATGGATATGAATTCATGGGTTTTTTTTCAATACTTATAATGCATGAACATATTGGTTAGATTTTTTGGAGGTCATTTAAAATGTTGAAAATGTTATTCACAAGATGACCTATCTAGTGAAGATGAGATAGTGAAGGTGTAAGGTTGAGAGATTGGTATGCAAGACCAATATTTTCACTAAAACATGGTATATTTATTTGTGAATGTTACTTAATTATCTCATAGGATCATCCAAATTCATTATAAGTCTCTAAAATTGATCACATAGGTGTTGAGAGTCATAATCATCATGACTGGTCCACAAGGCAAAATGTAGTTTTGAGTAAGCTTGTGAGAGTATTGATTTGGAGGCTCTTTGCTCTTCTATGAAGAAATAAATGCACATTATATTGTTTTTTGTGATATATATGACATTTAAATAATTTATATAAGGTTTATATTTAATATAATAAGTTGAAATATGGAAGCCAAAATGACTTTTCTAGTTGTGTAAGAACTGTGAAAGAGAAGGTTAACAAATTGGTCTGCAATATAGACACCTAAATTTGGCCACCAATGACCTATAACCAAGATTTTGGCCAATTTACACTTAAAATACATAATTTAGCCTAAAAACACTAAATCACATTAAAATATTTGAAATTGACATATTCAAGTGCCAATTTTGGCTAGAGTATCATTAAATGGGGTAATGTAATTTGTGAGCTAGCTAACTTTTATCAGATCATTTCAAGCCAAAATGCCAATTTTGCACCTGAGTGATCTAGATCACTCTTTACTATCAAATATATTTCATAATATGTGTGTCTTTTTTATTTGGTGTTGGTAACATCCTAAATGGGATAATGGATCCAATGCATCTGACATCACCTTCCAATTCTAATCCAGTCAAATTTTGGACTAATAACAAGGCATTCTGATCAATTTAAGTAATTTGTGAAAAAAGTTCTTAATCATGCTTAAGATTTAATTAAACCAAATTAACATAATAAATAATTCCATGGAAACTTGTTGAATAATTGTTTTGGAAATTAATAGAGAATATTTGCATCATCAGGTGACCTCATTTCTTGGGAAGACATCCCTAGGCCAAAAATGCCACAAATATCAAGATTCATGCCCTCCATTCCTCTTAATTTACCCTTCTTCCAATGTCATGATGAGGATTATTATAAAATTAATTCTAAAAATTGAATTAATCCTTAACCACACATCTCAATCTTAGGATGGATAGTTCAGGTTGATTCTAGACATTCTCAAAAATCTATTAAAAAAAGAGGCTATGAACATCATTTCTAAGACATGATTATGCAAATTTATAATGAAAAATTGATTACAAATCTTTATAAAATTAGTGTTACCATGCCAAATTAATTCCAAGCCAAGTCATAAGCCAAAGGTGACAAGGAGAAGAGGAGATAGCCAAGCCTCCTTTCATGAATACTTCATGAGCACAAGTCAAGCAAGCCACTACAACAAGCATTTTGGAGCATCCAAGGAAGGTAAAATAAGGTTTCTTTTGAATTTTATTTGTGTGTTTTATTCATGTTTATTAACTAATCTCTTCCTAGTGTCTAGGCCTAGAGATGTTATGCTAGTTAGTGTGTTTCTTTCATTTTGTTTTCATTTTGAAACTAACACCATACTAACCATTCCTCTTCTTAGTCAAATTCTTAGATCACATATGGAATTCCTGGTTGGACCAAATGCATCCCACACATGAAGAAGATCATTCTGAAACTTTAAAATCTTTATTTGGATCATTAAAACTCTTGCAAATTAATTTTCTAACTTTGTTTTGTCATATTTCTTTGTCACAGGTTTACACAGTAATTGACATCGGTTAGTAAAATCATCATCAATTGTCATATCCATCATCGATCACTATTGATATAACTGATGTTGATTAGATAACCATTGATGGTTAGTAAGTGTAACTAACATTAGTTATATAACTGACATTGGTTACTGTGTTTTTCTTAAAAACACAAACTCGAGATCTAAATAGCCCATTTTAAAATGCTTGGTTTGGGGTCATATGGACTCCATTTTGGATGATTTCTTTTTAAAACTATGTGTTTTCTCCTAAATTTTCAAAATTTGGAATTTATTTAACTTCAAGCTTCATATATTTTTCACAAAATTTTTAAAATCTATTTTAAATGTTTCTAATCTAACATATTTATTTTTGGGGTGATGCCTTAAAGGTAGATAGGTAACCAGTGGACTTAGAACTTGTTAAAACATGCTATTAAGACATCTTTGGAATGATTTTAAAATGAATTAGGAACCTTATTTTGGTTTTTAATGAAAAATTTAGATGTTTATGGTGAATATTTTTAAATTTTGTAATTAATACCAAGGGGTCAAAATAACACCATCACACCTTTCCATTTGGGCTTGAAAATGAACTTACCTTTCCAAGCTTTGTGTATTCATTTAGTTGTTTAAATTAAATTTTGGTTTGGAAAAAAGAGTGGTGTTGCATGTATGCTCTTCCATTTTTTCCCATTAGGGAACCCTTAGAATTAAAAGCTTCATTCCTATTGCAAATAGCCTAGTCCAAGGCTTAGAAAGAATGTCATCTAAAGCACTCCCCAAAAACTTGTCAAAGTTTGGGTGACCTTGAAAATGAATCTAAAGTCTTTCTTTTTATGTCTTTCATTTCATTGCATCTTAGCTTGTGACGGGTACATCATTACCTCCCATGAGTTATTTAGGGAAGCTTTGACCTAGGGTTTCACATCTTAGCATTGAATTCACTTACTCCTTTGGAGTTTTACATGGGATGTATCTACATTTGGACATCACACTACACTGAAAAAATAGTAGGATGTAGTTTTTGTAAAAAAGACTAGAACTTTTTACAACTAGCCAATTTTGTGGTCACCCAATTTCTGTGCTTGTATTTTGTATCATCTAATTTGAATGTTGTTATGCAATTTATTCCCCTAGAAACATTTGAAAGCTTGCTAGTTTAGTCAACCCCACATTGCCATACCCTTGCTAGAATTTTTACGATTATACTTAGTGTATTTTTGGATCATTTTCTCATTTGGTATGTTTTAAGACTAAAACTTGTTTATTTGTTCATAAAGCCATGTCAAAACCAATTTTTCTATACATCACACTTTTTTTCTAAAGAGGCATTATGCTGGTCATTTAAAAGCACACTTGTGCCTTGAAATTTTTGTTAAACTTGTTTGTGTGTGTGTTCATCTGAGTTATGGAGGGTAGCATTATGCTGCCTAAATCATGTCAAAACATTTTGAGCCTTTTGAATCTTTGAAACATAACATATATCACATCATTCAAGTATGCTTATGCCATTATACTACTTAATTTATTTCAAGACTCGTTTACCTTATATCAAAAATTGATTTTGTTTCAAACCATGTCATGTATACCATTTTGACCTTTGTCTTATGTTATCATGTTGTCTAACCTTGTCTAGCTTATTTGGTCAAATCCTAGTTTTCAACATTAAGTTTTCAATTAACCTTATCAACTTTGGATTCAAACATTGATTTATTTCTATTTAGGTCTTAATTCATGGGGTTGATCCATGAATATTTCTCTTTTGGGTTACATAACTTTAGTTAATCGATTACCCAAATTTGAAAACTATTGATGGTTTGTTTGTTTAGCACCTATCCTTATCATTATTTATGTATTTATTTGGGAAAACATAGTATTTTTTCAAAGATCCTTTTGTCTTATGCCTTATGCCATCTGATCATGTTTATGTTTGATTTTGTGTGTCAGGTTTATGTCAAAGTTGTTTCCAAACCTGTTAGATTAAATCAAATCACATCATACCTTTGTTTAAGTCCATATTTTGACATCATTTGGCCAAAAGTCCTAGTATATTCCTATTTTTTTGAGGCTAGATTTTGACTCTGTGTTTGGATAAAAGATCTAATAACTCAACTTTTCCCTTTCCTAGTTTAGACCTTGTTTAGAACACTTTGACTTAGACCTTTGACATGTCAATTTTTATTTAAATACTTGACCTTTTATGTGTATGACATTTGAAATTAGACATTTGATGTTAGGATATTTTATGCCAAGTCTTAACACAAATCATTTTGGAGATATAGCTACACTTTTAGACCACATTAGAGATACAACTCCACCTTTTGACCAAGTTAGACTAAGCTTGAACCATTTACCCTTTAGACATAGTTTTTTATGGTTTGTAGAACTCTAAGCCTTTTTATTTTGGAGCTTTCATCATTTACATAGATATGTCTAGCTACACTTATGGTGGATTGATGTAAAATTTAAATTATGATAGAATGGCTGCATAAAATCCCACTAGGAACCCCTATAGAGAAAGATTTTATAAGGAGTTTTATTATTCTCCCTATAATACTCCATATGGGGAACATAGTCAAAATCCACAAAATCCAAATTGAAACCTTGATTGGTATGAATAAGCTTGTGAGGAGGATTTTAAAGAGCCAAATATAGATAATTTTGTTTGGGATACAGATCCATACCCTCTTTATAATAATTAGTACATGGAACACAGTCAAGAACCAACTTATAAGCTAGCTCATGACTAAGATGATATGGTTTATGAGGAAGACTTGGATGCTTTGGTTTATGTGAGTAATCAGACTCCACCACATCATACCATTTCTATTCTAGGACAACAACACCCAACCATTTCTATATTAGAACCTTTTCCTTTATTTTATGAAAGCAATCAAGCTCTACAATGCCCCTTCATCATTCTAGGACCTAGTCATTTGGCTTGTGTGAGAAATCATGCTCCACACCACCCTATCATTACCATCTCAAGACTTTATCATTTACATCATGTGAGAACTCATGCTCCCCAAGGCCCTACCATTATCCAACCATGAGCCATTCCTCATGTAAAACCAATCCCATCCAAAACTCAATCAATCCAATCATTCAAAGACCAAGTTGTGTTCAAAACTAGTATCTTCCAACTCATTGGAAACCAAGGCCAAAATAACCAACCAATCCAAGATGTTTTTTTTGAAACAACCATTTGTGATAAGTCAACCTATGATGAATCACCTATTGATCTTCTATAAGTTGTCGAAGAGTCTCACTCTGACAAGCCAGTCTTTGTTGAGTCACTTTTTAATGATTATAACTGCCTTTGGGTAAATCATTACCTTAAACATATGCCTATTTTTCAGGATCCACCTATTAACAAACTAGTCTTTAAGGAGTTGTCTCTTGACCTTTTTCTCATCCTAAAGAAGTCTCACTTTGATAAACTAGTCTTAGTGGAGCCAATCATGCCATTATACGTTATTACTTACCTAATACTAAAAATTTAACAAGACATCATTATAATAGAGTACCCATCAGATGAAGAATCAGAGTTAGAGTCAGGTTTTATTCTTAAATTGACATCAGATTTACCATTAGAATATGAATCAAAATCATTCTCAACATTGCATCTAGAGTCCCTTGAGTTAGAATTAGATTCAAAAGAATAATATGTTCATGGCTATTACAATATTGGTTATACATGCCTCATAGATCAGTTTGAATACATTTTTTATCCTTCTATAGTTTTTGAGGATGATTCTTTAATATCGACACAAGTTATCCTAGTATCTTTTATGAGGATTATGTTGCCTCTACCAATTCCATTACCATTCCACATACCATAACCATCAATCAAGATAGCCACATTATTGACATTCCATCTACCATAAGTGTCGATTGGAATTTATAGAAACACACTTTGTTAAACTACATCCATGGTGACATAGCAGTTGAACAAGAACAAAGAGGCCAAGACCACATTCATGTAGTAGAAGAGCAGTCTCCTAGTGAAACATTTTCAGAGGCACTAGGGGACAATCAAAGTTAGAACTCAACATTTTCTAGTGAAAATTTTTTAGAAGCACTAAAAGACAATCAAAGTCAAAAGCCAATGTTCATTAGTAAAACATTCTCAAAGGTGCTACGGGACAATCAAGACAAATTCATTGGTGAAAACCTCTTTTAGGCACCAATAGATGAGCAAAAAATTTCTTCACTACTTGATGAAGACAAAATCAAAGATCAAATCAAAATAGCTTCCTATCTATAACCTAATTAGATGGTAGCTACTCTCAAGCCCAAATAATAAAAAAATATGATGGTCCTATTGAGATAAAAAATATTCACCCATACCACAACTAAAGTTATGTTGAATTTGGCATCAAAAAAATTACGTGTGACTAAAATTCTTGATCTTGATTTGTTTCCCCATTATTATACATTCCATTATCATTTACCATTCCATTTCCCAATCAAACCTACCATCCATTATTTGTCCTTATTTACCATCCACGACCACACTTTCCTTTGTAGAGGCTATAAAGATACCTTGTATCGACACTTAAAATAATCAAAATTAATTACCAATGGATATCAAAAAAACATTCTTGAAAACTATATCTACATTGAGTTCTTGATAGAGTAGCTATTCAGATGAGGTGTGGACTAGAAATTAACATGATCAAGTATTTTGTTTGTATCATTTATTAATTAGGATGTGCATCTCCATCTCAACAATAAAAATAGAATCATGTGCCATTTACCACATCTAGGCCAAAAACATGTACCATACCATTTCACATTGCCATGCCATTTCCATTATTACATATGCCTATTCACCATTATTATAGATCGTAACCATTTACCCCATCACTTGGGATAACCCTCTTATCATTTTATCCAATTTAATCAAACCATCATTATCCTTAGCAAGATCATGCCATCTAACCATTCCATTCCTATCTAAACCAAAGCCTCTTTTTAGTCATCCTACCCAATCCTATTTTGATCTTGGTTCATTTGGTTCTTATCACACCTTTTACGAGAGGATTCTAATCAAGTTTCAATAATCAATCCAATCCATGTTTGAATGATAGTCTATGAAAGTAGTGTGATATTTGATTTGACAAGATATCTTTCATCCTATATCCATGTTTATTTATGTGATCTTGATTATAACTGCCTATGGGCAAATTAGTGTCTCACCAGTCTTGATACTAATTAGAACCACCTATGGGAAAATTAGTATCATTAACCTATGCCATTGTATCCTAATTATAACCACCTATGTGAAAACTAGGGGAAACACTTATATATCATTCATTATCACATCACCTTGCCATTACTATTTTTATGTGACTGGTCATTTGTCAGATTGAGAACTTGTTTGGACCTAGTTGGTTTTTCCCCACCTTTTGTGTGGATGGAATTACTATGACTTGAGGTCAGTTTAGGACTATGTGGGTCATGCTCAATTCATGTTGAGGTCACCTCACTCCCCCTTTCCATACACTCTCACCATTTTTTGAGCAACCTAAGCCAAATGCTTTCATTATTTTGTGATCAAGTATCTTGTCATTCTCTAACAAGTTAAGATATCTCAAAATTCCAAAAATATTTGTCCTATCTAATCCTAGTTAGTTATCTTTGATCCACCTTACTGGGGCATGGTCATTATTAGGATGTTTTCTTTTGATTTTATTTTTAAGCTTTCTATTTTTTTGTTTTAGGTTGTTTGTTTTTTGTTTTTCTATTGTTTTTTTTATTTGTTCACTTGCCTTTTTGTTTACTTTTATCACTATTTCCTCGACTTAGTCTATATGTGTTCATTGGGTGATTCCTCAAGTACATTATTCTTGAGTCCATCTATATTCATACGTCAATATTGTCATCATGGTTTTTATCATTGGTACATTATTTTCAAGTGTTTATTAGATCAGGAGTCAATCCTTATGCATATTTTGGGATAGTCTTCATGGTGTTCTATCATGAAGTCTACCATCACATGCTAAAATAAAAATTAGCTTCAGGAAGGTCTATAATCAATGGAGATACAAAATTTTCTCCTTGACACCATGGCAAATCCTCCCATCCCAACCTTGATCAAATTAACTCATTTGACCATTCTAGTTGTATCATTGTTAATCAAGATGAGCACCTCCTTATTGATAACTACACCTAGATCATTTACACTGATCAATATTATTCCTCTATTCATCTATTTCATCACTTTTCAATTTCTTATCTTTAATCTATATTCCAAGTTATATCCTTGAGTTATGCTTATTAATCAACCCTAACTGGGGAATAATCATATTTAGCCAATCTAGGTCCTCTTAATGATTATAATTGCCTATGGGTAAATCATTATTTTGACTTTTATTCTTGATTATAACCACCTTTGGGAAAATTAGCATCCTTTTTACATCAATACATGCATGCATTTTCTTATTTGGATTAATCTCAACCATGAATTAATTTCACATTTCTTCTTATTTCTTTTCGAGGGATCTTACATCAATAAATGTGATGGCCACTCCCTCGAGGGGTATCATCATAGGCTTCCCAAAACCATTTGTAGCTTTGTTCTTCAACCATCATCTTCTTTTTAGCATACAATACATCTTTCATTTCTTGAAAATATATTTTTTTACCTATGGTTTACAACATCTTCCCAAATAGGGGCAAACTATAAACACCTAAATCTGGCCACCAATGACCTCCAACTAGGCTTTTGGCCAATTTCCACTTAAAATACATAATTTGGCCTACAAACACTAAATCACATTAAAAGATTTAAAAATGACATATTCAAGTGCCAATTTTGGCTATAGTATCATTAAATGGGTCAATGCAATTTGTGGGATAGCTAACTTTTATCAGATCATTTCGAGCCAAAATACCAATTTTACACCTGGGTGCTCTAGATTGCTCTTTCTTATCAAATTTCTTACATAAGATGTGTGTATTTTTTATTTAGTGTTGGTAACATCCTAAATTAGATAAAAAAATATAATGCATCTAACATCACCTTCCAATTCCAATCCAATCAAATTTTGGACCAATAACAAGGTGTTTTGATCAATTTGAGTAATTTGTGCACAAAGTGCTTAATCATGCTTAAGAGATAATTAAACCAAATCATGGCCTAATCAAGAATTCCATGGAAACTTGTTGAATAATTTGTTTTTTAAATTAATATGGAATATTTTCATCATCAGGTGACCTCATTTCTTTGGAAGACATCCCTAGGACATAAATGCCACAAATATCAAGATTCATGCCCTCCATGCCTCATCCATGCCTTCCATGATGCCCTCCATGCCTCTTAATTTACCCTTATTCCAATTTCATGATAAGGATAATTATAAACTTAATTCCAAAAATTGAATTAATCCTCAGCCACAGATCTCAATCTCAGGATGGATGGTTCAGGTTGATTCTAGACAAAGAAGGTCAAGGGTCAATAACATTGCCACTTTGCCAATATTAATGTGAGATATAGACCCAAGGGCCATGTTATTATCCAATTGGATGGAATGGGTGATAAAGGTCCTATATGCCTATGAGATCACATAATGTGGATTTTGGTATATCTGGGGAAGGGTTGAGTGCACACATAAGCTAGAAAATGATCAAAGAGGCCTTAAGTTAGGTCTAGTGATAAGCTAAGTATAGGGTGGCATCAAGTGACACTCAATGCATTCAAATGACATTTTATATGACTATAGACACACTCACAAATTATGCACAATAAGGTTAACAATTGACACCAATAGGATAATCTAGGTTCACACTGATTTATAAGTAGCATAACAAGAATATTTCCCATAACCAATGAAAATAATCTAATAATAACCATAATAACATACTTATAAATAAATATTAGAGTACATTCACAAAATAAAAAACACTAACATCTCAACATGAAAATTTGTAAGTGTGTGTGTGTTTAGGTTTCATTATTTCTATTCCAAATTACCAAAATCTACCTCCTCCTCCCTTATGACTCTCTCACTATGTTTCATGTAATGAGGGTGAGACAATATTCCAATCACCTCAGTCAAATGAAATATAATTAGATTAATATTAAAATAAAATAAAAATAATAATCAATATGTATATACATCAAGTAAAATGCTGCATAGTAAATCAAATCTATAAATGAAATCATCCCAACATAAGATTTCAAAACACAATAATTTATTATACCTAGATACATTAAAAATGTCTGCTAATCATAATAGACCATGCAAGAAACAAAAAAACTATCTAATCAAGAAACATATATCTAATTATACCATCTAAATCAAAAAATATCTAATCATTAATTTATTTCATGGTCTTAATACTAATTTAATTTGTGAAGAGAAGGAAAAGATCTATTATTCATATTTTTTTTGTTTGAATAACTTAGATGTGAGAGCCTAAGATGAATTATGGATGAATAAGGTGTATGGTATAAATTCTAATAAGGGTAACTTAATGATGAATAGAAGGAATCACAAAAGGCTAGGAGAAATCTCTTTAATGTCTAGTTATGATAGGAATTAACTCAAACTTAATATTACAATAAATAGTAAAATCAAAGGGTATGATATCATGACGTAGTGTATCTTGAATTTTTCCATAAGGAGTGGACTCTTCCTTATAACCAAGGCCTTTAGTTCCAATTTTGGTTGAGGTAAATGAGAGATATTGTCCTAAAATAATCATATTGTTTATTTGATCCATAGGTAGAGAGGGGTTTAGGAGAAGAGGGAAAAGAGGGAATTTAATAAAAATAGGAAATAAAAATAAAATAAGAGTCCTTAAGGAATAATTTATTTTCTTAAATAAATTCATTTGTTAACCATGTTTATACATAATGACTAATGTACTAGAATGCAATATGATAGGTAAAAATATAATTTATAATATGATGCAACATATGATGGAGAAATCCTTTTTTTAAACCACTATAAAAAAGAAAATATAAATACGTGATCTCATTTATACAAGCAATAAAAATAATTATGATTATGTGTACAAGATACACAAATAAAATATGTTTTGTAGGAAAGGGTTTAAATTATGTGTAGGCTCTTAGATATACTTTCTCATTCATTGGATAGTGTCGGCCCAATATTTTAGAGAACTAACTATAGAGGTAGAACCATTCTTGTATCCCATTCAACTAGATTTTAAGGGTAAGTTGAGAGTAATTTCTTAGGGATAATTTCTTATTGGTACACTATAAAATCATATGGATGGTAATGGATTCATGTTTGTGTAAACAAATGGATCCTATATGTTTCTGATATATTATGAGCTAAGTGGAAACTAAAGTTTGTGTTTGGTTTTGTAGTATGGGTATGAGTATTATATTGAAACCCATCATGCCATAATGTTTGTAAATAGAACACCATATATCCCTTCATGATGGAAGCTAATTAGTTTTGAATCTACCAAAACATAGTTTCTAAAATAATAAAAATCAAATGAAAAATAAAATTAAAATAAAAATTGAAAGATTATTATGTATAGGAGACAACAAAATTCAACCCAAGGTCAAAAGAAAAAGCTTATATGTAGTTTTTTATCCATGGTGAAAAAATAAACCTTTTTAGTGTTAGATTATGCCAAGGTCAGAAAATTTGAATTATTATGTTACAAATAATATCCATGGTTGAGGATGTATTATTTCAGTGCCAACAATTAAAAAAATTAAACTAAAACCCTATCACAAGATCAACAAACAACAATTAGTGTTAAAAATGAAATGTAAGTTCACCAAAATATTTACACTAAAATTAATCAGAACAAACAATTAACTATAATTAGAAATGTAAACTAATCAATTATGATATATGAATTTAAATAATACAAAATAAAGTAAATATAAAAATCTACATAATTTATAGAAGTTGTAAATTTCTAAAGATATAAAATAGGGTTAGGGTGAGATAAATGTCCTTGTAAATTGATTTACTCAAAACTATACAAAACAAATATATACTATATATAGGTATAAAGATGTAGAATACAAATAAGGTCATAGTGTTTCATTATCTATTAATGTGGATTTATCCAAACAAATTGTGCGTTGGATCTCAAATTTTGGCTTTGTTCACTTCTCTATATATAATGTCTAATTTTTTTAGACCTGTTTGGATGCACAAATGACCTTAAAAATCAAAACCCTAGCTTGCATAAATATGTAAAAAATATCAAATACAAAAGGATTAAAAAATTAGTGAAGTGGGATATGTCTGAGCTATCCTCAGAAAAACTTTGTTTTGACTGAGCATTGCATATATAGTCTAAGTGGACCTCAAGCTGATGTATTTATCCTTTTAGGGAATATCATATAAATGTTCCTAGAAAATTTGATTAGAATATTTGACAAAATAATTTCCTCAACCTACAATTTTTTTTTAAAATTTGCCAATGAGTATAATACTGCACTAGAATTACAATAGGGCTCTTTGCCAAATAGATAAATGTTTTAAAATTTCCTTTGTAAGAGATTACTAGATAGAGTAGATAAGGGTTTCAAGTGTCATGTTTGATATGGTTTTATAGGAAAATATTTCAAATGTTTTTAATGGATGACCTATTGGTTTGCATAAGATAACCATTATGAAGCATGCCATTTTGAAAAGATGACTATTAGAGTATTGTGGAAAAAATTGCACTATAAGACAAGGTAGTGTGTCCTTACTTGATAGTTAAAATTTCTCTATAAGGGACATAATATTATGAAACCAAAGTGATATAAAAGTAAATGCTAAATAAGGGACAATATGAAATTACTAGAGTTATGCATAACAATTTCAAGATTTTGAAGCCTTCCTTAAAGATCATGGGTTATCATAATAGAGAATTGACCAAGCAAGTTAAAATATCCAAGGACAATAATTGTCAAGCATTTATTAACTAAATTTCAATGTCTATTATAATTAAAACTCTACTATATATATGGAATATATTTTGTCCTACCCTGATTATCCAAGCATCACATGCTCTATTTAATTGACCTTATTAGATTCTTAGTCTATTAAGAGAAATAATATAGTTGTATGTCATCCTAGGCCATGAATACATCACACTAGATAATATAATTCATATAAAAGTAAAAAACTATATCACACCAGTCGATATAATTAGGTTAATGGTTTTGAAGAGTTTGGTAAGAATATAGAAAGATAAACATGAAACTGATCCAACCAAAGGTGGGATAAGATTTACATCAAGTTAACTAGAATGTAATGATGATGAAGCCAAAGTGAAGAAAATCATAATAATCAAAAGGAAAAGTGTGAAAGAGGTGGGATAATATTCACATTATGTTCACCAGAATGAATGTAGGAGATAGGATGACCTAAAACTATTCTTTTTATCTCAATAGACTATCAATTGAATAAAGTTAATGAAATAGAGACTACAATACTTAAAAAATTATGTAAGGATATTTAAATTACATAGATATAGTAGAGGGTAACTCAAGGTTAATTTTAAGAGGCCCTATTGGAAAACATATTATAAGTATTTAGTGAATCTATGGAAATTTGATTCATAGCTATGGCAAATCCTTTATGGGAGATGGAAAATCTATGATGATTCTAAAGGAGCCAAAATAAATAGTTACCTATTATTTCTATACAACCATTCAACTGCATAGAAAGATAAACATCAAATGGAATCAATGAAGGCCACACTAAACAATCCAAAAGAATAGACAAACCAAATGATGTGATGAATGGTTGTGATGAATAGTTATACCAAATGCCTAAGTAGGATGATTATGTTAGACGGTTGTGTCAGATGGTTATGTCATGTAGCTATGCCAAATGATTAAACCAAATGATATTTAGTAGTTAGTATGCATCATATGTCAAACATTAGATAGTTTTACCAAGTGGCAGTCTAAATAGGTAGTGTCAAATGATGATGTCAGGATGCATTATCAGGTGACCATTGCAGTCGATCTACTATCTAGTTGTCCATTCACCCCCTTGTCTTATAAATATTCACCCTCTACCCTCATTTTTAATATTTTTAATAATATATTTATCATCCCCCTTTGTCCCACCCATATTAATTCCCCATCCATGGAAAGAAAATCTATTTTCAAAAACTTGTTATGCTTGGACATTTTGAAGATCGTATAGTAGCCAGATGTAGAGATTATTTGGATTTTGAAATGTAGCTTTGGTGGTTTGTTATACACTTTATAGTATGAAACAAAGATTGGGTTAATTAAATTTATAATGTTTTTTATGATAGTAGAGAGAATACCTTCACCATGAACTTGGACTCCATAATGATTTGCTCTGGTACCTCTCTAGAAGAGATTCATAATTTGACAGGTCTTCCATTTCACAATGCAAACCCTGTGACTTCTAAATCAATGTTTATAGATGATGACAAGAAGTATTAACTCAAAATACCCCCATAACTCACAATATGAAATGTATATTGGAAGATATATTATCTCCAAATACACGTACCAAACCTTTAATTTCAAATTGGCATATAATTTTATTTTTGAAACTTACTATCTTTCTAAAATTATTTACATTTTGTAGGGCATCCTCAATCTATGAGGAAAATTATGTTGCTTCCTTTGCCCTCAAACTTAGTTCTCTTAATGAGGAAGACTCTTTCATTACCACAAGTGCCAATAATTAATAGAGGAACACTATAATTATCATGTTCTGAATTTCTCAATTTCTCTATTGAAGGTATATCGAGTGGGCAAGGATTAACTTGTTTGAATGAAATTTATCTTGGTGAGGAATATCTAGGGATTGAAAGTGGTGAATTTTCCAGAGATGATTTTAGTCCACATGATTTTATTCAAAGAGAAGATGTTCATGTGATTGATCAAGAGAAACCTTATACCTCTTTACCCCAAACCCCATTAGAGAATGTTATCTTGTTTGATGATGTTATTATATCTTTTCCATTGAATAATTTGGTATCAAAAAGTATTAATTCAAATTGTAAGGAGGGATTTTTAGATGAATTAAGAAATGTATATGTTTTAGAGTTTTAGGTGAAGGCTTTGATAAAATAAATAAACACCCATTATCACAACCACTCCCAACCATAAAATTTGTTTTCATTGGTGCAACATGAACCCAAAAGGATTGATGCTTTGTTTTCCCAAGCTAAATCTAATTTAATTACTATTTCTAATAGTTATATTGATAATGTGTTGACTATTATGCTTAATAGGTTGGATAATTTAAATGCAGAAGCCCAGGGATATTTTAATAAATGGGTGAAAGATGTCAACCTTGTTGTGATTATGAATGCTGAGAAGGAAAAATATTTGGTAATGTATCTTAATTTTAATCAAATTTCATGTCATACTTATTTTTATTAAAATATAATTACATTTCATTTTAAATTATAGGCAAAATATGAGAATTTGAAAAAAGATGCTGAGGTCCTCAATGTAAATCTGAAAAATGCAAAAAAAAAGTTTATATTCTACCATTCAATTCAAGGAAAATCTTTTTCTATTAAATAAATAAAACAACACACTCCAAAAAATCATTAAGGATCAAGGACAGGATCCTGATGCCTTGTTTAAGCAGAAGACAAATGCTGATCTAAGTCTAATTTCTATAGGATATGTTGGAAAAGAGGAAAGGAAAAATATTGTTCATATTAATTATGCAACTGAGGATCTTGAAAGGGTAGGGATATTCAAGGATGGCACACTGGATGTTGTGGTTGAGAAAGTAGCAAAGAAGTTTAACCCCAAAACATGTTTAAAACTCTATAATATTTATAAACAATGTTATATTTTAAAAAATATATTATCAATGACAATTTGATGTTTTTGGAATGATCAATTTATTAAGTTTTAATTAGTGGATAAGCCACGTCGATTGCAATTCTTTTTTTAATGGATTTGGTGTGAGGCTTGAGCATGAATTTCAATTTGATTTTTATGATGTTGTAAAGTGACTAATATTAAATTAAATATGAGTTTATTTAGTTGATGTAATTTAAACAAAATAATGATTCAATATGTTGTTCTATCATGATCATATCTAACTTCAAATTCATATTTTTAAACTAAAAGTTAAAATTCTTAATATGGTGTTACAATATCAAATTACAATTGTTTCAAATGATAATACAATTAAAAAGAAATTAGATAAAAGGGAAAGTTGCATGATGAATGGATTGAATATTTAAAATGACAATACTATCCACAATTATAATAAGTTTAGTATTTGGAACATTTTACAATATAAAAAATTATATGAAATTGGAATTTAGAATATGATAATTACAATAAATATACAATTAATAGTCTACTCAGTGAAACAATCCTATATAAACTTGATCATCACCAATGACATTTTCATCTACTGTGTTAGTGTCATTATTTACATCTTTTCTATTTGCCATTTTATTTTTGATACATCTTCTTTTAGTTAGAGAACTTCATGTTGCTAGAGCTCTTTCATAATGAAACATGTCCACATCATAATGTGAAACATATACTCTCAAAAAGGTTTCTAAATTTTTATCTAATCTATTTTGAAGTTTTGACTTAATGAATGATAATGCACTAAATAATCTTTCATCTTCCACTGAGCCCATAATCATTATTTGACAAATATCATATAATCATAAATATTCACTTAGACTTTCCTACAATACACTACTAGGATAAAGTTTTTTCCATAGCTGTGTAATTACCCCATTTCTTGTTGGTTCATTTAGAAGTCAATATTATTTAAATATTGCAATTCCAAAATTAGTTGACTAAGATGTCAGTAAATACTTTCCCAAAATACCTTTTATTTCTACTCCATTCACCTCTATATATTTACCAAAATTCTTTACAAGATAGCCCATGTATTTGTGAAATAAATTTGTAATTATCTTTTGACTATTATTACTAGTCTAGAAAATGGGATTCATAACTACCATGGCCTCCAATAAATCATCCCTTTGAAAATGATCTCTGATTTCCATAGATAAGTTTTATGAAACTATACTTAGTTTCATCCAAGCTTTAGATAGAACAATGTCATATAGAATACATGTTACAAACAGTTCTTTAGATTTAGCTCCCACAAGATTAGGTCTTCTATTAAAGTGTGCATTGGTATCTCCTTTCCATAAAAAATGACACAAATATGATCATTGATATTAAAATTAAAATATCTCTTAGGGTTACTTAAAATTTTCAAACATTTCCAACTACTAAAAATAGGGCCTTAAAACTTTTCATTCAAAGTGTATAGTATATCTAGAGATTGACATACTCATTTCCTCAGTCATATGAAGTCAAAAATATAAATGGATCTCTCCCAAGCATGTTTCATTAAATAATTCATTTCATTTAGCATTAAAATAATTACACATAATGTCAGTATTGTTTCCAAATCTATTAAATGGCACAATAAATCCTTTGCCTTGTCAATTTCTCTACGATATTTATACATAAAACCTACTAATGATGGATATTCTTCAAAAATTTGGAAGCAGGTTCATACATAGAAATTCATCTTGTATCAACATATTTCAATAGTTTCTTACCATTAGTCACTCCTATTTAAAATTTTTGGAATGATTGACATATAAGCATATAGGTCATGAATGAACTCATCCACTTTTTCCACATTAGTAAATTTGAGAACTATTTTGTATGAAAAATGCATCCTATGAGCCACACAATGAATTGAAATCATATATGAGGAAAATATTGTTTTTATTAAAACACACAAACCATTTCTATGCCCTTATATAAATGATTTACCATCAAGCCCAAAACACACTAGCTTTGTAGCTATTGCACAATCATCCATCCCATATTTATCTTTCAAATTAGATACAACCAATTTGTGAAGATGTTATACCTTGGAATTTTATACCATTTTATGAAATTCTAGTAGATGAGGTTGCCTTGAATAGTTATCAAAAGTATAAACATGCATGAAAACCCAAGATGTGTTGTCAATTGTTGTGACCTCATCAATAGATAGTGAGATGAACAATGGATTTTCAAATTTTTGCTTCAAATCTTCCTTCTCAACCATTGCTAGACATTTTTCCATTTCCCAAGCATTACTATTTGACCAATATGATTTTGGAATATCCATAAATCCATTATGATAAAATAAAAACTTATAATTTGAAAAATCAAAAATAGATCTGCCTTTTTTATAATGTGGCATACAATAAAGAATTGTATATATTTGGCCTTTAAATGGGACTACATAACTTTTCCAAAATTTGATTTGATTGTTCCCCCTTACTCAACAAGATGTTTTTGATTTTTTTTTTTTTATCATTTTCATACTCATGCATATCTTGCATACATGCATTCTTATATATTTTTCCACTTACATGTTTTTGTTATCAGTCCATTTAGATGCTTCACTATCACATATACTTTTCCATAATGTTTCTCAATCATGTCCAATTTAAGTTACATTATGAGTTCCTTTCCTAGTGCCCAAATAAATATTTTACATCTATATTATATTGGATTATCATCAATATTTTTAGGCTCTACAAGTTCTATAAAGGGAAATTTTGTTGCACAATCCACTTTAAAGGACCTTCCAATTATCCATCTACTTCTCTTCCTTCACAAAGATTTTTGAGTGGAGGTTTTAGCTGAACTTTGTGTTTGGTGAGAACCAAAAATATATTCTACCATTTGAGTTTCATAATCATTATCATCAAAAACTAGAGGAGCATCTTCGAGTGGTGGCATGTCATCATCAAAAAAATCTTTAGGGGGTGACATGTTCTTCTGGTTCTTTCTTTCTTATGAGATATCAATGGGGATTTTTACATGTAAAATTAATTTAATATTATTAAATAGTTAAAGTTAAATTTATGACAAATTTAAAAATCAATAAATACCTATATTTTGAGTGCATTATGATTATGTGAGCTTTTTGGTTGGATCTTTAAAATAAGATAATATGCTCGATTTTAATGATAATTAGCCTATCCTTTTACCATTCCCACTAAATGCCATGATGATCAAGGATGTAACAGTTCAGTTCTACCATTTCATTTTATTGTCCAGTCAAAGAGTAGATGCTACAAATTGGTTATGCCATTTGGTGGCAACACCAATCTTCTTTTTGGCTCTATCATTTGGCACTTCCATTCAACACTATCATTCAATATTGTTATTTTTCACTTATATTTAATGATCTCACTTGGCACTATCTTAAGATATTATAATTTGACACTATCATTCAATTATTTATATTGGCACTATTTCTATTTGGTATCATCATCTAGTTCTTCTATTTGTTTGTTGTCATTCAATACTATGATCTTCTAGTTCTGGTTTTGCTTAATGATTTATTTGATATTGGGGGGTGGTTTTAATATTTATATGTGGAAAATTGAAGTGTAATATAAGATATTATTATAAATGGTTATTGAGTCGACCCCCAAAATAATTTATATTCCTAAATTTTTGTTGATCTGGACCCATCTACCGACCATAAAAAATTGATAAAAATAAAATTTGAAAATTGAAATATTCATGAATTAATGATTATTTTCCACTAAATTTTACCATGGGGTAACTTAAAACATGAATATCAATAAGAAAGGGATTCAAATCCTAAGCCTATGACACAAGGATGTTGCTCTCACTAGACCTCAACAAAGGTAAATGGTGTTAAAATATGGTTCCAATGTCCAAAACCAACCCTAGAATATAAGCCCATGATATCAACCCAACCGATATAGTTGGAAGATGTTATCCAACACAAAAATATATTAGCTAGGCTGATACAATAAAAATGTTAGAAGACATGCTAAAATATGTATTGGGTTAACTGATATAGTATAAGTAGTGTGAAGGCATAAAAGAAAAAGAAATTAGGCATGCTAATACCATAGGATCTAAAAAAGCTAGTTAATAAATAAAATTAAGAGATAGATGGATAGAAAATTATAATAAGTCACACTAATAATAGTAATGGTGTAATTAGGATGTAATAAAAACATCTCTTACAAAGCACCATGATCTTTTCCCACCCCATTCTTGGTGCTCTCTTTAAGGGATGGGCTATGAGAGATTCATGAATCAATACATTGATGTAAAATAAAGCAAAAAAAATGGTTAAATGAAAAATATTGTGTATGCACTTTCCTCTGAACTAACTATATATAAAAAAATTGTATAGGTGGATCAAATGACTTTGAACTATGATTTTAAGTAGGAGCAATAACTATATTTGTAATTTTATTTTTAATAGGTGCAATAATCAATTGTAGTGGTGGTGGGGGAGGAATAAGAGATACCAGTAATTTTATAGGGTACTCATATTTAATGCCTAAAATTTTGAAAACCTAATTAAAATGTATGTATTTAACACATCAATGTATTGTATATAGGACTATACATAAATTATATATCTAAGGGCATCCTAATAACATATCAAACACCAATGTGCTTAGTGAAATTAAGAATGGAGTAACCAATGTTGTTGAATTAAGTTGAAATGGTAGTATTATATGCCCAAGAGTATTATATGTATGTATATGAAAATTTTTACTTCTCTTTATGTATCTTAAAATGAATACTATGTATTTCAAAGATTTATGACTACTATATATGCCAAAAAATGTAAATAAATTTCATTGTGCATGAATTTTCATTTGACACATTGTTGATAATGACAATGTGTATGGGTTTTTGCTAATACAAGCTTAGATAAAGAGTGCATGTTTGTCTAAACCATCATAAAAATTTTCATTTTCATTAAATGGGATCATATGATATGGTGTTAATGTGCTTATAAATTTTTCAATAATTCCATATATTGGATACCCATATGCCAAAGGAGGAGGATTTGCACTATATGCATGATGCACCTTTGAATTATTTGTATTTTCTACCATTCCATGGTTTGAAAATGGATTAGTAAAGATTTCAAAATTTGCATTATCATTTTGGTGTGGTATAGCTTCCTTTATGGTTGTTATTAAATCAATAATATTATCATCAATATGATCTTGTATCTTATGCCTTAGCCTAGAATAATTATTTGTAGAATGTCTAATACATTTTTGGTAGTCATAATATGCATTAATATTGAATCTTTTGTGTTAAGGCTTTGCCATAACAACCTCTAATGGTAGAGGGAGAGATATGAGATTGTAATAAAGTATTTTTTATAAAAATATGAGGATATTGTGATAAGATTTCAAGATTCCTCCTTAGTCGACCTATGAATCAAGGATTTTTTAATGGTTGTGATACTTCATTGATTGTTACTTTTGCTTCATTATTGATTTTAATATATTTCAACTTGTAGTTTGGCTAGAGTTCAAACTTGATATTTGGAATACATTGAGCATTTGGTCGATATTTGATCTTGTTCAAAGTTATAAACTTGACTTCTCATTCATTGATTATATGACATAACACATCAAAATATTCAAACTTGTTGAACATGATAGACTCATGGAGTCATGATATCAAGTTTTGCATGAAAATATATTTTAATTCACTATCTACCATATAAACTATCATCTTAGCTATCGTAGTTTTGTATTGAAAAACATATTCAATAATTGGATTGTTTAACCCTTGATTGAGTTTAAAAATTTACACACAAGATAATTTTTCACCAATGTTGATCAAGAAGTGTTCTATAAATTGATTTTTAAAAGGTTTGAATTCCTTAAATGATTGAAGTGGAATATCATAGAACCATCCCAAAGAATATTATTTGAGGATTCTTGGAAAGATATTTATTAATAATTTTTCATTGTATGCATAATTTAATAATACTACATGAAATAATCAAAAATGTTGTTTTGGATCAATTTTAACTTCATAGAGTGCTTGATTATGAGTTACAAATCTTGTTGGTAATGGGTTAGAGGTTATATTAGGTTCTAAAGGATTTTGAAGGAACATATGGGAGTCCTTTGAATTATTGTCTCTATAGAAACCTTTATCTAATTAAAATACCTTAAGTATGTGGGATTGTAATAGTTTGTTCAAGAGGGTGTGCATTAGGTGAGGTTGGTGGTGGACCATGTGTAGTAATCAAAGGAGGTGTGCAAGATGCATGTGTAGAAATAGGCATATGAAAAATTTTAAAACCTTTTAATGCTCCCATATTTAGGGATGATGGCAATAGTAGAAACTTTAACACCTAAATTGGAAGTAAAAGTTTGAGTTGATTTATTGTGTTCATATCTTAAAATGCATAGTAATGCATCAATATTATGTGGATTGACTTTAAGATATTTATTAAGTTATTTTTCATTAAATTCATCCACTTACTATATATTAACCTTATAAGTATCAATTATCATGAAAATTCCATTGATAGGGTGTGTAGTATACCTTGTCAGATTTGAAATTTATAATTGTTCTTGTTCTTAAGTCATACTTGATTAACTTTTATTTTGACTTAATGATGCTTTTATTTTATGGGATTCATGACATGATATAACATTGAAACAATATGAATTGAGGAAGGATTGATAGTGTACATTTTTAATGTTATCCTTTTGTATGAAATTTGAATTTGACTAAGGCCAATATATAATGAATCCAAATAACACCTTGGAAATTAAAATAAAATGTGATGATGAACCTCACTAGCCAAATCACAAGATGTAAGTAAAATTCATTCATGGTAATCATGGTTTGAATTTGAAACTTTCAATTTATAAAATGGATGAGTATTGACACCTAAATTTGACACAACACTTGTTTTTAAATATATTTTAATTACTTTATTTATGTATATCTTGGAAAGTATTTGAATAATTAATCATTCAATTTTATTATATTTTCCCCTTTCACTTTAGGGCCTGTCTTATATTTATCACTTTACTTTATGAGCCTTTATGACTTGATAAACCCTCTTTTCAATTATTTTGAGTCATCTCTTAAGTATTTAGGTTTATTTTTAATATTTATTAACCCATTATTGATTATTTTAAGTCCTTATCCCATCCTTGAGCCATTTAAGTTTCTTAATCCCTCCTCAAATCATTTTTAATTCATTTTGAGTCAACCCCTTTTGTGTGTACCCTAGATGTTTTATTAAAACTCTAAGAATCCCTATATAAACAAGGATATTATAAGGCATTCAATACAATTATTCTCACACACACACATGATACAAAATATAAATATTCATGAAAAATTACTAAGAAAATACAAGCAAGTATTTTCATTATAGCAAAACATTCTCACACTTCCAAGAGCTATTCAAAGTAACATTGCATAGAGATATATTCTAAAGTACAACTACACTTGCATGTGTCAAGGGTAAACTAGGAGAATAAATATATATAATTACATGATACATACCTAAAGGGAGAACTAAATTCACTTGAGGTCCATTCAAACTATGTAGTCAATGTTTAGTTATGCGGGGTTTCTGAGGCTAAATCATCCATTCACACTACCCTAATTCCCCTTGTTATCTAATTACATATCTAGTGAAGTGTAGGAAAATATGGATTTGATATTATAGGTTAACATGAAAATAAAATATATATTTCAAAAGTGGAAATGAGTTTTATAGGATCCTTTGTACCTTTCAAGAAAGTTGCATGTCTTTACTATCAAAGGAAAGAATTGATCAACAAGACAAAATTTGACTATCATACATGTCTAAATTTTATCAAACATATCCTAAGGTCAAAAAAGTCACTAATTATAAATCAAGTACATCAAAATTAGTTCATATAGTTATTAGTTAGTTTATCAACTCACAGAAACTAGGGAAGCACTTAGAATAAGGTAAGTATCTAATTATCTCTTTGTTTTCCTCATTATAAATTGTCAAATTTGCTTGTCACTATATATATTTATTGAATATAAATTATATTCATTATTTAAGTAAATTTTCATGAGAATTAACATTTTGATAATTTATGTAATTTAGGATTAATATCACATTAATTCACTTTTTAGATAAAAATTAGGTGAACTTGCATATTGATTGAACTTGGCCAAAACCTAGGGTTCCCTTAGGGTTTCAACCTTATTTTTCAATTTTTTGAACTTTTCCCTAGGGTTTCAAGTTTGATCTATGATTTCACCTCCTTCTTGGTTCAAAAATTAGAATTCATTTGCTTTTTACCCTAGGGTTTCACCCTCATATTTTTTCTAGGATTTCTCTTACACTTGTGATTGCCTTATTTTATTGATTATCTCATTTTTTATTCATAATAGCTCAAATATAAAATTACGATATTTTTCATATAATTATTGATATAACCAAAAACCTCTTTTTTTCCACCACAATTCTATATGGATTTTTTATATTTTTATTAAATCTTGACATACAAGGCAAAATGTGTCTCTATGTTCTAATCAATTTTTGGGTTTAATTTATTCAATCATTATACTTCAAAACCTCTCTATAATTTCTAAAATTTAGACCTAATTATTGAAAAAATTGATTCTTTATTTATAATATAGAGTTTTAGTTATGAAGCATTTCACATTGTTTGGCTCATTTCTTATTCATAACAACTCAATATTTAAATTACTCAGATATTTTTCATATTCTAGTTGATATAATTAGAAATGTCTTTTTGTTTGTCCAAATTATGTACAATTTTTTTTAAATTTTTGAATTTAATATTTTTAGTAAATATTGACATATATGTCACAAGGGATACCTATGTTTCCCTATTTTTATAAGTATTACTTATTACCTATTTTTTATGAAAGTATTTTATCGTATTTTCAAAATACCTAACCCACATCTTGAAATTTATAAATATTTATTATGCAAATATTAGAGTTTGCATTTAAGTTGACATCTTCTAATCTTCCTCATCCCTTGAATTAACACCTTTTCCAAATGTTGTGCCATATGAGTATTATAATGAAAATAATCTCAAAGCTCATAAGGTTCTTCCTATAGATAGTCTACTTTATGGAAATGTTATACCACATGATCACTCTCAAGAATGGACTAATGGTGATTATTGTATGTATAACAATGTGAACAATACATACGAAGAAAATTATTGTGTAGATTATGATTTTGACTTTGATTATTGTGGAGAAGAAGCAATGTAATATATTATTTTTGATATAGAAAGGAAAATCCCAACTACATCTTCAAAATCTTCTCTTGATCACCATGTTGAGCAAGAGGATAATAATGCTAAGGTACACATTTATATTCTTCCTATATTGTATAATATACAATATAAGAATGTCTTACTTGAGAATACACATAATTTTTATGTAAAATTTTCTAGTGAACTTCATCATACTAACTCTTATAAAATAAACATGCATTAAAATAAAAAATAATGCATAATTCAAAATTTTGACGATAAAACTCTTGCATGCATATATGTTTTTCATGATTATGAAAATATGCTAAAAGTTAAATGTTATTATTTACAAAATAAATAAAAATTTGAAATAATTTATCCTTTATGAGATGATGCACATTTTGAAATTACATCTCTTTCTCTCTCTTTATATGATGCAAATGTTACCAAAATTGAAAATTCTTCTTCTTTATTACCAAATGAAAATGATACAAATTGTGAAAGTGTTGATATTTATCTATATGTAGATGACGTAAATACTAAAAATGTTAAAATAACTTATCTTGATTTACCTCTTGCTGATGAAAATTTGTCAAAACTTGAACAATATTCTTCTTCACTAGATGATGTAAATAAAAAAGAACTTGAATGCACTTCTCATTTTGATAAAAATGTTCCAAAAAATTTAAAGTAATTTTTCTTTACATTCTCTTGATCAATAAAAAGTTGAAAAAGGCTCTTCTGTTTCCTCTTTAGAATCACAATTAGATGGACATGTGAAATATGTGTAGTCATCTTCTTATAATAAGTCATGCAATAATTATTCAAATATTCATGACATTCAAGATGATATACTTGATTATTTGAAAATAACATGTGATATATATGTTCCTTCACACATTGATTTTAAACTATGTAATATGCATTTATGTAATGTTTCTAAATCTTTCAATGATATCAATTTATAATGCAATGATAATTGTAATGAGTCCATTATACCTATGTTTCAAATATATGTACATTCCTTTGGTCATTGAGATAAATATGGATTCCTATTGCTAAAATTATTTCATATAAGTTTGACAAGAGAAGCTAGTGATTAGTTCTATAGTCTTCCCAATGGTTACTTACCCAATTTTAAAAAGCTAAAATACATATTTTTATCAGATTTTCATAAGGATATTATGCCTAAATTCACATTGAAACATTTACAAGGATTAAATTAACATGATGATGATTCTATTAAATATTTTTCTACATGGTTTAAGAATGCTTATATTATTTGATATATATACCCTCAGATTTAGAAGTACAATTCATATTTAACAAAGGTCCTATTCATCCACTTAAATAAGAAGAATTGTATAAGCCTTACACTTCATTTGATAAATTATATATGGATGTGCACTAAATATTCATGTGATATAGTAAGCAATAACATGAAATTAAATGAATCTTCATTAAAAGGAAATTTTTTTCTAGAGGACTCTTAAAAAGTGAAAGAACTAGTCAAAGAGGTTCATAAGTCATCATCAATGCCTTATTCTAAATAAAAATTTCATAACAAGGAACACATAGTAAAATCAATCCATAAAATAAATGAATTAGCATATAGAATACCTCCTATAGTTAAATAACATGCTCTTGTTTAAAAACACTCACTTTAGTTTGATCTTATTAGAGATAGACCACATGATATATTATAAATATTATTGGATAAACATTTGATTACTCTTCCTCCGAATTAATATCATCCACCACATATATTTTAGAATATCAAATGACAAATTTTTTTCTCTTATAATGGTATTAATGGGTATCATGATAATTATTTTTATGCTTTAAGATAAAATCTTACACAACTTGTAGATAGAGGAGATATTACATTTGAGAAAAAGACAACAAGGTCTTCTTCTCCCACTTATTCTAGTGGTCATTATAGTAATAATGAGACATTCCATGACATTCCTACCATGAAACAAATGGTTTACCAACCTTTGAAAAATCATACCACTAAAATAAGTCACTCTTCTAGTTCACATATTACAATGACCAACATATCCCAAGATATTTCTATTCAAGAACAATTGGTTATTCCAAATCTTAGTAGAGGCAATACTAAAAGAAATGTAGTCACCAGTAATCCAAAGTTATATATTTCAATTACATATAGATAAAATATAATGCCAATATGGAAAAAAAATAGCATCAAACATCATATTAAATAATCAAGAGTACAAGTAAACAATGTAACACAATAGTAAGAATGGGAACTAGTTTAAATAATTCAAAAGTAGGGCATACATATATATTATGCTCAATTTCATCTTTGGGAAACTAGTTTTCATGCTTCATTGGTGTGAGAAATAATATCATATATGAGATATTAATAATTTGAAGTGTAAAATCAAATACATCATACATTCATCATATTATTCTATTTATAAAATAATCAAATTAAAAATAATAATAAACATAATATTTAAAACAATCACATACAAATTATAATTAGAAATAATATAATATACATATAGATACATACATGCGTACATACATACATACATACATACATACATACATACATACAAGCCATGTTTATAACATGCATATAAATAAATGATGGGGGAATCCCATTTATCCAAGCTATCACTACCTAATGTATTTATATCTCATGAATTAGAAGCTCCATAACATCCTCATGATCATGACTTATATCATCTAACCTACCTCTTGAGTCTCTCACTCTTAATCAACACATGAGTATGCTCAGACTGCAACTCACAATATTGAATAAGCAAATTTGGATCTGGATTCAACACAAACTATCTATCAAGATCTACCTGTAGGTAATCATGCTCACTAAAAACCATAATATATTCTATAATAGGTAACCACATAAGGACAAAAAAAATAGGCATGTTCACCATAAATATGATAAAATCACTTTATCAATTTGCTACCTACTACATCATATAGAACATTTCACGTTAATATATGAATTGACACATCTACCATAGTGGACCAATAGGTATCACTTGTGATAAAAAATTATGTATTGAATTAATAAAAAATTTATAATAATTGTCAAATAAATAAAATTAAAAATACCATCTATAGATACTCAAGCTCCACCATAAATACTACAACTTGGGCATCCACACCAATCACTTGTGATGAAGGCTATGGTCTAGCTGGAACATCCATTCTATCTCCATCCCCTCTACCCTATGATGATAGCATAACAAAATGATCATCTAAAATAATAGTAAATAATAAAACCCATTGTGTATTAGTACACCACTATCTAAAATGTCACCATTTGATAAATGGAAAATCAGATCTAGTTCGATCACTAGATGAGGAGATACATATAAACCTATAAACCTTGACATTGTACTAACTTTGATATCCACTATCACACTCCATGTCCATTTATAAGTGATTGGAGACACATGCTATGTAAACCCAAAATTATGGGTCACTCTTTAATACTGAAGCCTCTCATATAAATATATAAACTTATCATATATCAACACACTAAATTATATGCATTAAAACTCTTGATCATCCTAAAGAAACAATATGTATCCCAACTAAGGTCTCTATATAGTTATAATAGGTATTAATATGTCAAAAATACTAACCCAATACTCTATCTCGTGGTATAACCCATTGAGATAAAATATGTTTGGATGAGCCCAATCCTAAAGAGGGTCACCAAGGGGATTGAAAAAAGTAATATTTTCATAATCCCATATAGGGAAAATTGTAGAATTATGAAGGCCAACTCCATTTAGCTCTAAGGTAAATATGCACATCTTATAATACAAGTGAATTAACATACTACACCCCCATGAATATCTAGTGTGACTATCCTCAATATATATAACAATGTGATACATATGATAAGAGATGGTCATAGATTCTCCATACATAACTACAAATGATGTTATTATAAAACATATAATTTTTATTAATAACAAAACATTTTATTGCATAATTTGATTTGATAACATTGTATCACCTCTATCAACATCCTCAAGTCTATATGTCATATACATGTGTGCTTGCCACATATACCCCACACCCATATATTCCATCACCATGTGTCTCTTTCAAACAATATTAAGTCATAGAATGAAATATACATCCTCTAAGATGATGGTCAATTCACATGTTAGCAACTAAAAGCTACAAGTATCAGGATTCTATCACTCAACTAAGTAGTGATCAAATGGATATTATGTGGCATTTAGACTAATTGGCCAACATGTGTCATACCATCCTCCTCAAATAGTTTCTAATATCCATCCTCCAAACCTAACTCTAATAAATTACTCATATGTCAAAAAAAATGAAACTTATGTGAATGTAAGTCATGCTACAAATAGTCAACCACACAAGTTTCAAATAGTCTCCAATTTTAACAACCTCAATATACATATGTAAATTTGTTTCTCAAAATTTAATGTAGATAATGTCCCCCAATAGAGAATAGTAAAGTGGACAAGAACATCCAACACATGACAATATCATCAAGAATGATATGGTAATGTCCTAAAAGGACAAAAATACTAGATCGCCATTTCCCCCCCAAAAATATAAAATTAGGTAAAATTAAAAAACCAAAATGTTATCAAAAATTTATTACTAAACATCATTATTATATCATAAAATATAAATTAAAAACACACCAAATCTCTAGTTGTATTTGTCTTAATCATAATATGCAAGTACTCAAATTATAATGATAATGTAGTTCATCAACTCAACATATCAACACACTCAAATCCCAAATATAAATTGATAAATAACAAAAAATGAAATCACAAAAGTAATTTTCACTCTAATATCTATTTTGGAGTTAATTATTTTTCCTATCTCACTTACTATGCCAAATTCATGATTAATATTATTAATAAGTTCAAATTTTGGAAAGTGATATCTCAAGTTGTATTCTTCAAAATATCTTGCCTCTAATTTCACTAAAACACACATCACATCTTATTAAAAATCATAATGCTAATCAATTATAATACCAACTTTGAAAAAGAGTTAATTTCACACTTTAATAATATAAGCATCATTTCCTTTAGCAGTTCTATTCATTAATCGAATGTGACTATTCATTATTCTATCATGCATAATTTATTAAAAATAATATAATTATAATACTCAATATACTACATAATATTTTCAAAATTTTAACAAATTAAATGTTTTTAACTCACTTTATCTTTTGTGTTGATCGATTTGTTACTCTCATTATTTTCTTTAAAAGGGGGGTAAATATGTGGAAACAAATTACAATTTTATATAGAATCAATATCCAATCACTTATCACATCGCAGTAAAATTATATAGGTTCATATATTAGTACAATAATGGGGTTATTTCCCTTGCACATACAGTCAGAATCAGAAAGCACACATTATTTTTTTTGAAAATACTTCATGTTACAATTACAAAAACAATATAAACATTAAAAATTTAATCATTAGTATAATAATCATTAAAAAGTTACAAAATGTGAAAAAAAAAATTATTATAACATATTATGGGGGCATACATCATTTCATATGCAGTCTTATTCTAGTTTCAAGGAGCAAATTCACATAGTTTCAAAATTTCAAGTTACAATGAACATTCACATACAATTTCAAATGATTAAATTATAGCAAGGGAATAATATGGCTTTATAAAATAATATTCATTTTATGGAAATGATAGGATAATGAGTTCCCTCCATTCTCTTGTTATCATGTTTTCATATACCACGATATACCAAGATGTTACAATTGAATCTATAAATCCATCTGCAATGGTTGATTCAATTTATTTGTATAGTGCATGACTTGGAATAACTGAGCACTCTAGTATTATGTGTGAATCCATTAGGATTCCAAACCATTTCCATCTTAGGGTTATAAATATTTGAGAAATTAAGTTCAAATTTTATATGCAAGTATAATTCAAATTGGGTCTTGATTGCCCACAATTTTCTAATCTTTAACATAATTTATCCATACAAAAATTAACACAATAGTCACAATGAGACTTTTACATCATAAATGGTTATATCCATTGCATTAACACTTGAAATCTTATCCATTTCCATATTCAGGAAATGTATAGATGCTACGAGTCCCTTATTTTCTCCATGGTAATTCTACAACATGCTTAAGTGCAGTCAATCTTTGACTAATATTTACTCATTTATATTTATATTTATTTATTTATTGAATAATTATTACATATAATCACATATATTTAATTTTTTATGAATAAATTTCATCATCATGGTATATGGTACATCTACATAACAACATATTTCTAGAAGGTTTGCATTCTCTTTTTTCCTTGTATATAGTATTTGTAAAATCACTACACTCTAGATTGCAGGGGGGTGGGGGGGGATGTTGACACCCGAATTTGGCACAATTGTTTTTCTTAAATGTCTATTAATATATTTATTATGTAGGTATTAGAAAATAATTAAATACTAAATGGTGCACTTTTATTATAATTTCCCCTTTCACTTTCACTTGTCTTACATTCCCCTTTTACTTTATGAGCCTTTATGACTTAATAAACACTCTTTTAAATTATTTTGAGTAATCTCTTAAGTATTTGGGTTTATTTTTAGATATTTATCAACCCCTCCTTGAGTATTTTAAGTTCTTAACCCCTCTTTGTATTTAAGTTTATTAATCCTTCCTCAAGTTCACTTTAATTCCTCTTAAGTCTGCCCCTTTTATATGAACCACTAAAGTTTTAATTCAAACTCTAAAAATCCATATATAAACAACGGTATTAAAATGAATTACATATAAAGTTTTATCACACACACATGATACAAACTAGACATAGTTATGAACAAGCACCAATAAAATACAAACAAGAATTTTAATTATATAAAAGCATTTTCACACTTCCAAGAGCTATTCAAAGTAACATTACACAAAGATAATTATGTCATAAAAATAAACTTTTACATGCGAAGGTGGAACTAGGGGAAAAAGAGTCTATATTTACATGATATATCTTTTAAGTTAAAACTACATTGACTCGAGGTCCATTCAGATGATATAAGTAACACAAGATAGTCATGTCTGTTGATTGTAGAGTTATCTGAGTTGATTATGACTGAGTTTGGTAGTGAGAAATAATGAAAGGTAGAATTGTGATAGTGAAATATAAATAAAAAATCATAATATTATTATCAGATAGGACCACACTCCCTGGACAACAATGTAAGCCAAATGTGTCCAGTGATTATGGATTTGTCTATATTGTTTGTGATAAAAATATGATTGTTTTACCTTATGGACCCACATTTGTGAAGTGGGTTGAGATGTTTTCATTTTATACTACCCCATGGATATCACTACTTTTTTCTTATTTTATCTATAAATCTTAGGGGTCTTTGTGATAAATAAAAACTTATAGAAAATAAAAGGGGAAGTTTAATGGGTTGAGCTAACTGTAATCACCCCCTTGATAATTGATCACTATCTACGACCTAGATACTCCAAATAAGAAATCAAGCCATGCATAATTATCCCACTTAGATTCACTATGCAATTGTGCTCCTTGACTATATGTATGAAACTATAAATATGGATTCAATACTATATAATGATATCCCTAGACATTATTTGATATGATATAGCGTTGACTTGTGATTGCTCCTTGTGAATGATATTTAATTAGGCAAGAATAGATAATACTTTATCATTGTGTAATAGTGTGAAGTGTTCAATAGATAATTCAAAGTTAAGAAAAATGATGACCTTTGATGTGTATTAATTGCAAAACCTTTTAATAATTTACTTTAGTTGACCTTATTAAACATGTGGGTAGACCCACATAGATATTTCAAAATATGAAAAATTTCTATTAATTGGTGTAAGATGAGGTCACTCTAGGTGTACAATTCCACTATGATGAACTTGTATCACAGAATTAAGGACCACCATCCTAATTTGTGTGCAATATAAGAGTGATGTAACTAGTGTTTGAGAATTAAATTATAAATTTATATGTATTAGTAATGAATAGTAAATATTCCAACTCACACATATATAAATGACTTAGAGGAATGGAAAATAATATTCATGTAATGGGCACAAGTTGAATAGTTTGGGATGTATCAATAATTAACATTGTCAACTACCAATGATTAGACTTAGATATCTACATGGATGAAATTTTAAAACACAAATCTCAAAATAAAAAATTTAAACATGTATGCAAGCAAAAAATAGGTCTCTAATATAAAGATCATATAAAATATAAAAAGGTAAAATACAATTCTATATCCAATGTACACTCAATTTTCTAATCCAAAAAGTGGTCTTAGGTAATAGAGAAGGTTTGTGTGTACAATAGGAGGTAAATTTATTATATATTTTTCTACACATGCACAAATGAATTACACTAATAAGAATATTAATAAAATTGAAATAATATGTATGTTTTAATTGGGAATTGGGTATAATACCCATGTAGAGCCAATCGCTTCTAAATATGCATGTAAATATTACACACTTTTGAGTATAATACTTATCAACAAAAATATAGATAAAATAAATTATAAATACTATAAAAATAATGGAAAATAATACCCTAAATATATTGTATTGTGATAATATATGGCATGTAATGAGAACATCCCATTATGTGAGCTAGTGAAATATAAATATCCCCCTCTTTAAAATAAACATTTGTTATAAGTGCCTATATTTATAAGAGTATCAAGAATATGGATACAATATAATGAATTAGATACATCCCTCATTTGATATTTTGAATATGTGTGTAAAACATATATCTAAAAATAAAGGAGTCAAACAAGTATGAAAACATAAAAGAGGTATCTAACATAAGGATCATATGAAATTGGAAAATATAAAAGATAATTCTAGATCAACCATACACATAAGATGCCACTCCATAAAATAGACTTAGGATATAGATAAAGGTTGTGTGTATAGTAGGTTGTAATGGGTCTATAAGGGGAATATACACATAATATCCAACAATATATAAGATGAAGAAACTTAAAATATTTGGGTTGTCATTAAAAAATAATAAAGAGCTATTTAAACTAGTAGATATGAGGTACGAATTATAAATAACATAACTAACAATAGGTGGTAATTAAGAATTATAAGAAATTGAAGATGAAATTAGGTGGTAATTAAGAGATATAGCCAATAATATTTTAAAATAGAGTTATAAATTAACAATCATATGCTAATCTATACTTTCTAATACATGGGACAAAAAATCATCTAATAAAATCAACCAAAGTAAAAAAGAAAGAGTTTTGGGTGAGGGATGCTTAGCTTTAGTCAACTTTTTGGTGAAATAATATCTCTCTTGGATTATATGATTTTTTGAGATATTTGTGTTGGTGAACTCAAAATGTATTAAAGAATAAATAATTAGACAAAAAATTGGGACTCCAAAGAATTGGTAAACATCCTATGTATAACTCATATTCTTGATATATTCCAAGACCTTGTGTTAAATTTCCTTATTTGGTGTGAGTTAATATTAAACCTAGTTTATATTATTTTTCCTAAGGTGGATTTATAAGGACCATAAAATCAAATTTATCATTCATATTCTTAGAAATGACAAATGGGAATTGTTATCACTCAGGAGTGCACCCTTGTGAGAATATGTGCTTATCTTCACTCTTGTTGACATAATGGAAACTCTAAAAGGTTTATGTGACCTTATATTGGAGATAATATCCATATTAATGGATGGTTAACCTGGTAAACTCACCTAATTCTCTCTAAATTCTCTAATTTAGTGATTTTTTAACTAAGAAAAGGGTAAAGGGAGCATTATTGAAACTAAAATTGAAATTGAAAATTTGAAAATTGGGGGTGATGTACAAATGTTATATAAAATTATTAATATAATTAACACACTTTGGAAGATAAATAAATTTCACACATTAACTTAATATTAATGTAATGACTCTTACTTTAGTATACAAAAGTCTTGATAAATATTCACACTAGCATGGAAGGAATGAACACTGGTTAAATTCACTTACAAATTAGGTAAAATCAAACTTAGACACTTGATAGGACATGAAATAATTATTATATGTTTCATAAAAGTTAAAAATATAGACATAAACATAGGAAAATAAATCATTCACTAAGTTACATATATGAATATGAGGCACACACTTCATGAACATCCTCCAAATGAAGGAAAAGTAGCTTCTTATTTCTTTAAACGTGATGTATTATAAAATTTTGGTAGAGTTTTTGCATATAAAAATTCATAATAATATTATTTAAAAACATGAAAATACATATAAAAAATGGAGTTGAGAGAAAGGAGACAAAGTAGCCCCAAACTAGGGATGAGTCATCATGCCTAGTCATCTTTTTATTTTCTTTTCTCAAACACTTTTATATTATCTAAATTACATGTTTATGATTTAAAATTCTACATAGAAAAAGAGATATTTTAATTTTTTATCTTGGAAATAGGTGTAAGAGGGAGAGTTAGGATTTTTTGAATGCATTAAAGAAGTCTTAGGTTTTCATTCATGACCTATCTTGAACGTCATTTATCTCCTTGCATGCCTTTATGGTCTTCAATGCTTGAAAAGGTCTTTATCATATTTAATTAATACTTTTTCAAAACTAATTAAACTTATCTGAAACTATACATCTTTTTAATGAGTGTATTTAACTATCTTGCATGTCTCTTGGAGTTTGACCCACCTATGAATCTATATTCTTGCTTGCATGTTTCTCTCTCTCAACTTCCTCAAATAGCTTCAAGGTGGCATAGAAGTGAGTTTTTTGAATTTTTTTATTGATGAATAAGTATCATAAAATAATATATTCCTATAGTTATTTTTAAAGTCTCCAACTAACCCCTCCATTTTTGCATGATGCCTCTCCACCTTTATAGGTTTGCTTGAAGACTATAGAGTAAAAAATATTCGACATTTTATGTTGATTTTCAATTGTGTGATCCAAAATTTTGTCCATGCACACTTTGGTTTGAGATGGTGAAGTTTTTGACTCAGAGCATAGGCTCAAATTTCTTTTTGCCTCAATTTTGTCTAAGTGTCAAAATCACGCGAAAGCTGCCAAGTGCCATCGGCCGAGGTACCTTTCATAATTTTTAGAAGTTGGTCGAGATGTGCCACGTATCTCATAGTAACTCAACAAAACACAAAAAGTGTTGACATCCACATCTCATGTTTCTTATACATCTCAAAAGCTTATTTTTTAATAAAGCTTTTCTCAGAACAAAGTGGAAGATGCCATGTGTCAACATCTGAATTATCTTCATTTTGTTTCATTGATAAGTAAAGACCATGGTGGGTCTTGAGTCTTATTTCTGAGGCAAGCAAGAGCCGCCAAGTGTCACCATCCTTGTAAATATGAAATCAGACCCAATTTTTTCTATAGTATAGATAGAGTAATGTGGAGACTAACACATGTCACCTTTAAAAGGATTCTCAAAAGGTAGCTAAAAGTAGCAGAAATCACCATGTGTCCTTTGTCAAGGATGCGTGGAAAGTGCCACCTGTCCCTGTTCCCTTCTTGAAGTTGCTCAAGTGAGAAGTGCTATGGGTCCCATTCTCTATTAAGTTTTTAAAGCTTTAGAGAAGCAGACGGTGATAGATATCAAGGATGTAACACTCCTAAGTGAAGACACAGTAAAGAGTATAAGCTACATGGAAAGTGCCGCGTGTCTTGTGTAAGTGCTGGGGAACATGCCAAGTGTCTTTTTCTAGTGCCTTTAGAATAATAAAAAGGTTTTCAAGTAGAGAGAAGGAATCGACCAAGTGTTCTCTCCCATTTAAAAGTGAGAAGCATCTTGGGTATCTATGTCAGCCAATGAAATTGTAGGGAAATAGAATGTTTTAGATCTAAGAAATATCCCATGTTAGACACTTCTAGTTCAGTTAGTGTTCAGTTAAGCCATTAGATTGGGAATGTGTAGATGATCTAGAGCTAATACAATGCTATATATAGGGGTGCAGAGATCACCAGAAGGAAGATCAAAAGATAGAGAGAATTTTCTGCAAGAGATTATTTTCAAGAGTTTTTAGAATTTTTTAGTTGTGATTAGGAATATCATTTGCCTTTGTTCTATTTTCTTGAGTTAGAAAGTTTATGTAACTATTCATGTTTCTATGCCTTTTATGTGACTAGAGAATTAATAAGAAAACTAAGTTCTATTCCTTTGTTGATATTTTTCTGTGTCATTGCAAAACTAGTCTAAGTTGTGAGCCTCTGTTTCTATTGTTTTTCATCTTTTACATTGATCATGCCTTGTTCACTCTTTAATGTAATTGAATCTTACATATAGCTTCACTGTGCTTAAGGGTCAAATTAAATTCAGGTGCATCACCATAGTTAGAGTTTCTTTAGTTGTACTTATGTTTCTATTTAATTCCTATCCCTTTTCTCATTATACCCTTGATTTAAAGAAGAGCCAGCTTCTTTAAAATCTGGAGGTTTTTTCAGGTTGCAAGTCCCACATTCCTAAAACTTCCCATTGTTGGTGTTAGAAACATCACAATTTTAATCATCAATAGTTTTTTGGCATGCCTAGTGGGATACTATCTTGAAGTTTATTTCAAGACTATATGAACTAGAGAGCTACAAGGAGTTATATCTGTGGACCATTAACAAGATCTCAATCTACTATAAATCTAGGTATTCTTTTTCCACCATTGGTAACTAGTCTAAGAAGAAGAGTCAATCAATTTATACCAATACCAAGAGTAAATATGGGAGATCCTATACCCCCAAGGAATTATGCAAGCTAGAACATTGGTAGTCCTTTGATCCTCCCAATACCACCAGCCACTTGGGACCCTATTCCAGTAAATGCCTTGAAGGCTCTGCCCAAATTCAATGGGAAAGATTAAAATTGCATTGTTTCTAACACCAAAAGATGATAGACAAGAGAGAGAGAGAGCATCCAATAGACTTTTTCTCAAGGACTCTTAGGGAATATGAAACTAGATACAACTTTGTTGAAAATCAAGCATATGCTATGGTAAAATCCCTTAAGAAATTCAGGCATATAGTATCAAGAAGTAAGATTCTGATACTTGTGGCTCACCCAAGTGTCATAGAATACATTAGGGAGGGTGAAATTACTAAAAAAAGAGAAAACTAGATAACAAAGATCCTTGAATATTATGTAGAGGTCAAACCTACTAAGTTAGTCAGAGGCAGGGGTTTATGCCAATATATGACTCAAGAGCTTGAAAAGATGACACCTGTGGAAATAGATTCAAAAATGGAAAAGGAAACTGTATTGAGGATACAAGAGGTTGATCAGAATGCTTGGGTCACAAATAGGATTCATTTTATGAAATATGAGATTTACCCAAGGGAACTCCCTCAAAACAAGAAGAGATACTATAGGATGTAAAGAGTCCATTTTGTTTTAATAGAATAGATTCTTTTTAGAAGAAATTCTGATGGTAAACTTTTAAGATGTGTAGAGAAGGATGAGGCTAAGAAAATAATACATGAAATGCATTATGGAGCCTCAGGTGGACATTTTTCTACAAATACCATAGCCATAAAGATAAGTGAAACAGGTTATTTATGGCCTACTTTATTCACAGACTGTTATCAACTGGTTAAAAAATGTCAATCTTGTCAATATTATGTGGGGATGAGGAGGAATGCAGTAATGCCTCTTAGTCCTATAATTGTTGATGAACCATTTGCTCAATGGGGTCTTGACTTCATTGGAATGATTAATCCAATGTCTAGTATGGGTCACAAATGTATTTTAACTGCCATAGAATATTTCACTAGATGGATTGAGGCAGTGCCACTTAAAGAAGCAACAAAAAATGTGATCCTAGACTTTCTAAGGAGTATCACTACTCGCTTTGGGGCTCCTCACACTATAATTTTAGATAATGCTAAAGCATTCTTAGGATCTAAAGTATCTCACTTTGCATTGAAGCATGGAATATATCTGAAAACTTCCTCTAATTATTACCCTCAGGGTAATGGTTTGGTAGAATCAACTAATAAGAATCTGATTAGACTCATCAAGAGAATAGGGGATGACCATCACAAAGAGTGGCATAAAGTGCTGAATATAGCACTATGGGCTGATAGAATTACACCTAAGCAGGTGACAAAAATGTCCCCATATGAATTGGTATATGGCAAGCCTATTGTAATACCTCTAAGCTTGGAAATTCCTACTCTCCAACTGATAAAATAGATTGAGATTGAAGAAAATGGTCCCATGCAGGTTAGACCTGCTAAACTTTTAGAAGTTCAAGAAAAGAGGGATGCGGCACATGATTCATTGATAAAGAATCAGAGAATAATTAAAGACTACTTTGATAAAAGGACTTCAAATCCTCATTTCAAAGTAGGTTCAATTGTTTTGACATGGAATGCAAGAGCTGCCAAGTCAGGTCAACATACTAAATTTGAAACATTATGGACTGGCCCCTATAAAATTTGTGCATGCAAACAGAAGAATTTGTTTGAGCTAGAAATAATGGAAGGTGAACTTGAAGAGATTCCTATGAATGGAATCTACTTGAAACATTTTAGTTAAGTTATGTCTCTAATGTATTATAGTTAGATAGTTTCCCTTTCTCAGTTGCTTTGTTTTCCCATTTTTTCTTTGCCACTCTTTCTTTTAAATAAGTGTTCTTTGAACATGTAGCCGCAGCTCAGAGCCTTTTCAAAATTTTCAAAAACTCCCGACACTTTAAATATCTCCCAATTCTTAAATTCCCCAAGGTACCTGGTGCAACCACTTGCATGACATGTCTAACTCGCTGTTCCATGAAGATTTAGTAAGATTTGCTAATGGTTATCTGGGTTTAATGCCATTTTGAGACTTGATGGGTCAATAAATACCTCATAACAAGAGTTAAAGCTTACAATTTCTAAAACATTCCTACATCTACTAAAAAACCCCTGCTACTTGAATTTTCAGCTCATAGCAAACCTACTTAAGTGAAAGTGCTTCCTTATTACAAAAGCTTCATACCTGTTACCATAGTTCACTATTTTCAAAGAATAGATATAGATATGGAGGGATCAAAGTCTTCGCAATAAGGGTCTGGGATTTATGAATCCCTTGATAAGTTTCTTACAAGCAAATCATATGCTTCAGCCCCTGCACAACCATTAAAGACCTACCCATGAACCAGAGTCCCTGCAGTTGGTCAAGCAAGCGACCCAACAAAGGTAAAATATTATGAAGATGGAATCATAGACCCAATTCTTCAAAGAACTAGTAGAAAAACTCTCAGAGAAGGGGCACATCAAAGGTGTCTTTAGAGGTCCAAGGTGGGACAATATGAGACATTCAAAATGAGGATATAGACTTCCCAATTGGCACAATTCATTATCCCAGGTGTGCATCCATGCCCTGACTTGGTTGAAATATGTGCCAGGTTGTTTCATGCACCTTCAAATACCATACAACAAGGTCCATTCACAGTGCAAATTACACCAAAGGCTATTAGAGACATGTTATCCCTATACCACGACAAGATAGCCACGTTTCCCACCATTGCCAAGATGCAAAAAATGTGGGCAAACGTCAATAATTAATTGAGGTTTTTGAAAATAGAGCTGTAATTAGGTGATGATGATACTATTATGCTGACACTGGCAACAACAAGAGCATAATTTGCCCAAGCTAGTCAAGATGCACTTTTCATGATGGCTTTCATTTTTCGAATGAAAGATGATATAACCATTTATGAGGAATAAATGGCTATCCTCTTCAACTTGAAAATTGTTGACAAGACTCAGGAGTATCAACTTGATTTCTCTAAGTAGATTGAATACTCAATGGTGGAACATCTTGCCCAGTTCAGAGCTAAAGGGATTTTTAGGTATTCCTCTTATTTGTTTCACCTTATGTTGTATCAGAACTCTGGCATATTTTCCCAACACATGCATCTAAACATGTATGACCCAAGCTTCAATCTCATAGGATCACTCCTGTGTCTGCATGGACCCATATTTTATCCAAAACTAGAGATCTGTATGAATTCTAGAAACTTTTTGTTGCCCCTAATTTTTGTCATCTAAGCCTAGAACCAATAATAAATAGACTATTTCCAAGCATATCAAACCTTATGACCAATTGCCCTATCCCTTGTGATTACTTTTTTGGATCCCATCACACTATTATTAGAGTTCATGGTTTTAATGGGGAACCAGTGTTTCTACCTAAGATTTTGACCCTTAGGTTAGCATTCTTAGAGGTCACCAGGCAGGTGTCTATGGTAGATAATGAATATGGCTCTGGGAAGAAGAAGAGGAAAATGTATGATGTCCCATGGATGACAAACAACATGGCACTAGAGGCCAGAGATGCTGAGATTGTGTTGCTTAGAAAGCTAGCCTTCCTGGGTTTCCTTCTAATTGAAGATAAATGGGTATATGACCCAAATGGTTTCATAACTTTATGGATCAGGACTAATAGGGTTGTTGCCAGGATTGCACATGAGGGCCGCTCCTTTTGGGAAAATAGGAAAAATCCTAGGGAGGATATTCCTGAGTTTTATATTGAATTAATGGATTTGCCTCTTCAAAAAAATAGACCATGGGAAAATTTTTATGTTAATAAAAGGGATTTTGACCCCAAAATTAGAATGACTTCTGGTTTACAAAGAGCCTTAAAGAATAAAGATTGGAATGCTAAAAAAATATAAGCCTATTGGAAATATAGGCAAGAGATTTGTGAGACAACGCACTCTTTTGGAAATGTGGATTCAGATGAGAAATGGGAGGAACTATGGGATGAATGTCATCTATCTCCTATGTCTATCCCTAATACAAGCAATTTGCAGACACAAGGTGGAGAGCTAGAAGCTAGAGCAGAGTCCAATCAAACATCACTAGCCCTAGTGTAAACTTTAGCAGCCATCGCTATAACTATTTGGCCCCAATCTCTTAGTACCATTGAAAAATAAAAGGGTGTGGTATCTTCACCACCAAAAGCTTCTCCATCAGCGTTAGTCCTTGATATTCCTAGTTCTACACAAGCACCACTAGCAATAGTGGTAAGTATTGAAGAGAAGTGAGCACAGCCAGAAGAAGAAACACCAAAGAGACATAAAAAGATGAGGTTCCAAATTGATTCAAAAGAGAGGGTAGAACCCTCACAACACCAATCACAGAGTACTTTGGTTGATCCTCAAGTAAGTATTGTTTCTCCTTCTTCTCAATCTCTCTCTTCCCTTTTAGGGGTGATGATTCCATCTGGCCTAATGACATCCCCTGCCACCTCTACTATGTCCATTTCTCATTTTGCCCCATCTATCCAAACTTAGGCTAGATCATTACCTCACTTTTCCCCCTCTATTCCCAAGAAAGTATCTCCTTAGATTGCCCATAGCCAATAATTGGCTATTCCATATGGCTTGCCAAAAGGTTTTCCTTTTATGGGTGGGCACATTGCCTCTCCTTCTACCTTCTACACTCAAGTAGATGATGCTAAGAAGGCAAGGTAAGCCCAAAAGGAGAAAAAGAGGATAAAAAAGAATAAAGCCCTAGCTACACCACATCTGAGGTCACAATTTGACCCAATACAAAAGAAACTAATGGTGACCCATTTGTCACTAAATATAGTTAAGCCAAATGAGCATATGCAGCTAGAAGATTACACAATGAATGTAGTGGCAATAGACATGTCCTTGTTCAAACCTTAAGATAGGGTCGAGCTATTAAATGAATTTATTTCTATAGTAACTGATGATTATTTGAAAATATCAAGGAAGCTACAGAAGATGGAGGTTGATCTAGCCAAAGAAAAGGCAAATTGTAGTAGTTTGATCATAGAGATTAATACTAAGAATATTGAAATAAAGAGTCTTAATAAATAGTTTCTAGATGTTATTTCTCTTCAAACTCACCAGGCTATCTAGGCCCAAAATGATTCTTTGAAAGTAGGGCTAATGCAGGTGAAGGATGTAGTGACAACCTTAAGGCAGGAAAAGGTAGCATTCTAGGAAAAATGTGAGGAAAGCCTGCTACAGGTTACTCAACTTCAATAGAAGTTGTTGAATGAGTAGAATAATACTGTGGCTATTCAAGCCCAACTTCAAGCTAAGTGACAAAGGGAAGAACAATTGACACTTGAATTGGCTAATAGGCCAAAGAATGTAGGAGTCTTAAATCTAGTAAAGGAGCTTTATGAATCAATATGGAAAAGAATATGTCAGGAGATTACCCAGCTCAGACCTTCTCTAACCTTTCTGCTAAATGCATAGAAATTGTATGAAAAGGTCGAGACTTCAATTGAAGACAATCTATCTACTATTTTTGGGAGAGTATTGGACTCTAAAACCCTGCTACAAAAGCTATATGATGTAATTGATGGAATGTTGTCAGTAGTAGGGATTAATGACAAAATGGTCACTACTAAACGAGTGAATGAGCTTCTCAATTGCAATTCTATTGCAATCAATTACATAGAGCTTCTAGATGTGATGAAAGAAGGAATCAATGAAATAAAACAACACATTGAAGATCTGGTACAATTAGGTCTTCCTTCTCCTTTTCTTGATGACAACACTGTGTTGATGATTGAAGAAATTAAACCTTTGTTGTTAGCCATGCAGAATGATTAGGTAGTTTTTTAGGATTTAAAGGATGATTCATCAAAACCTAAAGTAGAAGCCATTTTGATTCCTATTTCCCAGCTTGAATTTAAATTGAAGGCTACCGTTTATATTTTGTAGAAAAATTCACATAAAGATATTATCAATCTTGATTTAGCCTTTCACGAATTGCAAAATAAGCAGGGACTATCTGATGATGAGTGGTCTACCTATCAGACAACCCTATTGAAGCTATGATTTTTTGTCAAATTTTGATCATGTGGGAGTTATGGATTCTTTTTGAGTAGGCTCAAAAGCCCTTGGGGTCACCAATAACTTTAGAGTAAAAAATACTCTACATTTTATGTTGATTTTTAATTGCGTGATCCAAAATTTTGTCCCTGCACACTTTGGTTTGAGATGGTGAATTTTTTGACTCAGAGCACGGGCTCGAATCTCTTTTCACCTCAATTTTGTCTAAGTGTTAAAATCACGTGGAAGCTACCAAGTGTCATCGGCCGAGGTACCTTTTACAATTTCTAGAAGTTGGTCGAGATGTGCCACGTGTCTCATAGTAACTCAGTGAAATGCAAAAAGTGTCGGCATCTGCATCTCATGTTTCTTATACATCTTAAAAGCTTCTTTTTCAATAAATCTTTTCTCAAAATAAAGTGGAAGATGCCATGTGTCAACATCTGAATTATCTTCATTTTGTTTCATTAATAAGTAAAGACCGTGGTGGGTCTTGGGTCCTGTTTCTGAGGCAAGTGAGAGCCACCAAGTGTCACCGTCCCTGTAAATATGAAATGAGGCATGATTATTTCTATAGTATAGACAGAGTAATGTAGAGACTGACATGTGCCATGTTCAAAAGGATTCTCAAAAGGTAGTTAAAAGCAATCAAGATCACCATGTGTCCTTTGTCAAGGATGCGTGGAAAGCACCACGTGTCCCTGTTCCCTTCTTGAAGTTGCTCGGGCAAGACGTGTTGTTGGTCCCATTCTTTGTTAAGTTGTTAAAGCTTTGGAGAAGTAGATGGTGATAGATGTCAAGGATGGAACACTCATAAGTGAAGACATAGTAAAGAGTATAATTTATGCAAAAAGTGCCGCGTGTCTTGAGTAAGTGTTGTGGAACATGAAATGTGTCTTTTTTTGGTGCCTCTAGAATACTAATAAGGTTCTCAAGTAGAGAGAAGGAATCGGCCAAATGTCCTCTCTCGTTTAAAAGTGAGAAGCGTCTTGGGTATCTATATCGGCCAATGAAATTGCAAGAAGATAGAACATTTTAGATCTAAGAAATATCTCGTGTTAGACACTTATAGTTTAGTTAGTGTTTAGTTAGGCTGTTAGTTTGGGAATGTGCAGACAATCTAGAGCTAATCCAATACTATATATAAGGGTGCAGAGATCACCAGAAGGAGGATCAAAAGATAGAGAGAATTTTTTACAAGAGATTATTGTCAAGAGTTTTTAGACTTTTTTAGCTATGATCAGGAATATCATTTGCCTTTGTTCTATTTTCTTGAGTTAGAAAGTTTATGTAACTTTGCATGTTTCTGTGCCTTTTATGTGACTAGATAATTAATAAGAAAACTGAGTTTTATGCCTTTGTTGATATTTTTTTGTGTCATTGCAAAATTAGTCTAAGTTGTGAGCCTTTATTTCTATTGTTTTTCAGCTTTTACATTGATCATGCCTTGTTCACTCTTTAATTTAATTTAATCTTACATATAGCTTCACTGTGCTTAAGGTTCGAATTAAATTCAGGTGCATTGCCATAGTTAGAGTTTCTTTAGTTACACTTATGTTTCTATTTAATTCCAATCCCTCTTCCCATTATACCCTTGATATAAATAAGAGGCATCTTCTTTAAAATCTATAGGTTGTTTCAGGTTACAAGTCCCACATTCCTAAAACTTCCCATTGTTGGTGTTAGAAACAACACAATTTTAATCATCAACAAAGACTTCTTCATGTTGATTTAACTTTTTCCTCATGACCTCAACATAGGAGAGAGATAAGAGGTCCTATTAATGTTTTATAATAATAATTAAAACCTTTAATTATTTTTTCATACAAAATATTGACATATTCTCATTCTCCAAATGGCAAAGAACACAAGTGATTGACTTGACATTGTTTGTTGAAGATTTCTATGCATTGATGGAACTTGTTGAGGTTTGGACTCTTCTTCATCAAACTTGTCATAGGTAATGGATGAATGTATTATTATTTTAGGTCATCATGAAATATATCTTGATTATAAGTCATTTTATGATGAACAAGCATAACTCTTTATACTGATCGTTCTTGGATATGTCCATCTTCTTTATCTTGTCAAGTTTATCAAAGACACAATGAGAAAATGCAAAATGATAAAATTGAATTATTTTAAAATAGTAAAGGACTAAGGAGTATTTTAAAATAATAAAAATGGCCTAAAATATGTTCAAACAAATTTTCATCTCCAAACTCCACATACAACTTTTTAAAATGCCCTTTTATGCTTTCTAGGCCACAAGAAACCCTGATTTAGATTTGGAGGTATAAAATTATTTATAGGTATCACTAGACACTACCCTTAAGATGATTTGATAGGTATATATGGTAATAAATATATAAATTTTAAAATATAAAAAATAATTCACCAAACTCTCAAACAAAAATTCTCAAAAAAGTGCTTGCTTACTGCCTATAATGTTGTCTAGAGATTTTTTTATATTGAAATTAGCCTATTTTTCATTAGTTTTAATTGTGTAGGAATGTATTAAAATATTAAAAAAAAATTATAAACTCTATAAAATAATTCTTTTCCCTTAAATTTTTTTGAAACACTCATTTGGCACTCCATCCATGAGCAACTTAGTCAAGAACCCTAATTTCCTTCATGATGCAAACCTACATTTTGCCATTTTATATATCATAAGGGTGATTAATGATATTAAACTAAATTAAAATATTAAATGACATAAAACCATACCTCCATGTCAATTTTCATTAGATTTCATTTATTAAAACTCAAGATATGCTCTTTTTAGTGCTTTCTAACTTGTGTTTTCTCATTTCTGCATGATTGTAAGTCTAAGTTTTGGCATTTTATTAAGTTTTATGAGGCCTAAATACCTAATTAATTTTTAATTTGAAACTTATGATAATATATAAAAATTATAAAACTTTTATGCCCTAAATCAATCACTTAATCCTCTTAAAAACCCCTTTTATGTCTATCTCCCTTATATTCTTGAAACTTTGTAACCTATACCTGCACCTTTCACTATTATTTGAATTGAAACATTTTATTAAAAAAGTGTATTGAGGTTATTAATAACCCATAATATCTCAAATAACTTTCCATTTTCATCAAATATCCAAAAATTGTAATCATATTACCTAAGACTGAGCTATTGAGGTTTTAGAAGGGATTTAGAGCACTTTTCCTTATAATGATGGTTCATAAAGTTAATCCCATGTAACCTAAAAATAATGCATGGAATATTGATGGAATAGGGGAAAATATATTATCATAGTTTAATTTGAGCCATCTCATTTTCACCTTCATGAATGAAACATTTAAAAATAGACCTTACTAGTTTACAAAGAGCTTGATGGAGAAATGGAAGAAACTTCTACCATTTTTAGACCTATAAGCTATTCCTGAGCATGGTTTTGTATTTATGAAGGATATATGATATTTTTTATATCTTATTTAATCCTCAATACATTAATTTAGTCTTAAAAAATACCTACACGTAAGCAATTAACATTTCAAGATGTCTTTTTGCACTTTGAACCTCGTTTGCACTTGTTCCACGCTTTGAAGATGTTTGAGAGAAATCACAAAGAAAAAAAATGTGGTAATATTAAAATGATATTTAATATACTAATGATAAAATTTAATTGATCCAATATCATGTTAAATGACTTAAATTTACCTTTAAGATAATGAACTTGACTCACTTGAGAAGATATTACCAAATGTTTTGATAGACTTTGCAAGGAACAAGTTAGATTTTATTTACCTTAACTTTTGAAAAGTTAGATTAATTTATAAAATACATGTTATATACCACTAACCAAAATTAACTGACCTTAAATTATTTTTTCACATACCCTTTATCAATGATGGTAAAATTTTCCAACATTCTAGGTAACTTCCCAAGGATGTTTGCCTATTAAATACTCAAGACTAGTAGCCTTGGTAGTCCATTGGGATATGGAGTCATGAAATTCATCACCAATTCTACTTTAAACATGATAAACCCTATTGTACATTTTCATGTAAATATAAAACTAAAAATTCCTTATCCAAGAAATAACAAGACTTATGTAAAATCACTTAGGGGATTGAAAACTAATACAACTACCAACTAAAAATGTGTAAGATAACACTTGGAGGAAAGTGAAAATTTAAAACTAATATGTACAAGGAAAAAAATATCTTCAGCAATAATGCTTAATATGGATCCCATTGACTAGGTTGAGAGCTCTTCACCATACATCTTTGTTATTTGAAAGGCATTATGAGGATTTCAAATGGAAATCATGTAAGGACCACTCCAAAGCGAGTCAATTTGTGTGTTTTCATATTTTGGCCCTATTCTCATCCCATTTGAGAAAGTCACCTTCTTTGAATATCCTTGAATATGTTATTCTTTCAAAAGTTTTCTTCAATTTTGATTGATGCATCTTCATAGATAACATGAAATAATTTATGATTTCTTATAACTCTATAAGTTCATCATATCTCACTTCCATAAGCTCACTCTCAAATAATTCTTACTGATGCATTAGCTCCAAAGCAGGGAGCTCAAGTGAGATTGATAATCTAGATTTTGTACCATACACTATCTTGTAATGTGAATTGGCAATGGGGTACTTGAAGGTGATCATATCATTCCATAAAACTGAATTTAACTTCAAATTCCAAACCCTTTGATTGTCCTTAATGGTTTTCCTAATGATCTTAAACAAGTGTTTTTTAGTATACCCAGCAAAGCCGTTTCCTTATGGATAATAAATGGAAAAAGTGATAAGATACACACCATTTTGAATAGCCCATTGATGGATTTTATCCCATACAAATGCCATAGCATTATCTAAAATTATAGTGGAAAGAACACCAAACCTTGTAAGCAAATCTTCATAAAAGTCCAAGACACTAGATTCATTTGCTTCCTTCAAAGCCACTACTTATGTCCATTTAGTAAAGTAATCTATGGTTGTGAGAATCCAGTTGTTTCCAAAGATATAAGGTGGATTGATGAGACCAATAGAGTATAAATCCCATTAGGTAAAGGGTTGATCTACTGAAATAGGTTGAAGAGGAAAAACTACAAGATTTTCCTTTCCTACAAATAATGCACACTTCTTTCACTTGCTTACCCAAGCATGACAATGTCTAAAAATGTTTGTCCAATAATATCCACCCATAATTATTTTAAGGGTTTTTTTACTTGTTAAAAAGTGACCTCTACCTTGTCCATCATGAAATTCTTCAAGTAATCTTTCAACTTGACTTGGATCTTTGCATCTCACAACATGCCATCAACATCCTTTTTGAATAACACACCATCAACTAGCAGAAAAGGAATAGGTTTTAGTGTAAAATACCTTCTCTTTGAACCACTTATATCTTGAAACCAACTTGATGAAGGTGTATGATTAGATATAATATCTTCATCATTAAAGACCAAAACGACCTCTTTACTTTCCTGTAAGTCTTGAGCCAAATGATCACACAACACTTTAATTATAATCAACTTGGTTACCTTTATTTATATGTCATATTATATGAATTTTTTTATCCACCTTTCTCTCTTTTCACTTATGTCCTTGTTCAATAAAAACTCTTTGATGTTAGGATGGGAAACCATCACATGGATCTTGTTGTTAGATAGTAGGTGCCTAAAGTTTTTGAGACATCTAGTTATGGGAAGTACATGTTTCTCTATAAATATGTACATTGTTTTATAATCTTCCAAGCCTTGACTAAAAAATTCTATGGGCTTCTCCAAACCTTGCTGATTTTATTGTGTTAATATTCCTAAAATTATATCAACATTAGCATATGCATACAACACAAAATCATTTGAAAAATTAGGATTGATAAGAGTGGGAGAACTAGCTATGTCTTGCTTGATTTATTCAAAAAATTTCATGCGTTTCTTGTTCCAATAAAAATTATAATTTCTTTTGAGCATAGTTATAAGAGACCTTGACAAACTTGCAAAATTAGATATATACCTTCTTATAAATTTAATATTTTTGAGGAAACTTTGCATTGATTTTTTATGTTTAGTAAAGGACAATGCAAGAATAGAGTCTACTCTTTCTAGGTCAATACTTAGACCATGCTTATAAATAACATGACCAAGGAGATTAACTTCATACATATAAAACACACACTTATTAGGGTTAAGTGACACCCCATATTACCTACATACCTCAAATAACTCTCTAAGATGAATCATGTGATCACTTTATTTCTTTGAAAAAACTATACATCATCCAAATACACAAGAAAAAACCTATTGATCAAACCTTAAAAGGCCATATCCATGGCTCTTTAGAATATTGCTCTTGCATTGAACAACCCAAATGGCAATTCAGGTATGAAAAGGTGACCTAATTAGTGGTGAATATTAATTTCAACTAATTCTCTTCCTTCCCAAATATTTGGTTATACCCACTATAACCATCTAGAAATTAAAACCTTTCTAAATAAACCACTAACTATAATATTTTCTCCATTGATGGAAAGAGATAATGGTCCTTGAGTGAGACCTTGTTTAAGTCATGAAAGTCTACACACAATATAATTTATTTGTTATTATTCCTTAAGGGAAAAAGTTTATCCACCCAGGTGGAATGTTTTATGGGAAATATGATATCTAATTAAATAAATTTGTGAAGATTTTTTCTCATCAAAGGTTCCAACCTTGGGTTGATTCATCTTTGTCTTTTCCTCACTGATTTTGTATCTGCTTCTAGTTTAATGTTGTGTTGAGCCAATCTAGGATCAAAGCCTTTTGAATCACTATATTCCCATGAAAATAAATTATAAACTCTTTAAATAAATCAAAAAAATATTCTTTTTGAGATGAGAGCATACTTACCAATATTAAGAGCATACTTACCAAGATTGAGAGCTTTCCCATTGACTATGCCAATGCTTACATAATTATCTTATTTGGTAGACATAGAATTTTTTACCCTTTTTACCTCATAATCCATACTATAAATATTATAAATTGTGACAAGACATTTGGGTAACTTGTTATAATTTAGTTGAACTATTTGATCAGTTTATTATTCCAAAAAATTTGACTTATTTTTAGAAGAAAATTCAGCCTCTTCTTGTAGGAAATGAACAATTTGATCATCATCCTCAAAAAATTTCTAGTTAAAATTATTATAAAGAGTGGAGGGTATTAACAAAATATTTATTTTTGGTTTATTTTTATCATTTATTAAATCAACTATAATGTCAAATTGGCTACTATTACATCCAACCTATTTGCATGTTTATTTCTCTCTCTAAGCACTCTTATATGTCAAAAGTATCAATGTCTTCTAGAAGGTGACATACCCTCTATTTGTATGATTTTAAGATTTTATTTTTACACATATTCATCCCTCTTATTTTATGTCCCAAAAGATCACTATCTCTAAATTCTTGTAAGAGGTTAGTTCCCATAGTTCTATCCAAATAGAAACCATGAACTAAGGCCTCATATTCTACTACATTGTTAGAGCATCCAAAATAATATTTTATAGTATCATAGTACCTTTTTTGGAGGGTGAAATAAGTATCATACCATATCATGTAAGATGTTTATTTTGTGAGCCATAAAAATAGAGTTTCCATAAACCATCATTTAGTTCACCTTATTTGTTTAGAGCTGGAATTTTTGTACCATCTTCATGTAAACAATAAAATCCAAGTCTTTATTCCTCAATAATATTATATGGATCATTCTCATGAATATTAGTAACCCATTAATTAATAAAAAAAATATGAATTCCATCAATAGATTATTTTTCTTAAACATCACTATTTTTATTTACTTCATTCGAGATGACATAATTAACATTAACAACACTAGGCATGTATGTTTCTAGATGAAAATGAGTAATAGGCTCCGAATGAATTATAAATTTAGTTACATATCTTATTATAAACATGAGGTATGTCTAATCAACCAAAATATATCCACCTATCTTTGAAGTGAATTCACATGATAAACACATAACAAAGTATGGAGGAAGATCCACCAACACCACATCTTGTTGGATGGTCATATTTGGGCATGCATGAAGTGCTAGTTTTATATTCCTAATTATACCCAATATTTTGGTTGGAAGTCCATAAAGTTTTAATAAACCCTTAGTGTTTGGATCATACCCCAAATCCAATTTATCTACAATCTATTTTGGCATCACTATGCTACTTGCCCCATTTTAACCATATAATTATGAACTAGTGTGTTGCCAATAATCAAGGAAAGAAAGAAAGGGGGTGTCTTAATTTTTTTTGAATAATATTTAGTGAAATTTACCCCTTTATATACCTATTACACTTAATGTTTTCCTCTTTGGTTTGAATGTTATAAAAAAACACTTTCCTTCTCTATTGGTTTTGTAGACAAGCTAAGGCCTAAAAGCTCATGGATAATGATATTCTTTTATCTTGGGATTTATAATTAATCCCACATGGTCAAAATTATGTTTTATTTCTTCATATGGTCTATTATGTTGAAGGAATATCCTCCAATATTTTGTTTCACCTTTGGAGCAATAAGATGCTCTTGTATTTGAGGCACATGATGAACCTTGTTTGCTTCTACATTCTAATTTTTCTAAGCTAAAGGAGCATTAAAATGATCATTATTACCTTTATAAACCATATTAGGAACATTTGGAGCATGAATTACCCCTTGAATCTCATCTATAACCCTTATATTGGCTCTTTTGATGATTGCAACCAAGTTGTTTGATTTGCTAGGCTCACCAATCTAATTTACTACCACATGATCATCAAATTGCAAAATTACCAATGTTGAATTAAGTTATACTTATCCATGTTTCACTTCCCCTTGTTGTATCATAGCTTCATTGTGTTTGCCTCCTTGAATAAAGGCTTCCTCTTGTGCCATTTAAGGAATTTCCATATTTTATGCGATTAAAGCTTGATTTTGCACATTATTAGTGTTATAAGTCCACCAAATTGAGTCTTTAATCAAGTTATTTTGTATTGGTATAATTTCCTTGGATGTGGAAGGAACATTTGGGTCAATTACATCACATATTTTGGCTTATGTAATGATTCCTTGAGCTTGGTATGGAGGCTTATTATCTCTAAAGCCTTGGTAAGGTGGTTTTTGTTATCTATATGTTTTAATGTGGGTTGATAAGGTGTTTGATATGTACTATTGGATTGATATTATTACCTCTTCATCTGAAATATCTCATTACCAAAAAATTACACATACCTTTTAGTTCACCAAGCTCACTAGATTAACTAAGAAGATCTTAAAATTAACTAAGAAGATCTTGAAATTGACTAAGGGGATGGAATTAGGGATACTAATGGAGATTGAGGAGGTGTATTAGGCCATTTTTATATAAAAAGTGGATTAGGCCTATGTGCAAGTTTACTAGCCTAAATTAGACTAATTTCTACTTTAAGGGCAGCCTCATAGGAATCCAAGAGTGTCCTACCACCCATGGACTAAATCGTAAATAAAATATCAGAATTCAAGGCTCTTAAGAAGTATAAGAAAGCATAATTAGGAGATGGGCTTATTATGGGAGGTATTCTATCCCATGTTTTCTAAAATTTAAGGTTGAAATTAGTCATAAATTAATGCGGTTCTCTCTTTATGGTAGTGAGTTACTTAATGAGGGATAAATTGTTTGATTTATCTTCAAATTTTCTATAGTAAACTACACCTAAATAATCCTAATTGAAAATGGAGCTCAAGGTAAGGTTCCTATACCATTTCAATGCCTTTCCATTGAAGGATATAGCAATAAAATGGATGGCAACATTCTGTTGGGTAATATTGTGGAATGAACACAAGTTGGACACATCTTTGATATGTTTTATAGGTGTAGTTTGGTCCTCAACTGTGAAATATGATAGGATTTTGAGGGTTTATATTGGGATGTCATCATATTGGGACAAATTGAGAGGGATTCCATCATTAAAAGGGATAAATGGTTGGTTCCTAGAGATAACCATATTGATAGTAGGATTTGACATTGTAGTGATTTGCATAGTAGGCCGATTTGGTGATTGAAATAACCTCCTTGTATATGGACTTGTTCTTAAAAACCTTCTTATTTTGTTTGAATGCAAAGGTAATTTAGAAAACTCAAAAGGAATACATCTACTTGAAGACATTATAGTGATATTTATCATGAAATTGATACTTATCTACTGTCAAGAAGTATACAAATAAAAGAATCACCTAGTAAATAAATGATAAATGTTATCTACTACTAGAAATGTCCTTTTCCATCTCCAAGATTTTGACCCACCAGGCATGCTAGAAAATGTTATCACTCAGGAGTGCACTCTTGTGATAATGTGTGATTGTCTTCACTCTTGTTGACATAATGGAAATTATTCAAGGTGTGGATAACCTTATATTTGAGAGAATATCTAGATGAAGGTCTTTTTATTTTTATACACTCACCTAATTCACTATAAACTCTCTAATATAGTGATTTCTTGGGTAGGAATAGGGTAAAGGGAGTAATACTCAAATTGAAATTGAACACAAATATTTGAAAATTAGGGGTGATGCACCAATATTATAGCCAATTATGCTTATACTTGACACACTTGGGAAGATAAATAACTTGAAAACATTTACTTCATCTTCATGTAATGACTCTTACATCAATATTTCATATAAATGTCTTGATAAATAATCACACTAGCATGGAAGGAATGAAATTAGTTGAATCCACTTCCAAATTAGGTAGAAATAAGACTTAGACACTTGATATGACCTTCAAGAATTATTATATTCTACATAAAGGTGAAAAATCTAGAAATAAACATAGGAAAATCAACCATTCACTAAGCTACATCAATGAACATGATGCACACACTTTATGATCATCTTGAAAATGAAGGAAAATCAGCTTCTTATTACTTCAAAGGTGATGTAGTACAAAATTTTGGTAGAGTTTTTACATAGCCAAAAGCATAGTTATATTATTTAAAAAAATGAACATACATATAAAAAGGAGAGTTAGGAGAGAGGAGATAAAGTAACCCCAAACTAGGGATGAGTCATCATGCTTACTCATCTTTTTCTATTTATTTATCAACCACCTTTATATTATCTAAATTATATGTTTATGTTTTAAAATCCTACGTAGTACATTCTATATTTTGAATTATTTATCTTGGAAAATGGAGTAGGAGAGAGAGGTAGGCATGTTTGAATGCATTGAATAAATCTTAGGTCCTCATTCATGACCTATCTAGAAGGGAATAGGTCTCATTGCATGCCTTGGTGGTCTTTAATGCTTGAAGAGGTCTTGATTATCTTCATTTTCTCATTTTTAATGGATAATTAAAATTCCTATAAACTATCCATCTTTATAGTGAGTTGATTTTACTATCCTCCTTGTCTCTTGGAATTTGACCCACCTATGCATCTATATTCTTGCTTGCATGTTTCTCTCTCTCAACTGCCTCAAATAGCTCCAAGGTGGAGTACACGTGAATTGTTTACATTTTTTTCTTTATGTATAAGTCTCATACCTAAATATATGTCTTAAATTCATTTTAAAGTCTCCAACTAACCCCATCCATTCTTGCATGATGACTCTCCACCTTGATAGGGCTGTTTGAAGTCTTCTTCATGTTGATTTGACTTTTTCCTCATGACCTTGGCATATGATAGAGAGAAAAGGTACAATTGATATTTTTTAAGAATATTTCAACCATTTAATAATTTTTAACACAAAATATTGACCTCTTATTTTTCTCCAAATGGCAAAGAACATAAGTGATTGACTTGGCAAGGTTTGTTGAAGATTTTTATGCATTGATTGAGCTTGTTGAGGTTTGAACTCTTATTCCTCCAAATTGTAATATGGAATGGATTCATGTATTTTTTTAGTTATTCATTCAATAATATTTATTATAGGTAATTTTATTATGAAAAATCATAGCTCTCTATATTGATCTTTCTTGGATGTGTCCATCTTCTCCATCTTGACAAGCTTGTCAAATGCATAATGAGCATATGAAACTTGATGAACTTAAATTATTTGAATATAGGATGGGTATAATTAGTATTATAAAATTATAACCATGGTTACAAATACATTAAAAAAAATCTTCTCCAAACTCTACATACAACTTCTAAAGATGCCTTTTTATGTTTTTTAGGCCTCAAGAAACCCTAATTTAGATTTAGGGGTCTAAACTAAGTTATAGGTATCATTAGACACTAAATTTAGGATAATTTGATATTTATAAATGTATTAGACATTTAAAATATTCAAAATATATAAAATACTTTTCCAAACTCTCAAAATCAATTCTAAAAAAAGTGTCAGCTTGTTGTTGATAGGTTTGCCTAGAGATGTTTTTCAATGATCTAAGCTTATTTTTCATTAGTTTTCATTATATAATCATGTATTAATATATTAAAAATTATTATACACCCTATAATATCATTTTATTCCCTTAAAAAGGTCTAAAACACTCATTTCATACTCCATCCATGAATGAATTAGTCAAGAACTTTGATTTCCTTCATGGTGCAGACTTGTGTTTTTACATGTTATCTCTCATCAGGGGGTTTATAGATATGAAAACAAATAAAAAAAATAAAATAGTATAAACATACCTTAATGTCAATTTTCATGATATTTCATTGATTAAAACTCAATATATGCACTTTTTAGTGCCTTCTAACTTGCATTTTCTCATTTCTACATGACTATAGGTTTGAGTTTTGGAATTTTATTGAGTTTTGTGAGGAATAAATACCTAATTAATTTTTAATTTTAACCTTTATGATACTACATAATCCTTAAAAAACTTTTATACCCTAAATTAATCACATAATCCTCCTAGAAAACTTCTTTTCTGACTGTCTCCCTTTTTTCTTGATACCCTACAACCTATACCTACACCTTTCACCATTATTTACATTGAAATTTTGATTTAGGAAGGTTTAGGATGATTATTTATTCCCCATAAGAGACCACATAACTTTCAATTTGTATCAAAGAGATCGAAAATGAAATCTTATTGCCTAAAACCAAGCTATTGAGGTTATATAAGAGTTTTAGAGCATTTTTCCTTCTAACAATGGCTCATAAATTTAATTCCCTATAACTTGAAACTAATGAATGTAATATTGAGGTCATATGGGTATATATATGCCCATAATATAATTTTATCCAACTATTTTTCTCCTTCATGAACCAAACATTTAAAAATAGCCCTTACTAGCTTGCATTACTAGCTTGCAAAGAGCTTGAAGGAGAAATGGAAGAAAATTCTACCATTTTTGGACCTATAAGCTATTCTTGAGCATGATTTTAGATTTATTAAGGATGTAATATGTTTATATCTTATTTAATCCACATTACATGAATGGATTCTTTCAAAAATACCTGCACATAAGTAACTAAATGTGCCAAGATGATTTTTTGCACTTTGAATCTCATTTGCACTTATTCCAAAATTTGAAGATGTTTGAGAGCAAGAACAAAGAAAAAAAAAATGGGAATATTAAAATGAGATTTAATGTATTGATGAGAACATGTAATTGATCCCCTATCTTGTTAAATGACTTAAAATGACCTTTAAGATAATGAACTTGACTCACTTGACAATACATTATCAAAGGTTTTGATAGACTTTGCAATGAACAAGTTAGATTCAATATACCTTAACTTTTGAAAAGTTATCGTAATTTATCCAAAACATGTTATATAGAACTAACCAAATCTAAATGACCTCAAATTGGTTTTTCACATATCCTTATACAATGGTGGTAAAATTTTCCAATAGGAACCTTATAAATATATATCAAATCACTAAAATTCAAAAATTAATTTTATCAGACATCATCAACATGACTAATGGTGTATAAAAAATTATGTAGATAATAATATGTCATTATCCAAACCATTTCTATTAGCTAAAGTAGGAATCAATATAAGACATCATTAGTTGAGTTGATGATATCAAAAAACTACATAAATTTGGGAAAAAAGAGTTATAAGGGTGTGATGAGAATGTAGGATGATAAATACATTGATTTCATGGTGGTATAAATGTGGCAGTATAAACTATACTACATGTAAAAAATATCTCATAAAGTGCCATGAGCTATCCCACCATTATCTTGATGTTTACATGAACATATAGTCAATGATATTTATGTGCTAAAATCCCTTTAATAAAAAAGTGTTAGTAAGTGAAAATAAGTAGTAGACATATGCCCCCCTAAAATTCATCACACATCATAATATTGTAGTGAGTGATGGTGTTTAAAGAAAGGACATAGATCCAAAAATATTGAAAATGATTGTAATAAATGTTCATAAATTTGAGACATAAAATTAGATAAATAAACATAAGTACCTTCAATTAACTGGTTGGTTTTAATAAGATTATCATATATGATCATTAGTGTTAGGTCAGGTCTAATGAATAGGTGTCAGGACCTTCTAATAGATTAGTGTTAGGATGGGTCCAAAAAGTCATATAAAATGGTTAATTTTTTGTTTTTTTAAAGTAAGCTATTAATACCATAAAATTCCTTGTAATTTCAGGATTCTAATTTTTTTTTGGTTCATCAATAGGATCTATGGTTAAAAAGATATGGATATTTTAAACAATATGAAGAGTTATTTTGACATGTTACATTTTTTATTTGGACATTATGAATATGGGTAAAATCTCTTTATTTGGAAAATTACAATTAGATATTTTGAGGTTTTGGAGCTCTATAATAATTATTTTTTGCAATGAGAACCTATGGCTAAATGATGGAGAGGTGGGTGGAAGAAACTACGATTAGTCCTAGTCATGGTTATAATTCATGTTTATTTTATATTTAAATCTAGGATGTGTAGATATGGTAACTTTAGAGGGCCTTGAGGAAAATATGATTAGTGGATTTTTCACCAAATGATCTCAAAATGTAGGTAAAAATGGTACAGGAAATATTTGTATATTATAAAAAAATTCCATTCAATGTGAAATTAATATGAGTCATAAATGAGGTTGCACAACTATTTAACATGATCAACTTGACTAATGAAAATTTAAAAGATATAAATCATAACATGGCTTACAAAGTATTGCCATATGGCTAATGTAGTAGGATTTGAAAATGGATGATTTTGTTTTGTTAGGATGGCCAATAAATTACTAATTTAGACAATGATCAATGTTGTATTATCAATTGGCAAATCTATTTATAAAAATGTATTTTGAGTTATTATGTATTTTATCCGATCTACTTTAGATTTTTGATTGACTACATGCTGTGATAAATTATTTAAGAGTAAATATTACTATGAAATTAAAGATAATAAATCCATTATGGATTACTTTGTTATTAGATAGACAATTAGATGTTGACCTAACTTTATTGATTAGTTTTGGGTTTGGGGGCATCATTGAGATGTGTAAAGTACCCTTAGATGTATATTTACATGTTATGTTCATAGATTTTTAGGAGATATACACCAACACATTCAAGTGGGTGGTGGAGATGACCATCACCTTATATGATGTATATGATTGATTTAACCTTTTAGGGTTTAACTATGTAAATCTTATGTTAGATTAAAGGGATGAGATGTCTAAATCAATCAAATAATATGCAATAATTAAGCACCATTTTTTTTAAAGATTTTAGGCTTTTGAATTTCTAAAAATAGTAATAAATATTCATAAATAGAGATCTATCTAAAAATTTATTACCATGCATGATCTAGGTTTTAAAAATTAGGTTATAGAAAGTTATGAGTGTTGTCAATAGGGTTTCAGGATCTATTTCTCACTAGATAATAGTGCCCACCTAGATATTAGAACCATACTACTATAGTTTCCTATTTATAGGAATATTCCTATTTTTTGGGAGCACATGTGTCTGTGTTTTTAGGCTTTGTTCTCATATGCACAAAATGTATAAATCTATGTTGTGCCTAGAAAACCTAATTTAGTGTGCAAAATCTAATCCTCCTTGCAAGTATGACATGAGCTGAAAATGTGTGTTCATTAGTAGGATAGGTTGGAAATCCTCGATACCCCATTGTGAAGAGAGTTACCTATATACTAATACTCTAAGGAGGGATCAAACTTGATGTATTTCTCCCACCTGGTGCTTGGTGCAAGAATAAGTAAATGCTAGAATGAGAGTGGTCTTAAATTCCTTGAGTGTGCTTAAGCTTTTAAATATTTAAAATTTGGGCTTAGGGATGATGTAGATGGTAGTATGAAAAAGTAAGGGAAAATAGGGATCAAATACCTTAATTTTTATCAACTTGTCTTTTGTTTGAATAGTCTTTTACATCTATTTTCCATTTGTTTTCTATCTAGTGAATAGAGGTCAAATAGACTTGTATTTATAGAGATATATAACTTGTGTGGATAATAAAATGTACTTAGGATGACCTTAGGAGGGGCACAAATTTGTAAAATTATCTATTTGGGAAAGTTAGGGTAAAGGGAAATAGCTTCTAGTTGGGTACACTAGTACCATGTGGGTGTAGTGTCCCAAATGTGGCACTAATGTCCACTTGGTAGACTATTGGGCACATTGGGTTGGGATTTGGGAATGCTTTCTTAAGACTCTATTTGAATTGACTATCGCTATTTATGGTATCCACAATGATTATAAAAGTATGGAAAAGGCTTTAAAAAGGGATTAAGGATAAGATAGGATAGGCTGACTCAAGCAACACTCTTAGAATCTAAATACCACTTTTAGGTGATTAAGTTTACCCCATCCCCTTTATACAAGAAATTTAAAAAAGTGTAATGACTAGTATAAAGGAAAAATAAGTGTACCTAGACTTACCTTGGAAGTGAAGCCTATGTAGCTGAATCTGAGTATGTGAATCTAGGTTAGTGTAAGTGAAACATGATCTAAAACAATGACCTGCCATGAAACATGCAAAAATTAGTCCTTACTTAAGAGATGATCAAATTCAAAAGACTATGCTGAATAAATTAATTGAGTATATCTAAGTAAAGAGAGAGGAAATGAATGAATACACCTCATTAGGTGTGTGAACCAATGCAAGAACTTGGTGATAACCTATGTGTGTGAGTGTACATAGTGATCATATCATTAAATATATTGGATTGAGCTGATGGTTTGATTAATACTCATATGGGTGGCTCAATAACTCAATCTAGTTTTGACTCCATCATTGCCCACCCCTACTCTATAGATCCTAATCTATGAATAGATTAAATAAGACTGTAAGTGTGTCTAACCCTCTCATGTTGGTGGCTCAAGAACTCAAGTAGACCATGACTCCATCATTTCTCATCTGTGTGAAGTAATGCATCTAAAACTATACTATGCAAAGTGCTAAAAGTATCTAACTAGGTAAATATAACTATATATGTTGGCTTTATGGCCACTCAGGTATATTAGGTGACTCTACGCCACTCTTGAATGCAAACCACTGAAGATGGAGTAAGGCATGAATATGGTGATAACCTATTATATGATATAAAGTGTATATAATATATAAAATGACATAAAGTTTACTATTTCATCTTATAAACCTATGCACAATTGAGTATATGGAAACTATGTGCTGCACTCATTCCCCCAATATAATATCTGAGTATACTGATTATAAACTAAGTATGTAATAACTAAATTTATGTAACTAAATTGAATATGGAAGTGATCATGCCACATATGAGTCCCCCAAATTTGAGTAACTGGTATGAATCCTTAGATGAAATTAGTGTATCTAAGAAAAATATGAACACAACCATCAAACCTATGATTGTATCTATGCAAATTTAGACTGTACCTCATGTAGTAGTTTGGCTAATCTAGACTATCCTAAAGTTGGGCTTATTAGATAGTAGTGCCCTATAGTGGACAATATAACCCTAGTGTGATAGTGTCCAAATATGGGCACTAATGTATGTCTTGTCTAAAATCTAGGTGATCTATACTACTTTTAGATTCTCTATTCTTTTATGTGTCTGATTTCTGAAACTAAGCCTATGTGCTAAAATTTATCTGTGAATAGCAAAGTACGAGCTTGATCTCTATGATAAAATCTTGTGAATGCCCCCTCTTTTGAGGGTAGTTGTGAAACCTATGTAATAAATATCCTCAAAATAAGTATCTCTACAAAATGTGTTATCCAGATCATATATAGGATATTCCAATACAATATATAAACATAACATAAAATGTAAAAGCATTTGAGCATGAGTGGGTAATGTAAGATGTAACAAGGGTGTCAAGATAGATGTAATCAATGTGTATAATAGTAAATTTAAGTAGTTACCTAGGGGTATGGGGCATGATATGCATCATGGAACCCAAGTAAGAAGGGTAGATGCATGAGGTCCCTCATGGAATCAAAAAATAGTGTGTGTTTGTGTGTGTGTGTAATAACAAATAAAAGTGTCATAGTGAAGAAGCATACACACAAAAAACATGAGGCACAAAAAAGTAGGAAAAAGGGCCACAATACAAGGGACATGGGAAAATGTCACTAAATATGAGAATGAAGACATACAAAGGCATGCTCAAATGTCCGTATATACAATCAACAAGCAATTTTTCTTAGATCCACAGCGAAGGACATGTTCAAATTTCTGCATATACAATCAAAAAATCACACACAAGGGGCATGAGCACATGTCCAAGGCATACAAATAGATAAGTGGCATATATGCAAAGTGCAATGGTATATTAAAATGCCCTTGAAAATGGAAGAATCATAGAAAACACAATAAAGCTAATCTAGGAGAACTAGAAATGAAAGCATGTATAATTGTGTAGACAAATTTATGTAAATGATAAGATATATATATATATATATATATATATATATATATATATATATATATATATATATATATATATATATATATATATATATATATGTGTGTGTGTGTGTTGAGTTTAAATAGTGATAGTCAACAAAAAAATGAGGAATGAGTATAAATGATAATTATCAAGGTATATCAATGAGTAAACTAGAATGTATAATTGTAAAGATAGAGCCTGATAGTAACAAGTTTGTATGAGGTGCCCCAGAGTGGGCGAATGTATCAAATGAATAAAACTAGACTAGTGTATATTCCCCCAATGGGTAGATGATATCAAGTCTAAATTATTGTAGTGGACTGAGGTCCTATATGTAATTTGCAATCACTTGACAAGAACACGTGAAACATATGTGTATGATAAAATTAACTATATTAAGATAGCTAACAATATGAAATATTTGTAAAGTAGTAGAAATGTAAAATAGAAATACATACAATCTATAGATTTTGTGTTTTTGAAATATTTGAATGTGTTTTTATTTTGATATTTTATATTATTTTTGTGGTTTTTGGATATAAGCTATGTACAAAGAAATGAAAATAAACTATGTATAAAAAGCGAGAGAGTGAAGGAAGTATGTACAAGAGTAGGAGCCATACTAACCAATGAGTCTCATGGGATACTCATTACCACTATGATTGGTGTCAAAGAAGGGAAGTGTGATATATTGTGTAGTGTGAATGCAATGGCATAGTTGAATGTTATTACAGTAGGAATTTGAGTATTAATTTATCATCAAAATCATAATAACCTAGAATGCTAGAGGGAATTACCTCATATTGTGGATTTGACCTTTTTGAATTATTTTTTGGCATATTTATTGTGATTTTTCCCTTTGAAACTATGCTTGTTGTAGGCATATGGTGTTATGGAGGCTCTTTTTCTATAAAGCCTTGTTTGAGAATGCTTATTGATTGAGCATGATTTTGTCTTTGTAACTTAAGATCTTGATCTTTATGTAATATTTATTATGTATCTAGATGTTTTTCCTTGATAAAATATATTTGTGACTGATATGTCTTAGGATGTTCAATAAATCGTAGACCTAGTTGACCAATATTAACAATTACAAGAATATGAGAAGTGATACCTTGGGCCTATTTTCCCAAATCCTGACCTTGATAATCAAAATGTTGTCAATATTTTTGACCAAAATTATACCATATTAAACATTGAGCCTCATTTTAGAGAGGTATTTTTGCTTGATTTATATGTGCCTTTTGTATTGGTTCTTGATCTAATCATGTGTTTTGGACCTTGTGTTGTTCTAAGTTATGATTTGGTAACCATTTTTGTATTGTTTTTGAGTTTGACCCTTTTTGAATTTAGAGATGTGTCACTATATGTTGTGTGGATGATGTGTCACTATGTGGGTCATTTATATACATTATGTGTTTTATTTTCCTTTTCAATGCTAAACATGAATCTATGTGGTTCTCATGCATTATATGACATGCACAAAAATATCTAGATATCCTCATTAGGTGTAGAGGAGGTAGGTTGATCAATTTAGCTTTAATAATGTCTCTTAATATCTCACTAGAGATCTTATTTGACCTTTAAATTATTTTTGAATCACTAGTTGTATATGTAATTTATTTTTATTTATGATTTGAATATGTAATATTGTTTGCCATAAATTGACTAGGTGAAGATGCATATACATGATTCACACTATTATGCCCTGAAGGCCTTTATCTTGTAAATGAATTTTCTAATTTTCTAATATTTTCATGTAACATTTTATTCTAATTTTTTGAACCTATAATTATCTTGTCCATACTGATAATCTGAGCACATAGAGTCTCACAAGTGTAAACCCTAGCTATTTTTGTTTGAACATGTAGGCACATACCTTGTAGGGAAGAGATGTGAATAGGATAATTATGGGTATTAGTGACATTGGTATAGGTTGCATCATATTATAGAGTAATTATATCATGGACTTGGTTAGATTTAAAATATCTCTCACCCTCATGGAGATGAGGTGGAGAAGGAGATTCTTTCCTATGCATAAGATATGACATTAAAAGTTGAATCATAGTTAGCTTATGTTATAAATCCTTTATGTGTGGATGGGTTTTCTTGTTAATGTAATTACACAAAGGGGAAACATAATATGCCATGAAATATGACACATTTAAAATTATATAAATCATCATCTATACATGTTTTTATGTCTTTTCTAAGTTTGTTCTAAATTAAAGGGAACAAGCATGAAAATGAAAGTATTGGAATTTGCAACAAAAAGTGATTAAGTTATTGTATAATTATGATCATGATTATATTAAATATAAATCAAAAGATATATGGATCTAAAATTGAGTAAAAATATAAAAAATGATACAAACCTTAAGTGTGTCTAGGGTTAAGGTTTTTTGAATCTAGGAATTCTTTGCAACAATTTAAATTATATGTAAATAAATTGAAACCTTAATATGAAATTGATTTAATTAGCTAGGTTGTCTAAAAAAATTAAAAAATTAGAAGTATGAAACCTTAATTTATTGCACAATTTTTTTGGAATAATGCAAGGTAGGGTTTGAAAGCAATATTCGAAGTAAGTAGGGTTCACCAAATGGTTTAAGCTTTTAGGGTTTAACTATGTAAATCTTATGTTAGATTAAAGGGATGAGATGTATAAACTAGTTAAATAATATGCAATAATTAAGCATTATTTTTTTTATGGATTTTGAACTTATTTTGACTTTATAAATAAAGTAATAAATATGCATAAATAGTACTTATCTATAAAGTGACTTTCACGGATGATCTAAGTTTCAAAAACTAGGTTCTATATAGTTTTGAGTGTCGTTAAAAGGGTCTTAGGATCTATTTGCTCACTAGATAGTAGTACTCCACGTGGATAGTATCACCATACTACTTTAGTATCCTTAAAGTGGAACTAGTTTCCTCTTTGTAGGATTATTCCTATTTTATGGGAGCACCTGGACCTATATTTTTGGGTCCTATTCCTACATGAACGAAATCTAGAACTCTATGTTGTGCATGGAAAACTTGATTTAATGTTTAAACCATAATCTTCCTTGCAAGTATGGAATGAGTTGAAAATGTGTTTTTATTAGTAGGATAGGTTGGGTATCTTCAACACCTCACTATGAAGAGAGTTTCCTACATACCAATACTCCAAGGAGGGATCAAGCCTGATGTAGTTCTCCCACCTAGTGCTTGGTACAAGTGCAAGTGAATACTAGAATAAGAGTGAAATTGAATGCCTTGAGTTTTCTTGATCTTTGAAATATTGGCTTAGGGATTTTGTAGATGGTAGTATGTATAATTAGGGTAGAATAGGGATAATATACCTTAATTTTTCTTTTATTTTAATAGGCTTTTGCATCTATTTTACATCTTGTGAATAGAGGTCAAATAGACTTGTATTTATAGATATATATATATAGCTTGTGAAAATAATAAAATGTAATTAGGATGACCTTAAATAAGAGTGAAATTGAATGCCTTGAGTTTTCTTGATCTTTGAAATATTGGCTTAGGGATTTTGTAGATGGTAGTATGTATAAGTAGGGCAGAATAGGGATAATATACCTTAATTTTTCTTAATTTATCTTTTATTTTAATAGGCTTTTGCATCTATTTTACATCTAGTGAATAGAGGTCAAATAGACTTGTATTTATAGATATATATATCTTGTGAAAATAATAAAATGTAATTAGGATGACCTTAGGATGGTCACACATTTGGAAAATTATCCATTCGAGAAAGTTATATCAAAAGACAATAGCTCCCAGTTTTGGACACTAACTCTATGTGGTTGTAGTATCCCAAATGTGGTGCTAATGTCCACCTAGTAGACTATTGGGCACACTAATTTAGGATCTATGAATGTTATCCTAGGACTATGTTTAAACTTATTGTAGGTGTTTTTGGTCTTCACAATGACTATAAAAGTGTGGCAAAGGCTCTAGGATAGGCCTAGGGCTAAGCTAGGAATATGTTGACTCAAGTAACACTCTTAGCATCTAAATGCCACTTTTAGCTAATTATAATGATATATTTATTCTATTTATAGAGTATATGCCCATTATTTTTGACATCCCAGAGGTAAAGGTAGAGAAGAAGGTACTATCCCAATGGGCTAGATCAATATATTACTACCATTCACATTACTACATTATGTGATTAAGTGATTTTGATGCTCCAGTGATTTTAAATATATAGAAGATAATTATTTAAATAATGGTGACATGAGTTTTTTCCCTAATTCAAATGGAGAATTACCTATTTCAATAATTCCTTATACTAGGTAGTGATAAAGTAAGATATTGTGTACATTATGGGAATTTATATATGGGTGTAACTATGCAATGGCATTCTTATTTTTTGGCATGGGAATTCCTCAAAGGTTTTAGGAACTCTTTTTTTTAAGGGTATAGTTTGGGCTAGCTAGTGAAGTGTAAGATATGTCCTATATAGGTTATGAATTTAAATTTAAAGGTGACTACCTTCTCATGACTTGTTTTCTTTTCTTTAGGATTCTATATGAGCCTTAACCAGATTTAAGGTTTAAGTGTGGTATCCAAGTATACTAGGGTAATTTATTTAAAAATTAGGTGAAATAAATGATAGATATGATTCCTCTTACACTAATCTACTTAGATACCATACTCCAATTGACATATATATTCAAGTTGAGACTAGTTATGGAGCTAAGAATTTAACTAGGATTTAGGGCATGTTAATGATTGATAATCAAGTATTTTATGATTGTGTTTGAATATTAAAATTTTCCTCTTGATTATGATATTTGGATTTATTGTTTTGATATTTATATTTTAATTTTATTATTTATATTATCCTCCTCCATCATAATTTAGAAGGCTAATCAATGGGTTTTTAAGATAACAACACAAGAGATATTACACATATCCACTATAGAGGAAAACCTATAAACAAAGGCAATTATATACTTCTAAACATTCACCTTAGAAAATGGTACACTATTATCTATGATTTAAGTGTTCCCTAAGTGGATAAATAGGGATAATAAAATGGGGGTTGTGAATAATCTATGTAAAATGTGATGGTATAATTATGGAATGCTAATAATTGATCACAAGAGAAGATTTTTATATTTAAAAAAGGTTGGGAAATGATATTTAAATATATATGTGAATGTGTAATAAATAGTGAAAAAATTATGTGTGTTGAGGTAAGAAAAATAAGGGTAATAATATGGGGGTAAATAGGTATCAATGAATTTAATCATGAAATCTAAATCTATGATAGGTCTAGTTCAATAAAATATGTAGGTAAACAAGATGAGGGAGGTAGTAAAGTGAGATAAACCTAAGAAGGATATGGAATATATTATCCAATGAAATTGAAAGAGGAAACCTTAGGTAATGAACTCAATTGGGAAGATAATTAAATGAAACATATAAGGAACCTCAAGGAATAAATCTAAAAGGGAATATAAAATTAAAAATCCAAGGAATTGAATTAGAGCCTCAAGGAATAAATCCAAGAGGGAGGCCATGAATTAAATATCAAACAAATTGAATAAGAACATAATGAAATAAACCTAAGAGGGATACCATAAAAATAGAAAATCAAACCTAAGAGGATCATTAGGGAATAAAACGAGAGGTAAGGCAAAAGAGTAAACCATAAGGGCACAAAATAGGATCCTCAAAGAAAAAACCAAAGATACAAGGAAGAAAATTAAACAACCAAGGCACAAAGAGGATCCTCAAGAAATAAATCAAAGAGGGAAGGTATAATGCATATACACCTAATTTTAACATATTTAAAATTTATATTTCTAGTGATTATTGATTCTTTAATATCCCTAAGTGTACATCCTAAGAGTTACATTGTGTTTAGGGTGGTCTAACATGTGTAACTATGTGAGAATTATGTCATGATTTACCATTATGACTACCACCTTCATATCATCATGAAATTAGTTTTGATTTTCCCTTGAGGTTACCACTACCCATTCAACTCTTCTGTTTACCTTTGCATAGATTTATCTAATGTCATCAACATGATTGATGATTTTTTGTAGTACCCCCTGATCTAGTTGATGTCATTGAGCTAGATAATAATGTATTGTCTCTATTTGAAACCTTTTTATTCCATTAATTGAGATAATGATATTATGTGTGTGTGTGTGTGTGTACACATAATATTTTCAAAATTTATCAAATAATATTTTTTTATATCTTGTAGGAACCCATCTAGTCTTAATCTTTTTGAGTGTATGCCCTAAGGGGTGTATCAAGAAAGGGGTGGGAAGACCATTGGTGATTCACAAGATTATTGTCCCTTATTGTCACTTATTACCAATCCAATTAGTTCCTAAAACATTCCCCTAATATATTACTCTTATTTTTTCACACTCCATTCTTTTACCATATTTCTATCTATTTTCCTAAGATAAAACCCCTTTCAAAAATTTGCATGACTAGGTCAACTAGGTCAACGTTGTACTCTTATTGGTGAAACTCATTTAGGGTCTAGATGACCTAGCCCATGACCTAGTGCATTTTTGTCAATAATGATACTAGGTTGACTGGGTCGACCTTGTCAATCAAAACTTTAGGAAGGGCTTAGGGTTAAATCCACCTATATATACAAGATAATTTTTCCATTATTAGAGAGACATCAATAGTTATTATTCATTTTCTCTTCTTTATAATCAATTCTTCCACCATTCTACTTAAGGAGTTTTAGCTTAGGGTTTCTACTTAGAGAATATAGTATTGTGAAGAAGTCTTAGATGCTTTGGCCTTTCGTAATGATCACTATAAACCACAAAAACCTCTTGTGAAGCACCTTTGGCTAAGGGAGAGATTGATTATTTATGGGTTCATCTTCCATGTAAGTATCTCTAACTTTGATCCTCTCTTTAGTAAATAGAAGTAGCATAAATAATGGCTTTTGAATAATATTGATCTTCCTCTCCATGCATTAGGGTTTTACCAATACATAGATTAATTAGGATTATCTTATGCATGTTTACTAACCCCCACTTTATGCCATAATATTTAATGAACACTAGATTAGAATTTTTACTTTACCTATTATTAGTATAGTGAATATGAAAACATAGGACCTAGTTAGGGTTATTGCATTATTTTGATTGAATGGAGGCTTTGGAATCCTCCATAGTGATATTATTTATGATAATATATCCCATCATTAGGTTTGGTGGATCTATATTGGTCATGCCCCTAATTTTCTAATGTATCCCAATCAGAAGTGTAATTAAGATCTATCTTCTCTGAGATAGGATTGATTTGTTGATCTCATACATCTTTGATTGCATACATTCTGGTAAACCCAATGTGAAATATAACCCTTAAAGGTTTTATTTCATGTTTTTAATTTTATATCATTTTATTTATTATTTTTATATATTTTTGATACTAAATCCATAGGGACGGTATGGTCTCTAACTTTTGTTTATATGTTTAATACACAATTGCATAAAAAATGACTATGTTCTTTTTATTCAAGTATTAATCATATACATGTTAATAGGTTGAATAGGTTGATAAAGTACTCTTATTCACTTCCAAAATACATACCAGGTTAACCATATTAGTATAATATTCTAGACAGATTCTATAAAACATATTAGGTTTACTAGGCCAATATAGTCATACTAACAGGCTTTAATAAATAAGGAATTGTAAAACTAGGTTAACCTAGTCAACATGGTAGAATTTTAAAGTAACATTCAAGGCACTTAAATATAAATATCATATTCTTCAAAATATTCTAACCCACCAAGGTTCCTCTCTCTCTCTCTCTCTCTCTCTCTCTCTCTCTCTCTCTCTCTCTCTCTCTCTCTCTCTCTCTCTCTCTCTCTCTCTCTCTCTCTCTCTCTCTCTCTCTCTCTCTCATTTTATTTCTTCCTTACAATTCTATTTTTCATAGTTTACTATCTTTAAAACTACCATCATACAACAAACTAGGTCAACCTGGTCGACCTAGTTTTGTAGTCTATCCTCTATACAAAATACTAGGTTGACCCTATTAAAATAGTTCTTAAAGACCCTTGATTCTATAGTATAGTAGTGACACTGTCGAATATATTATATAATGTCTGCATACATTATCATCTGAATTGACTCTATACTATGTTTCAAATTGGGAAATTAACAATTATATACTAGCAATTAGTTCACACTTTCATTTTCATTTATTTGCATGCTTATAATTTATCATATAGTCTTATTAGGTGGTTTTTTAATATAGCTTTTAGTTTCACTATGTTTCTCTTTCTTGTACACACTATCAAATCACATAATTTAAAAATGCATTTAAACATTTGTCTACCCTAGGCCTACCTACTTGGATTTCATCACCAAGGGTGAAGCTAACTTGGCTTTTTGGCCATGTATAAACATGTGGTTAATGATATATATTATAAAATCACCCAAAAACCTTATCATCATAGGATTGTGAAGTGAGGGGGTAGGCCCCAATACTAAGATAGTACCATTACCAACACATATCCTTTTCAACCTAAACATCCTAAAACCATCCATAGATTGATTTTTAGTTCCCTAATTTCATCTAACTTCCATATAGTAATTAAAATAACACTTTATAAACCTAAGAAAATTTAAGATGGCCACTTAGTTAGCATTTACTCTTTTTATTGACTACTTTCTCTTTGCGCATTATATGTTGTATTGTAAAAACTTGCATTGGCTAGTGTTGTTGTAAGTTTTTTTGTTGTGTTCCTCAATTGGATCATTATCATTGACCCAATTGATTATGTGTTTACTTCTATTTCTTGTTTCTAAGTATATTATAAAATCTTTCCTTATTTTTAACACACTATCATTCTGCTATACAAACTATTTTTCCTTCCTCCCTGTAGTACTAGGTCAACCCAGTCAACCCTATATCTCTTTTACCAGTCAAATTTTAGTATTAGGTCAACCCAATCAACTTTATACTCTTATCAAACTCTATTTCCCTAGTTTCCAGTACTAGGTCAACCCAGTTGACTCTATACTCTTACTCCTATCCTGTCTATCTAACTTAGTTATCTATTTTTACTTCCTTAGCATTTTTCATCATTTTTATCAAATAATAATGAATTAACCTATCATAATATTCTTAGACAACCTAAATAAATTTAAATATTATATGGGATGTTCATTTTTCCCTCTCTTTTCCTCTTAAAATAATCCTCACTCTTGGAGAACCTCTTCCCCTCCTTCATTTATGGCTTGTAACATGGTAAAAATCATACCCCAAGATGAAGTAGGTGGATATAATCCTTTTTATACCTATAGATAAAATTATCATATTCAAACCCTTAAAAATAATGTGGGAATAATTTACATAAGTCTATCCAATAATTTCACTAATAATCCATCTTCTAATAACCTTCCCCCTAATGTCAATTTGTGGAGTTTTCCTAAAAACACTAACCCACCAATTGATATGACTCAACTTTTTCAACAAGTCATACAAAAAAAAAATGAAAACTTATAACACCTATCAAATTATTCAATTAAAACATCATTTGATAAATATGGCTAATCAACCTCCAATTATCAATCCTCAAGTCAATCCAAATTTTATTCCTCCAACTCTTAGAGATGCCTTAGGAAATGTTATTCCTCAACCTATTATGAATAACAAAATGCTTCAAAATATCAAAAATGAGCCTTTATCTCCATTTATTATATCTATTGATATTGGTAATATATATTTGGATATCAAATATGATGGGACTAAATACCCTGCATCTTTTCTCAAAACCTTTGAAAATCTTTACAAAGAGTGGACCCAAACTAATAATTTCACCACAACTAAACTTCTAGTTAAAAACTTGACTAAAAACATATTATAATGGTAAAACCAAACTCCCTAACATTCTATTTGGAAACTTGAGGATTAGTCAATCCTTTAGTCAAAGAGTTTCAACATAGTGATCTTACCAAAAATTGTCTTAGCCATTTCATCAATGCTAAGAAATCTCCCACTGAATTAGCTCATGATTTTATTAAAAGATAGAAATGTCTGGCACATAAAGCCAATAATAAAATGACTGATGAAAATTTGTTTAAAATATTTATAACTAATTTAATCCTTCTCTTCAATATAAGGTTCAAACTTTTGATCCCTAAACACTTAATTAATCTCTTAAACAAGTTAATGCTAAAACTTTATCATGAAGCAATTTGAACCTAATCCTAAATTCCTTAAAGGATAATTTAAAAATTATACTAATGCTATCACCAAAAATAATCTACAACCTAAACCAAGAGTTTCTAAAGACTACATTCCCTCATCTTCTCACACACCACTAACTATGCAACAAATGAAACTATTTTAATCACACTCTAAACCCTTTACTTATCCTAATAACCCCCCTAAGTGGTATGACCCTAATCAAATTTTTTGGTTTGATGTAAACATTAGTCATTCCCATGAATCTTGTAGAGGGATTACTAATTTTGATATCTCCTACATGCTTGGTGATTCCTTGAATCATGAAGCCATGATAAAACTTTGTTGTCAATATTACAATATCACTTTTGAAAAACAACAAGATACTAAAGCCTCTTCTTCTAATAATAAAAAATATTTTTCTAAAAATAATAATAAACAAAATACTAAGGATTTTTGTTCTATTGATGCCAACTATGACCAATATTACATCAATTCTTAATATGTTAATACAACTAAGGTCAACTATCATCACAAAATAGCTCACAAAGATCCTATCACAAAACCTAAGAAACCATTTTTAGAATAAGAACCTCTCAAACATATTACAACCACTAATCTATCTTCAACATCTCATGAGGAACCAACTACTCCTTTCAAACACCTAATAGCTTTCATTCTTTCAAAATATACCTTACCTTCTAAAACTTGTGCTGGTTCTTCTAAATCTAATTGGAAATTTCTCAAATAACTTAACTCCATGCCTTTAAAAATTCCACTTATGGAGTTAGTTTGTACTTCCCCTTATCATCACAAGTTACTTATTGAATAATTCCAAGAAATTGAAGATCCATCTCCTGTAGATGAATAACCACCTTCTATTGAGCCTAAACATACCAATGTGCATACTTTTGAAACTATTTGTGCTTTTTCTAAACCATCTATTTAATTTCTTGAAGAAGACATTATTAATGATGAAATCCTTTTCCGCACTGATGATCCACCACTATTCATTAAAATAGCCATTAATACTACCCTTATCCATAAAGTCTTAGTTTATGAAGGCTTCACTATTAATGTGAGATCTTTGTGTCTTATTCAATAACTTGGTTATGATAAGGATCATATTAAGAAAACCAACCTTGCTTGTCATAGATTTGATAGAACTAATCAAAATCCACTTGGTTGTATTTAGCTTCCTCTAGCAATTAGACCTAAGACCATTCAAACTAAACTTATGGTCCTTGATTTAACCCTATCTTATAACATACTCCTAGAATGATGGTTATCACTTATTATGATAGCCAATGCATCAAAGTATTACCTAATGACAAACAATATAATAATGAGGCTAATCCCAACCCTTAGATTATTCAACTTCCTAATCCAAAATCTTAATATCGCATTCCTATGATTCTTACCATCAATAGTGCTCCCTTACCTAAGTTTATCAACATCAATCCAAATTTACAAGTCACTCTTTTTGATTCGGATGATGATGAACCTAATGACTTGAAACATAGTTATAACACTACCAAGCTCCCTCCCTATATATTAGAGTGGCTTCCTCCTTCTTTGTTACCTCATGATCACACTGTTCCTCTCATTGATGAGATCACTGATTTCCCCCTTCCATGTAATACTTAGGAGCCTTCTCTACCAGAAGATGCCTTTATCTATAATGATTATGGAGTGGCCAAATTATTCTAAGATACTCTCATCATGTCTATACATAAATTTAGTAATATTAGGATTTCACCTTCTGAAACTCCCCCTAAATCTTAAAAATGTACCATTTATCCAACCTATGATGATAATTACATCATGGCCCAAGCTCAATATCAAGATTTGGATGTTTAAAATTATTAGAAAACCTTAACTTAAATACATGATTTTAACCAAAATGTCTATACCATTTCCATGTATCATGAGTTAGATCCCAAAGGTCATATGCCTCCTCTTAATTCTCTACTTCTTGATACTCCTTAGGTGGTATAATAACTCCTACCTTCCAAATCATAAAAAAATATTGCATCTTATTTACCACCTACATATCCCACCAATATATCTTATTTTTCCCTATTAAAGAAAATAATGACACACCCATCTCATCTAAACCATCTAGTTCTCCTACTCCTAAGATTACATTAGATGTTAAGGCCATAGATGTCCATCAAATATATTTTTAACATGATCACCATGGTAATCAAATTATCAATCTTAAAGTACATGTTGATTATTATGGTCCTCTTACCACTCTACCTAGTGATGAAGCTATTCTTGAAATATCTCATGCTCAAGAACCTCAAATTCCTTGGTAACATCACAAACTTGGGAATTTTAAAATGAAATCCACTTGTTTAAATAGCTTCATCACTAGTATTGAACCTAAATCTATTCCAATTTATTCTTTACCTAATGCACAATACCACTTCCAAGATGGCAATGCTATGCTTATTGAAGAAACTAATCACATTGAATATGGTATTCCATTATTCCCTTGACCAATTAGAGTTTATCATGAACTCTCACCTATTGAACATGATACATTTAGCCTATTTTTTGATAAATATCATGAGATATTATCTTGGTCCTATGAGGACATGCCTAGTATTGATCTTAGCATTGTGATGTACAACATAATCACTTATCTTGATGCCAAACATGTGCATCAAAAGCAAAAGAAATTTCTACCTAAGGTTTCCACCTTATGTCATAAGAAATTATCAAGCTTATCGATGCTAAGTTTATCAAACTAGTGGACTATTCTGAATGGGTTTCTAACATATTTCCCATTCAAAAATGGTCACTATGGTATTCACATCTGCATTGATTTACGTAACCTTAATATTGCTTATCCCAAAGATAATTTCCATCTACCTTCAATAGATGCCATTATTGATTTCATAGTTAGTTATGAAATGTTATCTCTTATGGATGGCTTCTCAAGTTACAATCAAATTCACATTGCCCCCAAGGACCAACATAAGACCACTTTCACCATAGAATGGGACACCTATTTCTATGTTAAAATGCCCTTCAACCTTAAAAATGACAAATCCACTTATTAACAAGCAATAACTCATATATTTCATGATATTATCCACAAAATTATAGAAACCTATGTGGATGACCTCATTGCTAAGTCTACAATTTGCAAGACTCATCTTTCAGATCTTGCCATCATCTTTGACCATATTCGCAAATATAGAGTTAGATTAAATACTTACAAATGTGTTTTTGGTGTTACATCTAGAAAAAAATTAGGATTGTTAGTTTCTCTCTATGGAATTGATGTTGACCTTTCTAAAATTAGTTCTATCATCAACATTCCCATCCCTCATTCCATTTTAGACATTTACACTTATCTTGGCAAACTTGGGGTAATTAGATGGTTCATCCTCAAAATGGCTTACTATATCCACTCTATCAATTCTCTTATTAACAAAGGTAATGCTTTATAATGGATAGATCCTTGTTAAAAATTATTTGACAATATGAAATAATCATTGCTTCACCCACCTACACTTTATCTTCTTTTAAACCATCGATCTTTGATCCTATATTCTTCTTTCACATCTATATCAGTTGGGGCAATGCTTTCCCAACAAGATGACATGAAAAGAGAGTATGCCATCTACTACATCAACTAAGGCCTCATTTATTATGACAAATTTTACAAAAAAATCAAGCGTGAATGCCTCACCATCTATTTTACATCTTAAAATCTTTGACATTACATGATTTATTAGACCACTTATGTCATCATTCATTTTGATCCCCTTCATCACTTACTCTCCAAAGCATTTCTTCCTAGATATATAATTTTCAAGTGGATGGTCCTCCTTAAGGAATTTAACCTCTAAATTGTTACTTAAAAAGTTTTCAAAAGATAAATCATAGCTGATCAACTTATCGTAGCTTTTATACCCACTATTGATCACTTTCAAGATAGTCTTCTTGATAATAATATTCTATATATTGAAGGTCTCAACCAAGATATATCTCTTAAAGATTACTTACATAATTTCACTGCTGATCTTGAAGAAATTAATCTCAATAAATTAGCTATCCTCCCCAATACTACTAAACCAAAAGTAGTCATCAAAGAATTTCCTAAAATCAATGTCAATTTACATGAGGATACTTGGACCCTTCATTGTTATGGTGCTAAATGACTTCAAGGAGTTGGGGTGGGGTTTCATTATTATAATTCCTCTTAGAAAAATCATCCCTTTAGCTTTTTGCTTAAAATTTTATGTCACTAACAATATGGATGAGTACAAATCTCTAATTTTAGGCATGAGAGGTTCCCTTTAATTATATATCCAATACCTGCATGCCTTAGGTGATTCTCATCTCATTTGTTGCCAAGTCAATAGTGATTACCAATGCAAAATTGAAAATATCATTTCTTATCATCAAATTGTAACTATTTTCACCAAATATTTTATTGCTTTCACTATTGATCATATCCCTTGAGATAAAAATTCTATTGTTGATTCCCTTGTTTCTTCAGTATCTCTTTTTCATCTACACCAAGTTCTTTATGATCCCACTTTTATTATTGAAATAAGAATATATTTGTATTCTCTTCAACCAAAATATGCACTTATTTTCCACATTAAGGTTATCACCATTTGATAAATCCTGTGGTACAAAGGCATCATTCAATTTATGGAACACCAAACTTATCCTCCTAGCTTAGACTCTTATGAAAAGACTCACATTCACAAACAAGATTTTAAGTATGTATTTTGATATAACATCCTTTATTATCACAATGCTAAAGGTACCTTACTCCATTTTGTTATGCAAGATGAGGTTCCTCCTCTTATTGAACAAGCACATGGGGGGATTTGTAGTGGCCATTGTAACAGACATGCTATAGCCCAAAAATGCCTACATATGGGATACTTTCTACCTACTCTTTAAAAGGATGCCATAAAATTTGATAAAAAATTTAATCGTTTCCATTTTCATGATGATTTAATTCATTAACCTCTAGTAAAACTTCAAACTATTAAATATCCCTTGTTATTCTCTATGTGGGGATTAGATCTCATTGGTAAACTACCTCAATTTGAAGATGGGCATGTCTTTATCATCATAGTCACAAAATATTTTACCAAATGGGTTTTTATTTGATGAGGTGTAGTGTAAGACCATGGATAAAACCTAACCTTCCTCATAAAATCACCATATTGTCAATCCTTATCTAGTATATGTTTTACAATGGTTACGAGTTTTAGATCTTTATTCTTAGCTTTAGCTTTTACTTTTTTTATAGATTAAATGTACACAACAATATATTTTATCATGTTTTCCTCTATTTCCCTCATTCTTATGATAAGGACTCACACTTTACTATTATTGTATCCCTTATTCATCCTCTATCTCATTTTTTTGTAATTTTAAGTAAGTCAAATTGTTTCATGTTTCATTCCTCTTGATTTCCTTTCCTTTCACTCCACATTGGATCAAACAAGGTCAAATTCAAGATAAAACTCTTATTTCACATGACTTTATTAGACTCTTAGAATCCATGCTATCTAAGTTCTATTTATTAGCAACCAAGTCCCAAGTATTCAAATTAAAGTCATCTTTAGTACCCATGTTTGGTTATCCAAATCTGTATGGAGGAGGAATAAAAAATTCCATCAAGAAAGTTAAAAGCTAAATCATTTGAAACAAAAGGAAATTATATATAAAAGGAGACATACAAATCTAAAAAGTCAAAATCACACCAAAAAATGTGATTGCAATCACATCTCCTATCTCTTATCAAAACTCAAATTCAATAGTTGGTGTCATAATAGAGATGAGGTCCATTGGGATGTGGTAGGATAGTAGATTAGAATAGGAAAACTCAAAAAACTCTATGGTGTTACCTAATTTATCATGTAAATAACCAATCTTCGTAGTATACTTATGGCTCTATAAGGGGTTCTGAGGAATGGGGAACACATTGTGGGAAGGCAGGTCCACTTCACTTTTCATGATTATAGCCTTCATGGGATGATCTACATACTTCATTTATTTACCTAAGACTTTTGTGGCTAAGAGAAGTTCTTTTGAATCCTTAAGAATAAAAGTTATCTTGTTTTGAGAAACCTAATTTGAGTGTCTTGACTTCGATAAAGAGTTTCTCTACCTTGGTTTTTCCTTCATTCTCTCCTCCAACCATTTCATTTCCCCCCTTAATGGGAAAATTGTGATTCTAAATCTATTTTTCCTTTTATAATTCCTTCTTCTTCACATATTAAAAACATGATAGCACTGCTTTATTTCAATTTTATCTATCTTTAGAGAAAAAAATGTGTTTGAGTGACTATGGATTACTTTATTTACACCATGGCTCTACATGTATATATGTACATTTCTTACTTTTTACCATTTGTCATTGTTGTACCACCCTTTTTATGGATGCCTAAGTCTATTTCTATTTTCATTTAATTTTTCCATTATTGAGTGAGGTTGGCTTGTTAATTCTCACTCACTAATGTTGTTTTCCATTTTATGCACATTTTTCCATTGATGATTTAGCAAGGATTATTATTTCTAACTCATCAATGTTGTTTTAGCATTTTTACTTGCCCATATTTTTTTAAGGATTGTTACTACTTTTTCATTGATGTTTGATTACCATATTTTTGGCATGTATCCTTGGTTTGACTTGGTGAGTTTTCCTTTCCTACTTAAGGTTTACTTGTTTGAGTTTTTTGATCTTTAGTAGCCTTATTTTTTTGGTTACCTGACTTACTCTAAATTTTTGACTTGGTCATTTGGTCTAACATAGCACTTGTCACCGCAGCTTGCCAAATTTCCAAGTATGTCTCATCCACATAACACTAGTTATCTTAGCTTTCTTGTATTTGTTTATATTTTCTCTTTAGTTTTGTATTATTGGGTTTGTCAAAAGTAGTCTTTATGCCCTTCACAATAAAAAATACAAACACAATAGACAACCATCCAATGATAAAGGTAAGTCAAGATACACATCACATTTAATTTTCAATTATTTCCATTTCCATAGTTTAATTTTAGTTATTTTGTGATTTAAATACTATAAATTTTCTTAGCCATAGTGTTGTGTGTTACTATGTTCTTTCTTGAATCACCATCCCTTATTGCACTTGCGTGACACATGATGAGCTTCGAGTGGGGCATATGTATACACATAATATTTTAAAACTTTATCAAATACTTATGTTTTTTATCTTTAAATAACCTATCTATTCTTAATATATATGAGTGCATGCCCTAAGGGGTGCACTGAGAAAGGAGTGGCAAGACCATTGGTGCTTTGTAGGATTTTTGTTCCTTATTACCAGTCCAACTAGATCCTAAAACATTCCCCTAAGATATTACTCCTCTTTTTCACACTCCTCTAGTATTTTACCATATTTGTTTACCTATTTTCCTAACTTAAAACCCATTTTAATAATTTACATTACTAGTCAACCTTGTATTCTTCTTGGTGAAACTCATTTATGGTCTAGGTCAGTTATTGATTGACCTAGCCCATGACCTAGTGAGTTTTTGTCAATAATGATACTAGGTCAATTGGGTCGACCATATTGATTGGAAAATTTGGAAGGCTTAGGTTAAATCTACCTATATATACAAAATCATTTCACCATTCTTAGAGAGAAATCAAGAGTTATTATTCATTTGTGTTTCTTTACAATCTACCATTCCACCATTCTACTTGAAAAGTCTTAGCTTAGGGTTTCTACTTGGAAAACATAGTCTTGTGGAGAAGTCTTAGATGATTTGACCTTTCTTAGTGATCCTTACAAACCAAAACAACCTCTTGTGAAGCACCTTTGGCTAATGGAGATATTGAGTCTCGATGGGTTGATCTTCTAGGTAAGTATCTCTAACTTTGCTCCTCTTTTTAGTTGATAGAAGTAGCATAAGTAATGGCTTTTGAATAATCTTTTTCTTCCTACCCATGCATTATGGTTTTACCTATACATAGCTTAATTATTATTATCTTATTCATGCTTAGTTTCATTTATTTACTAACCTTGACTTTATGCCACAAGCTTTGGTGAGCACTAGATTAAACTTTTTGATTTACTTGTTATTTGTATAGTGAATATGAAAACATAAGACCTAGTTAGGGTTATTTCATGATTTTTCTTGACTGGAGGCTTTATAACCCTCCTTAGTAATATTATTTATGGTAATATATCCCCTCATTAGGTCTAGTAGATCCATATTGGTCATGTTCCTGATTATCTAATATATCCCCAATTGAAAGTGTAAGTAAGATCTATCTTCTTCGAGCTAGGATTGATTTATGGATTTGATCCATTTATGATAGAATAAAAATTTGAATATTAAATTTTATGGGTTAGATCCATATTTATAAGTTCTTGATTATTATTTATAAAAAATTAAAAAAGACATCTAATGCACTCTCTTTCACAAATAAAATCCACCTTAGGAATAAGAAGAGAAATTAGGGCTAAGAAAGAAAATGTATGGGAATAACTTTGAGTATATCAAGGAGAAAATTTGATCCTATAAGGAAACTTAGACTATATATTCCCTAAATTAGAAATAACAAGAAATATTAGGGCTAAGGAGTGTACACTAAGGGAAGACAAGTTAGCACAAGGACTTACAAGATATTAAGGAGAGATGTTGAGAATGTGAGGTACGCTTAGTAATTATATTCCCCACTTGGATTTAACTTAAGTATTGTTATTTACACCTTGAATTCACCTAAAACCATATATAAAAATTTATATAAGTGAAGGAAGCTATTAATGCATTAAAAAGTCAACCATAGGTAAACATCACTAAACCAATTCTTTCTCTCTACTTTGGTTCATATATTATATTTGTTGATTTAATGTCTTCAATGTGTTTTAAACTAATTTAGTTTTTCAACCATAATGGGATATAAATTTTAAATTTAATTAATATGATTAGATATGGCATTTAATCATACATCTAAATGTAAACTGTTAAAATTGATTGCAATGATTTGACAAGTGACATATACTAAATATAGTAAGTAAAAAACAAAGATGAGTACATATATTTTATTGTTGAATATTTGAATGTGACTATATTATGGAAATGTAAATTAGTCTAAATTAGGCTTACGATTCATCTAGTTCAATAAATACATCTTTGACTGTGTAGGGTTAGTTTCATCAATTTTGTTCAATAACATTGATCAATAATTATGTGCTAGTTAGTATTGACCTACAAGGAAATGATGGATTGTGAACATACAATCACCTCCATCTATCTTTTCATGCTTTATATGTGCAATATTGAGCCCTGATGATTTTCAAAACTCCATAAATAAAGCTCTTTCACCTTGAAACCTTAGGTGTGCTTGTGAGTCATACAAACCTAAAAATAGCAAGAAACTGTAATGGGTTCATATGATTGTAATCAACATCATTTGATGATTGAAAATTACCTATGCATCTGATGCTTTGAGGATGGAAACCAAACCACACGTAGTTATCTCACCTAGTGTGATTGTGTAATTATGTTCCTTTTCTATATGTATACACCTAATGATTAGGATTTTATTCTTGACAATGCTTACTTTGACTTGGATTTCATGTAATTTAGACTTTTATTGTGACTAATACTAATGATATTAATTTTTTTTGAAGAATATGAAAGATTTGGTCAATGTGAAATAGTGTATAGATGTGTACTCAATAAGTTCCATGTCCCTTTTGAATGAGACATTAAATTATTTATATATGAGTCTAATTGGATAATATATCATGCCAATAACATGTGAGGAATATGGTCTAACCCTAATGAAAGGTTTGATTTTAAAAATTAATCATTTGGCTAGTCTTATTTAGATCAGGTTAGTATTGATAGGTGATATAGATTAAAATTTATGGAACCAACTTATGTCTATGTAGAGTGAACTAAGGATCTAGAGATGCATGTGTAAGATATTTAGAAAGGTTTAAATATATAGTGAGATTAATGTAGGTGTGACAAATCATAATGAAAGGTTAAAAATCATAATATAACATGTAAGTGCGAGAGAATGGTATATTAGGAGCTTGTTTATGTTCTCAAGTCATATGTTTAAATGTTTGTCAAGCTTGTCATTGCCAAGTAATTAATATTATATTTTATTATTTGTAAATGCCCCCTTATATTATAGTAATTTAATTGATACTATAAGAGGATAAGATATACATGAAGCTCTAATTGTGTAGGTCACTCAATAGAGAAACTTAAAATCATGTGTAATCAACATCCATAGATTGAAAATTTTAATTTGAAACCGAATTTTCAAATCATAAAGAGAAAATGTAAGGATACATATGTGTGTTGGTGAGAAACCATGTTGCACTTAAAAATTAGTAGAGATGATGGTTCTTTGTTGAATACTTGGAGAAACTTGTGATTCCTTATTGAAGCACATGGAGAGTTAAGGTGACTATGCCCCAAATTTGTGTAATTGTGAAAGCTCTTGGGTTGGGAAGACAACATATCCCAAACTTCATGAATATTGGGATAATTACATGATATACTAACCCAAATTATTATGTAGGTGAAAAATAGAGCCACGTGATATGCTCATTTAAATAAAACTCAATTAACCACTACATATGTCTTATAGATTCAATTGTATAGTTTTTCTCAAGTTTCCATGTAAAAAAATTTCATGATCGAAAGGGAATGAAAAATATTCATACCCCAATCATGAACACAAGTTTTATTTTATAGTTTTTTTTAAAGTTCACTCAATGCATAATATGTGCATGATTGGAATGTAATGAACAATGTTCATTCCTCTTGAATACTATAGATATAATAAGTGTGAAAGTAAAATAAATACCGTTTTCCATTCAACTATAAATTATTATATTATATATGTGCATGAAAGAATATCATGAATTAAAAATTTCAAGATATGTATATGTTCATGAACCAATATCATTCCTCCTAAATATGTACTAACTGTTATATAATGTTAAGCATCTATATGATATGTTTAAGTTCATCCATTTATCAAATGTATGTGCAATGGAAACTTATAATTTACATTCCTATAAATTGTGTGCCTATTCCTATGCATACTAAACCAAGTGCATGTGAATCTATTCTCAAGTATCTATAAATTTAGTTCATATGGATGGCATATACCCACATTATTTGTATTGATGTGTCAATATCTATCATGTAATTAAACCATTTAATATTTTAACCATTTTGAATCTATGAAATCTATGCTCTGATAAAAAAATTTATTCATAGATGATTATGTATCTATGAAAATCCTAATATCATTCCCCCATAATGAGATGAGGGATGTGTCATATTAGTCACTCATCTCAAAAAAAGATTTAACTATATCATGTCATGTATAAAAAGTAACATCATGTGAACATGAGGATAAATGTCATCATAGTAATATATATGTCAATTTATGCATGTATATAACACATGTTTTACAAGGAATATAAGTTTCATACCTACATAGAGGTATAAATGAACCACACAATAGTAAGATCACTGAATAAGATTGCAATAAAAATGTATGATATATATCATGGTACCTATCAATATCAACAAAATCAATAAGCATAAGAAGATCAAGTTTTAGTGTCATACATAAGTTTAAGGGATACATACAAGGGACATTAATATGTCAAAAAAAATAAGTTCAAAGGCTGCATAAAAATTTCAAAAATAAGGGACATCAAAGATCTCACATCAAACAAGGACAATGGGCCACATAAAATAAACAAGTAAAAAGTAGCTTATCATATAAGAGAGTAAAAAAATCAATGGAACATAAAAAAATTAAATTAGTATAAATCATCCATATGTATCAATGGCACATCATAATATAATAACATGTTGATTTATCACTATGAAAAATATGAGTAACAATAAAGAGATGTAAGCAATCTAGGTATCTCATCATGGTAAAAAGATCATAAAAATATATAACATATAATAGTGAAACCTATTTAATAAGATGCCCCCAGTATCAACATGAACACTAGGTGGAGGAAAATCCATCATTTGTATGTGTGTAAAATTAATATGCCATCTACCAAACATGTGATAAATAATCTATGTAAATAGTGTAATCTAGTAACTATGTCATGCAGAGGTCCTCATTTTTTATTATTTGAATATTTTTATTTTTATATTATCTTTTTAATTTTTGGAATATTTTATGTTTATAAAATCTAATTTATGATCACATTAAGTACATGTATAAAAAAAATTAAGACTATTATGTTTTGAATGAAAGGTACCAGCTATGGAGGTGTCAAAATATGAACAATATGAATTCACATGTTATATTATAACTATCATGACAATTTCTCATAAAATTTTGTGGTTGATGGGTATCTATAGAAGGCCTAAGACTCTTTGACATATATTATATAATAGCTTAATTTTCACTACTTGTGTTCATTGTGAACATTGAACTATCCATGGTGATAACTAAGTACATACCATAGGGGATGATGACCTATATGGGTCTTGAGTAACTCTCTTATTTGATAAACACTAAATATTTTATTATCTAATATGAACAACTATGTTCTTATATACTAGGTATATGGAAAGACCCCATATAGGTGTAATGGTTTCCACTATGTAATGACACTAAATAGGTCCACCAATCATATTTGTATAGTGATTTTGAATGGGTGTAACAAGAAAATGTAGTGACATAGTTCATCAAAGTATTTAAATATCTTGAATATAACTGAATCATGGAGCAATACAAATAATATTTTATTGAACATATATTTTAATTAATAATTGGTCATAACATTAGTCATCATGGCTAGCATATTATTTTATAAAAGTACATTGTCATTGATTAGGTCATTAGATCCCTTACTTTAGCAATTTTTACATAAGATAAATTATCGTGAATGTTGATCAGAATATTTTCTAGAAATTGGTCTACCAAGGGGTTGAATGATATTTATTTGAGGGGGAGATCATAGAGGCATAAAAATGAAAAGTCATTAAGGATTATCAAAAATAGAGTATTTAATTATATATCATTATATGCATACTACATGAATGCTACATGGAATGATCTAATGTGTTGCTCGAGATCACCTTTACCTTTGTATAATGGAAACTTGGGATCTACAAATAGTTTTTTATGAAGGATAATACACTATCTTAGTAAATAATTGGCTATGAATCAATTCATGTGAACCAATGGAATGTATAACTCTAGATACATCTTGAAATAAATGCAACAACTTAGCTTTCATAACTACAAAAGTTTTCTCAATGGAATGTGTAGTAAGATAGGTTGGTGATACAACATGTATAGTCATCATGGTAGTGGTAATAGTCTCCTATGTTGGAATAGGTACATAAATATATTGGAGGCCTTGTGTTAACCCTAAAACTTGGGTCAATTTCACATAGGTCACTATATATGTATTGATAAGGATAGTACCACTAGTATAGATTTTAATAAATTATGTGGTAGCTTGGGATAATTATTCTACTAAACTCTTTCTATATATAAAATTACATCAATTTAATATGGATTCATGGTGAGATATTCAATGAATTATTTATCATCTATGGCATTTAGTTGACCCTTAGTAGGTCTATCTTGAGTATTATCAATCTCAACATTCATGATAAATCCACCAATAGGATGGATATGCATTATATAATCCATATTAGGAGGAACAAAGGGAGACATGCATGTAATTTTTTGTCTAGTGGTAACAATAATCAACTCAGATTAGATATTGTGATAATAGATTGGAAGAAAATTAGGGATTTTCAATGGTAATTTTAGCCTTATCAACATTCTTATATTTAATCATTTTGACCCATTTATTACATAATTCATCTAAATCACTATTCATATAGGAAAATATGAAAAGAGTACCTTCATTACTTGTGTTAACCAATAATGCTCATTTTTAAGGCCATGATTAATACTTATTATTAGGGAATAGCCAAAAATTAGGTATGGAAAGAAAAACCTAAGGATAAAAACTCAAACCCTCAAAGTATGAAACCCTAAGGGAAACCTAGATTTTTGAATGGTTCAGTGTGAATTGGTTCACCAATATGTTTTACCTTAATTTTATTTTTTAGATTCAATAGGATGGAAACCTAGAGTGTGATTCAAAAAAATAGATATGGCATTCAAGCATATATGTAAATGTAATATATTGAAATTAATTGCAAAGATTTTACAAGTGCCATATGTTAAAAAAAATATTAAAATAAAGGGATAAGCACTTTTTTTTAGTTTACCATTTGACTATGACTACATTCTAGAAGTGGAAGTGAGAATAAAATAGGCCTATGATTAATTTGGGTTGGGCAATGTATATATTTCTATATAGGGTTGAATCTATTAATATATTTGAGTAACATTCATCGATGCTAACCTTTGTTGGTTGGTACCAACTTGTATAAAAATAAGGGATTGTGACCATATAGTCAACTTTTACTATCTTTATATGCTCTGTATGTGTGATCCTGAGCCTTGATGATTTTCAAAAATCTAAAAATCAACCTCCTTTAAGTTAAAACCCTATGTGTGCTTGTGAGGGATAGAATCCTATACTTACTGGGAAAGTGTAATGCATTGAGCTAATCCCAATCACCCCCATTTGATGATTTAATTTTTATTACATATCCAATACTTTGAGAAGGGAAATTAGTGTGATTATGCAATTTTTATCCTTTGTTATATGTATGTAGCTAATGATTTGGATTTGATACTTGATAATTCTAGATTTAAATTGTCTTTAATGTATTTCAGACTTGGATTGTGATTGTACCTAATGATAGATTTTAAATTTTTGAAGAATAGGGAAATTTTTATTAGTGTGTAATAGTGTATAGATGTGTACCAAATACATGTCAAGTCCATTTTGAATGAGACCTTGATTTGTTTATAAATGAGTCTGATTGGGTCACTATTGACTATTTTTGACTTTTAGGTCAAAATAGGGCACCCCTAATAACAAAATTAATTTTAGGCATATAAGGGGGTATAATATCTTTTTATAACATGTTTCATAGGTTAATTAATGTCAATTGATGTTATAATTACTTTGGTCATTAATTCTCTAGGTCTATCATTTTGAGTCATTTTAAGGGGTCTAAATAGTGCATTTAATGCTTTGTATAGGTTTATTTTGAAATGTGAAAGTTTAAATGGGTGATTTCATGACCCATGTGTCCAAAAAGATCTTAATTAACTGAAAAAATTGAAAATGTTTAGGTTAGTTGGAAGAAAGTTAGTCTTCCTAAAGAAAAAGAAGAAAATGACACATGTATGGCTCCTTGAGAAGTGTTCCACATGTCAGTAGGACATTAAAAATATATAAATATTCCTAAAACTCATATCCATGCTTTGTTTGATCTATAAATGTAAATTTTAAGCCAAAACCATTCTATCTCTTTTTCATCCTTCTTGGAATAAAGAAGTGACTTGTAGGTTTCCACTTGGTACGACTAGTAGAGAGGGTTTGAAGTAGAATGCTTTTGGGAGGTTGTTTTAAACTAAAATAAATTAAAATAAATATAATATTTTTGAAAAAATTTCAATTTTACTTCATGAACCATCCATTTGAAGTGGACTGTGTAAATCTACTTGTCATTTTGTACACCCTTTAGGTTTTGTTTTGCTCTGAGTGTTTCCATACAAACTAGTTGTTTGTGTTTGATTCCAAGGAATTTTTACATCCTTATCCAATTATTTACAAACTTGGTTTCATTTTAAATTGTTTTTGATATGCTAACCAACTCATTTTTTATGAGGATGCATCATTTGTTGTTATGGGTAGTTTTCACCTTTTTATGAGCTTTCATGCTTTATCATCAGTTTTAGGGGTTGTTTTAATCACATATAAATGTTTTAAAGGTTATATTTATCTTCCCATAACATTTAGTCCTCATACTCCAATAAATAATTCATGTTTTTCATCCATATGTTCACATGTTCATAGTTTGCCTATTTAATGCAACTCAAAAGGCGATTTTCAGAGTTTTGGAAGGTAATTTTTTGTTGAAATCAAGATTATTTGATTGATACAAGGTTTAAAAAGTTATAAAGTAACTATGTTAGACTTTAAATGAGTTTAAATGGTTTTCTAATACCCATATACTAATTCACTTCTCATTCATTTCATATTTCCCCCATGCTTCTCAAAGCATACATACAGCTTGTTATGATAATGCCATGCTAACATATAAACCTTGATAATGTTATCAATATAACAGAAAAATTTTGAGGTATTTTGGATGGTTTTTAGGTTTAATTAATACTCATTAGTATCAAATTGTTATTTTACTATGAATTCTACCTATGTATGATAGTAGCAGCTTATAAAAATCCATTGACAGGGAGCAAGGGACCTTTGAAAAATGTGAAATAAGATATGAAACTACCATAAAAGTGATAAGTACATTAGATTAAATAATTTTAGACCTAATTTAGATAATTTATGGATATATTAAGCATGTATTATTTCTAAAACTCAAGAAGATTGATTTAGGGACTCAATCCCTAAAGGAGAAAAATAGTGACCTTTGATGTTTTGTTGAAATTTTATAACAAGGTTACTTATTCCTTTCAAGCATATAAATGAAATTTTATTGGAGTCATTAATATTTAAAACAACCATGAAAATTTTGGAAAAATGGAGATCAATATAAGGTGGTTTTTAGAGAGCTCAAGGATACCTCTAAAACCATTAAAGTCAAATAGTAATTTCTACATATTTGAACCTTTAAGTAGCCACTAGTATTATAAAGAGTAAACAAGACATTTACCTCATGGATAAAATGGAATCATAGATTTAATGGTAAAAAAATGACATGGATACCATTATTATAATGTTCATACATACCTTTTTGGCCTATGGTCATCTAGAATCTATACACTATGGAAAATACCACCTACAACAAAGTAAGTTAACAGTGAGCTATCATTGATGTTTGGTAGTGTTTGAGGGTATCCAAGGTTATTTAAAAAATGAGTAATAAATTTATGACCTCAAGGGATGTTTAAATATTTTATGGACATCAATATAAGATGGAAGAGACCCTTATATTCACCTACAAGTATAGTTGCAGGTAGGGCACCTCATCCTAGGTAAGGTTTTGCAAAGAAGATAGGTGTGTATTAAAGGCTTGTAAAGAAGGGAGGTTGTTTATATAATCTTGGAGTAAATTAAATAAAATCTCAAGGGATATTTACAAACCTCAAATAAATCTAAAATAACCCCAAATTCACCTACAACAAAGGCTATTAGGGAAGTTATTCAATCAAGCAGAAAATATCAATTTATGAGCTCAAAAGTGCATAGAAATAAGATAGGAAGGGTTAAAAGGTATCAGGTATTTATATGAGTGTTTAAAGGAGCTTTAAATTTTATGTTTTATGGTCAAACCAAACACAATAAACCTATAGGTACAATCAACAAAAGTGTCTCAGTTAGTAGGCAGGCAACGAGTTATTTTGGTGCTTTAATGATGTTTAAGAGCATATAATAAGGAGTGAAAGAAAAAAACATGTATTTTGTAGCCTAAAAGAGCTCAATAAAGGATTTAAAACATCATTCAATTAATAATCCATATTATAACATCTACATTCAAAGGTAAACATGGGTCTCAGTCATAGCAAGAAGAGACTCGATATTGGAGCCTAGGGTGCATAAGAGGGGTCAATGGAGTATTGAATGATGGATTAAACCTATAAGACACCTTATTTTTATATCCATGTAAGATTTTAAACCTATAAACATTGGATGAAATCAAATAATGGCTCTCAATTTTGAAAACATAGTCCACTCTCAAACCAATCCTACACACAATCATTGCTAACTGCTTGTTTTGATACTTGAGGTTTTTGAAAGGTCAAATGACCTGGTAAAGAGCTATTTTTTAGTGTATGATGTATTCAAAATTTTTATATCACCATAAAATTATTTATTTTGTTGATAAAATATGGTAAGTGTCCCTTGTTTTGTCTCAAATAGGGGGCATTCCCTTCATGCTTGAAGCAGACAGTCTTGGGGAAGATAGGCGAGAATGGTGACCAGAAGCTTGGAGGACCTTGAAAGAAGGTTAAGAAAGAAATAAAATGTATATAATAAGATAAATAATGATGCAATAAGGATTAAAACAAAATAGGGCACTCTAACATAATAGAGTTTCATTTAAACCTAATAAGCAAAATTAAGGCTTAAAAGGTAAATGGTGAGCAACTCTCATTTATAATATGGAATGAACTTTCTGATGGGTTAGATTATGTATTTGGTGATAGTAATTTTTTTTTATATACTATTGATATGAAATTAAAACCATCAAATCTCATCTAGAGCTCCATGGATGCAGTGAGGCTTACTAGGCAAGGTTCAAACCTAAGGCCAAATTTAAGGTCACTCACACTTTTAGACATAGAAGTGATTCTTTCCCTATTGGAATGTGATTCAAGGATGAATACATAGATTTTGGATCTCTCAGAGTGCAAGGAAAAAATTAGGAGGGCCATTTTTGGCTTAGAGACCAACTCAACCTTGTAAGGAGGCAAAAAACAAGATCGAGTAATCATTTTGAGATGCTCATATCTTTGTTGAGGCTATGCATGGGAGCCAAAATAAGGGGTGATATCAAGGTTATTATAGGACATATTTATGGAAAATTTTATCAAGTTGGATGTCCCAACTTTATGAACAATCATTTAGACCAAAAACAAGCATAAAACCCCACTAAACCCTTACTAAGGACAAATCTTAGAAGATGGAGTTATTTAGTTGATAAAATGGAATATTTTTAAAATTAAACCTTTTTGAGGTTTAATAGGACTCTCTCAAGCTCATTCCCATGCTAGATAGCTATATGGACTTGTATAGATGGAGGTAAAAACATACTTTTTCTCATTATTTTGTGTGTTGTGTAGGCTAAAAGAGGAATTAGGAGATAAAAAAAAGTTTGGATAGAATATTGATACTTATTATAACTAAAACTATTAATTTAATTCCATGAAAAATCTTATAAGTGCTTCCACTAGGCCCTTACTTTTAGCTAGTCAAATCTAGCATATTGGGCAAGATAGAGAGAAGGGAGGAAACATTCAAGTAAAGTTATTTTAAGGTTCCCTTGATTATTACAAGGACATTAAGGGTATTTAAAATTTTAATTAACCCCTTCATATTTATTTTAATGGATAATTTATGCCAATTTTGTGGCCAAGTGTGTAGGGTACATGGAAGGGCAGTTTTTAGGACAATAGATGATGATGGATCCTTTTTATTTGATTATATAAGACTAAGAATGAAATAAATTAATGTAAATTCATGTATTATGTCCCTAAATTTCATTAAAATCATTATACTTTCTCTGAATTAGTTACAATATTTTCAAATAGGCCTAATCATGAAGGCAATTTTTCTATGCACAAGAAGGAATTTTGTGCCACTTTGCATAACTTTGATGAATTTTATGGACACTTGGACTTTCATACCTTACATGTTTCATCCCATGTCATTCTCACATGAAAAATTAACTCCTTTTATCAGATTGAAAAGTTTCTTTATGACCCTTGGACTTCTCTTTCTCTCCCTCAACTCTATAACAGTTGGCCATTTTGGCATTGTATTGGATGCTCCACTTGAGTATGGAAAAGCCATGATAAATTGTATACCTTTTTATCAATAAAATTAATAAGTGTTACCTCTTCCATGACTGTACTTAGTGTGTTTACATGAATGTTTGATCTTGCATAAGTGAAGACTAAGGATTCATTAGCATGTTGTTCATTTTCCTCACCTATTTACATCTTCTTGCAGGGCATGTAATGTTTTCTAGGAGATGTCAATATTTAAGTGATTTAATATTTTAATTAGTGACCTTATAGACCTCTTTTCTATTCCTCCTAGCTTTGTGCATTTATCTGTAACCCCACAATGTAACATTGATGTAAGAAGACATTGATTGGAGAGTGTATGTTTTAGTTGTCTTTTGATTTCAAGTGTGAGACACATATGGTTGGATATCATCAACATATCTAGTGTATCACCTCAATTAGATTATTTTTATTTCAATTATCCTTCTCATTTTTCACCCTCCAAAGTTAGTAATAGGTTAAATCTTAAGTTATACATCAATGGAGCTAGCTCTATCTAGAGATTCACCTCATTCCCTACACTAACCACAACCCTAGAGGTGATTTCATTGTGCCACTTGGATGAGGAGAGATTTTCATATCCTCAAAGGGTGAATATATAAGTGACAATAGTTTTTGGCATGACTGGTGAGACTCTTATTCCAAGAGTTGGAGGATATTTGGTGTTGTCCTTCAACACACTAGCCTTTGGAAGCATATTTTTAAGCATCAATGGTGACTCCAAGGACATATTAGCTAGTCAATAAACCCAAGTTGTCCTTTGAATATTGATGGTAACATATTTATTTATGTTCTTACTTTCAATGAAGATTCATGTCTAACCTTAGATTTGAGTTTTTTCCTCTACAAGTTGGTGAAACATATTCACCTTGTCTCATTCCCTATCAATATGAACAAGTTATTGGTCAATCTTGTTAAGATCATTATCAATCCCAATATGACCATATGCAGCCTTGTCATGAACTGTATTAGTCCTATAACTAGCCTTCTCAATGCCTTGTTCTAGGTCAACATAATCCTTTCTCTAATCAACCCATGCCCACCTTCAAAAAAGAAATTTTGGGCTATGAAAGGTATATGTTGGAGCTTGATACTAGAAGGGGATGTGTACAAAGGATTCCTAATAATTCCATCCATCAAGTGATAAATGCATTAGATTTAGTCAAGAAGGAGTGGGAACCTATTGATAAAGTCAATTGGAAAACACTCACAGGTGAGATGCTTGATGTGAGTGGTGTAGTCTCTTCTTTAGAGGATAGGCTAGAAGTTCATGAAAGTTAGCCTCACCAAACCTATTAGCCTTCATTTGCACTTTTACAAAGTTTCTATCAGCCCTACATAGTTATAAATAATGAAACCAATTAACCTTATCAAGGCAATCCTTTTCCCAATCAGTTGGAAGGAGAAGTTGAGAAGAAGAACCTTGTGTTTGAAGTAAACCTCGATAGGCAAATTGAATTAGATAATATACATTTGCAATAGTCCATGTTGGTAGAAAAGGAAGTGGATTTCAAGCCTTCATTTCCATCTCACATACCATCCCCATCACCTAAAAAAGAGACTCATAATCCTAATGTCCTAAGTTGGAACAAAATAGTGGAATCATGGGGAAAGAAGGAGAAGAAAAGTCTTGAACAAGAGCCTAAAAAAGAGACTCCTAATCCTAATATCCTAAGTTGGAGAAAGATGGTAGAGTCATGGGTTAAGAAAGAAGATAAGATAATTGTTCAAGAGTGTGAAGTGGAAAATGGAGTTGATCCTTTGTAAGTACCTCCCACCCTTCCTCAAGAAACTTCTTCTATTCCATGGAAACCTTCATGAAGTCCTTATCCCCATGATGATTCCTACCAATTTCAAGAAAATCTTATTCAAGAGAACCTAGCTAAGAAAATAGAGGAATTATAAGCAAAGATGAGATTGTTAAGTCAAAGTGAGATAGAAGGTTTAGACCCAAAATAAGATCTTATGCCTAAACACATCCCATTTCCCCTTCTTCAAGAGCTTCTAATAGAGTCTCTTACCTTGCATTCTCAATATGAGCTTGAGCTCTATATTCCACCTCTACCAACTGGTTCATATTTTCCTCATCCTATTAATCTTTGCCTTGATGGACCTGTGGTATGGGAACCAAAGAAGGATCAATTGGCTGTTAAATAAAGAGAACTCTTACTTGAAGAAAACTTACCTTCTTGGGAGCCTCATTAGGCTAGATCACATGATTTCAAGATGCATAGTCTTGGCATCACCATGAAGGAGGTTGAGGATCTTGAAGTTTTTGAAAATAAAAATCAGATTGTAGTAGCTGAGACACAACTTGAGATCCCTCAAGAGGTCCTAAGTGTTTAATAAGAGGTGAGTCCTTGTGTTGAATCTCTTTGCTTAGCTAATGATGAGAAATGTTTTCTTTATGTTGAAGAACCTATTTTGAGAGAGGAAAATGAAGAGGAACATGCTTAATTCATGGATGATGAATAAGACCTCATGAATGTTTATGAGGAAGAAATCACCATAGGCACTCCATTTGGTGAGCAAAAGGATAATTCACAAGCTTTACCCTCCATATTTGATGAGGAATAAATGATCATTGATTCTTTTCTCATTTTTTAAGATACCATGGATGGAATAAGAGAGGTTATTAATCAACCTTTAGATGACTTGTTTGAAGTCATGAGAGTAGGTTATACCCCTCTTCAAGGACTCTATCATCTGGTCAAAGATGGAGAAGGCAACATTGGTACACAAGTATGTAAAGGGAAAGCATCCTTTCAACTATACATTTACAAGAGGAATATGTATTTTATGATGACATGTTTGAATTCATCAAGATGGAATATCATCCTCTCAATTATTTGGGAGAAACACATTAGATCTCGAGAGATGGAACAAGCTCTTATTGGCCTCAATCTTCCAAAGAACATGGAATCAATCCTCTTGGAGACATGCCTACTAAAGAGATAAAATTTGAACATGAGATGAAGAGTGGGTAGAAGTATGAATTGTGTGAACATTTTAAATAGGAATATGTCTTCATTAGAGACTTATTTGAGATTAGATCAAGTGAAGTGCCAAGGAAGAGGTCTGACCCACAAAGCATTCAATTCAAAGAGAAGCATGCTTGGAGCTTTGTCTCATATCACCATGAAGATAATACAAGAGGTTTTCATTTTGATTCTAGAAATGAGGATTTTTTAGTTTTTAGTTGTGCATAATAGGTTGTTTCCCATTTCTCCTAACTGCTTATGCACATGTGTATGTCTTATGTGTTTGCTTTCTTGGTTGTGTGTGTCCCTTTATTTTATGTGGTTGAGATAGTCACTAGTTGTCTTGTGTTGATCAAATTTGAGTAAATGGTAAATGTTTTTTGTTTGTCTCATTCCTTAGATGACTCATAATCCTGATGGAGTGATAAGGCTATTGGTCTAGTTAGTATAACAGGCATACTACCCTTATGAGTCACCAATTTGTTGACCAAATTTGACTTTTAGGTCAAAATAGGGCACCCCTAGTAAAAAAATTAATTTTTAGTAATAAAAAGGGATATAATATATTTTTATAAGCTTTTTCATAGGTCAATTAATGTCAATTGACGTTATAATAACTTTGGTCATTAGTTTTCTAGGTCTATTTATCATTTTGAGGCATTTTAAGGGGTTTAAATAGTGAATTTAATGCTTTGTATGGGATTATTGGGAAATGTGAAAGTTTAAATGGGTTATTTCATGAATAATGTGTCCATAAAGGTTTTAAGTAACTAAAAAGTTTCAAGTTAGTCAGAAGAAAGTTAGTTTTCCTAAAGAAAAGGAAGAAAATGACATATGTATGGCTCATTGTGAAGTGTGACACATGTGAGGATGCCATGAAAAATATATCCATATTAATAAAAATCATAAAAATTATTTTTTTATCTTTAAATTAAAATTTTAAGACACAACCATTCAATCTCTTTTTCATCCTTCTTGGCATAAAGAAGTGACTTGCATGTTTCCACTTGGTACGACCAATAGAGAGGGTTTCAGGTAGAAATATCTTGGGAGGTTGTTTTAAACTAAGATAAATTAAAATAAATATAATAATTTTTAAAAATGGTCAATTTTTATTCATGAACCATCCATTTGAAGTTCACTATGCAAATCTACTTGTCATTTTATGCACCCTTTAGGTTCTACTTTGGTCTAAGTGTTTTTGTACAAACTAGTTGCTCATGTTTGATTCTAGAGAATGTTTATATCATTATAAAATTATTTCCACACTTTTTCTCATGTTTAAAGTGATTTTTATATTCTAACCAACTCATTTTGCAGGAGGATGCATCATTTGGTGTTATGGGTAGTTTTCATCTTTTTAGGAGCTTTCATGCCTTATCATCAGTTCCAAAGGGTTTTTTTAATCCCATATACATGCTTAAAAGGTTATATTTCTATTCCCCTCTAATTTCATCCTTTTAATCCAAGAAAAGATTCATGTTTTGCATCCATATATGCACATGTTCATAGTGTGCCTATTCAATGCAACTCAAAAGGTGATTTTTAGAGTTTTGGAAGGGAATTTTTTTATTAAAATCAAGATTATTAGATTGATCCAAGATTTAAAAAGTTGTAAAATAAATATGTTATCCTTGAGATGAGGTTAAATGGTTTTATAATACCTATATACCAATTCACTACTGATACATTTTATATTACCCCCATGCTTCTCAAAGCATACATATAACTTGTTATGATAATGCCATGCTAACATATAAACATTGATAGTGGTCTCAATCCAATTAAAATATTTGGAGGTATTTTGGATGGTTTTAAGGTTTAATTATTACTATTTAGTATCAAATGGTTAGTCTACTACCAGTTCTGCCTATGTATGACAGTAACAACCTACAAGAAGCCATTGATAGGGAGCAAGGGACCTTTGGAAAATGTGAAATAAGATATGAAACTACCCTCCAAGTGAGAATTAAATTATAGTACATCATTGAAAACCTAATTGATAAAAATTATGAACACATGAAGAATTTATTATTTCCAAAAATTTAGAAGGCTAATTTAGGGTCTCAATCCCTAATGGAGAAAAACAATGACCTTTGATGTTTTGTTGAAATTCTATAAGAAGGTTACCTCCTCCCTTCAAGCATATAAATGAACTTATCTTGGATTCCTTAATATGTAAAAAAAACATGAAAATTTTGGAAAAAAGGAGATCAATAGAAGGTGTTTTTAGAGAGCTCAAGTATACCTCTGAAACCATTAAAGTCAGATACTAATTTCTACATATTTAAACCTTTAAGTAGCCACTAGTATTATAAAGAGTAAACAAGACATTTACCTCATTGATATAATGGAATCATATATTTAATGGTAAAAAAATTACATGGAGACCATTAGTATAATGTTCATACATACCTTTTGAGCCTATGGTCATCTAGAATCTGTACACTATGGAAAGGACCACCTACAACAAAGTAAGTTAATAGTGAGTTATCATTGATGTTTGGTAGTGTTTGGGGGTATCCAAGGTGATTGAGAAAATAATTATTAATTTTATGACCCCAAAGGATGTTTAAATAGTTTATGGACATTAGGATAAGATGGAGGAGACCCCTGTATTCACCTATAGGTAAAGTTGCAAGTAGGGCACCTCAACATAGGCAAATTTTTACAAATAAGACAAGGGTGTCTTAAAGGCTTGTAAGGAAGGGACGTTGTTTATATAATAATGGTTTAAATTAAGTATAAGCTTAAGGAATATCCCCATAACTCAACTAAATTCAAAACAACCCCAAAGTCACCTACAACAAGGCCTATTAGGGAAGTTACTCAATCAAGTAGAAAAGCTTAATTTATGAGCTCAAAAGAGCATAGAAATAAGATATGAAGGGTTAAAAGGTATAAATTAATTATATGAGGGTAAAAATTAGTTTTAAATTATATTTTTTATGGTCAAACCAAACATAAGAAACCTACATGCACAGTTAGCAGAAGTGTCTCAATTAGTAGGTAGGCAACGAGTTATTTTGGTGCTTTAATGATGTTTAAGAGCATATACTAAGGAGTGAGAGAGAAAACATATATTTTTAAACCTAATTTATATTAATAAATGATTTAAAACATCATTAAAATTCCTAGTCTATACACTAACATCTACAGGTAGAGGTAAACATGGTGTCTCAATCATATCAAAAAGAGACTCAGTATTGGAGCCTAAGGTGCATAAGAGGGGTCAATGGAGTATGTAATGATGGATTAAAACTATAAGACAATTTATTATTATATCAATTTAATATTTTAAACCTATAAAAAAATTATGAAATCAAATAAGGGCTCTCAAAGTTTCAAAACACAGTCCACTTTCAAACCAATCCTGCACACAGTCATTGCTTACTATCTAATTAGAAACTTGAGGTGTTTAAAGGGTAAAATGACCTGGTAAAGAGATGTATTTTATTGTAGGAGGTATTAATTTTTTTATATAAACCTAAAATAATTTATTTGTGTGAGAAAATAGGGTGAGTACCCCCTATTTTGTCTTTGACAGGGGGCACTCCATGTTTAAAGCAAGTAGTCTTGGGGAAGATAGGTGAGAATGGTGACCAAAAGTTTAGAGGACCTTGAAATAAGGTTAAGGAACATATAAAATGTATATAATAACATAAATAACTAGGTAATAGGTATTAAAACCAAATAGGTCACTCTAACATACTAGAGTTGTAGTTAAACCTAATAGGCAAAATCAAGGCCTAAAAGGTAAATAATGAGCAACTCTCATTTATAGTATGGAATGAACTTAAAAATGTGTTATATAATGTATATGGTGATATGAATTTTTTTATATAATAATGATATGGAATGAAAAACATCAAAGATCATCTAGAGCTCCATGGAGATAGTTAGGCTTGCTAGGCAAAGTTCAAGCCTAAGGCCAAATGGAAGGTCACTCACACTTCTAGACCTAGAAGTGATTATTACCATATTGGAACATGATTTGAGGATGAATAAATATATTTTTGAGCTCTCATAGTGCAATTAAAAATTCAAGAGGGCCATTTTTGGCTTAGAGACTAACTTAGCCTTGCAAGGAGACCAAAAATAAGCCCAAGTAGTCATTTTGAGATGCTCATATCTTTGTTGAGGATATGAATGGGAGAAAAAGGACTTATGGGGTGTTATAAAGGGTCTTATATTCCATATTTGTGGAAAATTTTCTCAATTTTGACGTCCCAACTTTATGAACAATCATTATGACCAAAAATAGGCTTAAACCCCTTCTAAACCCTTACTAAGGACTGGTCTTGGAAGATGGAGTTTGTTAGCTAATTAAATGGAATATTTTGATCATTAAATAATTTTTATGTTTAATATGACTCACCCAAGATACTTCCCATGCTATCTAACTATACAGACTTGTATAGATGGAGGCAAAACATACTTTTTCTCATTATTTTGTGTGTTGTGTAGGCTATAAGAGGAATTAGGAGAATAAACAAAGTTTGGATGGAAGATTTATACTTAATATAAATCCAAATATTAATTTAATTCCATTAAAAATATTATACGTTCTTTAACTAGTCCCTTAATTTTAGCCAGTCAAATCTGACATATTGGGCAAGGTAGAGAGAAGGGAGGAAATTTTCAAGTAAAGTTATTTTAAGGTGATAATGATGATTCGAAGGATATTTAGGGTCCTAAAACTTGTAATTAACCCCATATAATGTATTTTCATTGACAAATGATGCCAATTTTGAGGCCAAGTGTGGAGGGTACATGGAAGGGTAGTTTTCAGGACAATAGATGATGATGGCTCCTTTTCAATTTATTTTAGAACACCAATAATGAAATAAATGGATGTAAATTCATGTATTATGTATATAGTTTTAATTAAAATAATTATAATTACTCCAAATCAATTATAAGATGTTCAAATAGGCCTAATCATGAATGTAGTTTTTCTGTGCATAAGGAGTTTTGTGCTACTTTGCATAAATTTTATGACTTGTATAGATGATTGGACTTATAAACCTGACATGGTTTATCCAATGTAATTATCACATGCACATGTAACTCCTTGGATCATATTGACAAGTGTGCTTGTGACCCTTGGACTTCCCTCTCTGTCTCTCTCTCAACTCTATAAGAGTTGGCCATTTTGGCATTATTGGATAGTCCACCTGAGTATGGTAAAGCCATACTAAATTTTACACCTTTTGATTAATAAAATTAATAAGTGTTACCTTTTCCATGACTTTAATTATTATTTTTAATTTAATGTGTGATCTTTCATAAGTGAAGACTAAGGATTCCTTAGCATGTTGCTCATTTTCTTCACCTATTTGCATCTTCTTCTTGCAGGGCATGTGATGTGTTCAGGGAGATGTCAAGGTTTAATTTAGTTAGTATTTTCATTAGTGACTTCATATGCCTCTTGTCTATTCCTGCTAGCTTTGTGAATTTATCTATAACCCCACAATGTAAGATGCAAGAAGACATTGATTGGAGAGTGTATGTTTTAGTTGTCTTTTGATTTCAAGTGTGAGATACATATGGTTGGATGTCATCAACATATCTGGTGTATCACCTCCATTAGAGTAGTTTAATTTTAGTTATTTTTCTCCCTTTTCACCCCCCAAAGTTAGTAGTAGGTTCAATCCTAAGTGATACATCAAAGGAGCTATCCCTATCTAGAGATTCACCTCATTCCCTAGGTTGCTCACAAACCTAGAGGTGATTCCATTATGCCACTTGTATGAGGAGATATTTTTATCTCCTCAAAGGGTACATATCTAAGTGACAATAGTCATTTTACATGCTACCAACACACTAGGTAAATAGTTTCACCCTAAGGAAATGTTTGATTTTAAAAATAAACCATTGTTAAGAGTCGGTCTATTTTAATTAGATCATGTTAATATTGAATAGTGATATTGATTAAAATTAACATGTGTACATGGGAATAAATTGAGTGTCTAAAGACATATGTGTATGATATTTAGTAGGTTTGAAATACACAGTGTGGTTCTTGTAGGTGTGTAACACCAAAACAAAAGGTTAAAACTCATAAAATAACATGTAAGTGTGAGATAATGATAGATTATGACCTTGTTTATGTGTTAAAGTCATGTATGGTAAATGTGTGTCAAGCTTGTCATTTTTAAGTAATCAATACCATATTTTAGTATCTACACCATGTTTAGATTAATATACTCTTGTTACTTTATTTGAATCTTTGCATTCGATTTATTTAAACTTATACTTACCATCTAATGACATACTTAGATTAAATATCTCATGTTTACTTCCTAAAGTAATATTGATTACATATAGCTTTTTATTACTTTCTAATGAAAATTTGGATCTAGTTAGAATCTATATTTTATGGTGTGTGTCTAGATAACCATTTTAAAATATTTAAAACCTATTATGCTCAAAGCCCTTGTATATATCCATAAACCACATTATGTAATGAAATATTATATGTTTGTTGAATCAATAATGGTCTTCTCCCTTTCTAAATTTTAGATGATAATTAATTTTTTAGAATATTTTAAACTTACCTACATTTTTGTGACCCTGGTGTGAATCTTAATCTACCACCAATTGGGTCATATTTATATTTAATTTACATTGATTATTATCATTACCATATTTTAAAGCATAAATTACTTGAAAATTTTATTTCTCCATTTAGAAACATTAAAGTTATTATCTCCTTATTTTAGTAAAGTATATCAAAAATACAAAACAATAAGCCACCATAGATATATATTTATCTTAGGAGGGAACCACACAAGGGCCTTGATTCCTTTACAACAAAAATTATAACATTAATGTGTGCATACAATTGATATTTTTCACTTTATATCTTTATTGATGTTTTATGTTGTAGTGAGGCATTAACACATCAATATCATTGAGTGCATGTCATAAAGGGGTGAACTTGAAATGGGTGGGATCCACTCATGGTAATTTATGAGGGGTGTTTGCATACTATTTATTATACCATAATCACTATCACTTTGACTTCTTTTGGTTATTTTTTCATATTTCCTCTCTATCTACTTTATATCCATATTTTCTAGCTTATGTATATCCTAATATATCTATTTATCTAATACAATCTATTCAATACTTGTATTTATAGTAATATATTAACTAGTCACATATAGTTATGAGTCTATCCTATATTATATGTGTTGTATCATATTGGGTAAGATAATATTATGTTAGCTAAAATTTCCCAATTTTATTGGCCTGGTCAGTACCATTGTCTTAGAGTTTATGGTATTGAATCCATATATATAAGGGTCATATTTCATTCCCAAATAAATATGTCTCATTCATAAATTCTTATTGTACATTAATTTATGATATTAATTAGTATTTGGAGGAGGTATAGGTTTATTTATTATATCATAGGTCTTATCTTGCTTATGGTCATTAAATCTCAATAGGAGGAGTTGAATCATGGAGGTGTCATAGTCTTTGGAGTCCCCAGATAAGGACATATATGTATTATTATTTCCATTTAAGGTATTCAACCCATAAAATATCTTTAAAAGTTATACTTGAGCCAAAAATGGAGATTGAAACATCAATAGGTTCACCCAAAGGTAAGTATTTCTATCCCTATGCTCTTTCCTTTATTTACATAGTACGTTTAAATATTACTTGGTTTATTATTTTGTGGATTTATTTATGCATCCTTTCCTATGATATTACTTATAATAAATAAGTTGGTATATATACAAGGTTACTTAGGCATGTCATTTATTGCATTAGATTACATATACCCCCATTTGGTTGACCAATTCACCTTACCTTCTATTTAGTTTGTACCCTATTATAATAACTTACAACCATTTAATTTAACTATGAATTTATAATCATTATTACAATCACTTGACCATCATTGAATCCTAGTAAGAATAATACACCATGTCATGGACTTAGGCTTTTGAACCACTCCTTTTGAAATTGAATGTATATTACCCTGAGGCAGGTTTAAAGTTATTCTAAGTCCTTATTTTATTGTCTAAGTATATGAAATATCTATTGTTATGACCTTATTTGAGTCCTAGTATATTGAGAGAAAGAGTATAGTTATAGATCATCCTATCTTGTGCATACATTCTAGTGAATCAAACATGAATATTATCCCACCTTTCTTTGGTTAGACAATTTTTACCTTTTTTACTATCTTCACTATGTCTTAACATCATCATACATTTTAATGAATATTTTTATCAAACCGTATTGTCTATATTGATACAAGTTTCTTATTTTCCATGTTGCATCAGGAAACCCAATATAGTTTTGTGTCTCATATCAACTACATTGGCTAGCTCAATAAAATTATGTGTTTATTACTTTATGAATCAACTGGCTAGATATAGTTTTGTGTTTCATAATAATTGCATCAACCATATCAGTACATTTAAATGCCTTATTCTAACTAAATTATCTAGATTGATACAATTCAATTTTACTAGTTTTATTAACTAATTACATCGACCTTCATGATACCATCTGAGTATTTATTTTAATATTTCATACATTATATTTTATTATTTTATGATTTCAATCTAAATCATTTATCACTTTCTATTCTTGTCTTTCAATATAGAATTATGTTTTGACAATTATTAAACTCATAAGAGCTATCATTTTGGGCAAAGTAGTCATCAATTTTATTTAAGCCACGGTGTGAAGGGTAATACCCTAATAATGAAGCCATTATACAAAACTATATAATTTTTTAGCCTATATTCACCTCACAACATATCGAAAGCACTTAGGGTTTTATTTTTAACCAATATGAATCCATTTAATAATTGTATTTTTTAGTGCACTAGTAATAAATTTGCCTTAGGAAGTTACTCTTAATGTACCTTAGATATGGGATAATACATCTACAAGATAGTGGAGTCCTCTGTAATTAGTGATAATTTAGGTGTTGTTCACTAGTTACACTTGAGATCAATATATCTAAGAGCCTAAAAATTATAACACACCTATTTTATTTATACCTTCCATATATCAAAAATTATTTTTCTTTAGATTATCAGATTTGATCAAAATATATCGGTTAACTTGATAAATTTTCTTACTTTCCAAACCATATCAATCAGCTTAATATGTTTCCATAGCTTATATAATTACATCAATTAGATTGATACACTTTTGGGTTTCAATCATATTACAACATCCAACCCCATATAATTTGGTTTATGATCATACTATATTGACCAACTCGATACAAAGTTATATTTCATGTTCAAGCTTCCTACTTTATCGACCAACCTAATACTTTTTATTTCTAACATTTTTATGTAATCAAATATATTAGAAATTTTGATAAATTTTATCTAATTTAAAAAAACTATACCAATACAAATAGAAAACCTACCAATATTTTGAAATATTTGATAGCAATCCTAATGCCATGGAATTCACTAATATTTATAGGTTTTCCAAAAATACTTCCATGCATTATAATTTTTTTTAAATCTCAAGATCAAGTTACCAATAATTATAATATGGATTACACTATATATAACTTCTATGAACCATATAACAACCCTAAAACCACTAGACAAGGTCACATATTCCAAGATCATCAAATTAAGGGGGGTTGTGACATAGAATATACAAATGAGATGAAAATATTTCTCCATGAACATCCTAAACATAGGGGAAATAACCCTATGGTTGTCTATCACATCATGATGGAACCCCATATGAAACATCCTCCTTCCCTTACTCAAAATATTTATATAGGACTTATGGAAAACTAATTTGTAACTTCCCTATTTCCTTCCTCATCCAACATGCCTAGTATAACTACTAACATAGTAGGTCTATCTTTTATTGTGCTTACCAAAAGTTTTCACATTTATACTATGTTTACACCCCATCTAGTTATTCTCAATAGGCCACTCAATCCTCTACTTCCATTTGAAATAATCTTGATTTTAAAAAAGTCATATTATAAGCAATGAGTCAAATGGATAACATTCAAACTACCTGTAGATATATAAATACATTCATAGGTACTTGACAATGACAATTATCAACACAAATTAAACCACTTGAATTATTATTAAATACATATCTCTTACACTCCATTTCTCTATTAATTTATCTATATGCATGATTGAACCCTTTGTTCATTGTCACTATTACATAATATTTTATAAGTCAATACTCAGATTACCTTTTATCACTAACTTATTCCAACCTTAAGACAACTATCCCCATTTTTTTGAGATAGGAATATGATAGGAAGATAGGTTTGATAATATGATCTTGTCCCCATGCAATTTAATGGTTAGTATATAAAACTCAAAATATTCATTTGGGTCACCCATTTCACAAGTTAGCTAAAGGAAATTATTCAAAAGGTTATATATATAACCAAATCAAAACCTCATTTCAAATGGACTTCATATCTATCAGGTCTATATCTATTGTGCTAATTCATACTAATAAAATAACCCTTTATCTTCACAAATTAAATATCAATAAATAATAGTAATATTAAATCATGTCTGAAGCATTCCAAATGAAGTTAAGAGCTAGCATTTTCAAGTATAAAAATCCAATTTAATAGCTATGAAAATATAGTCATGGAGCACAATTGTAAATTGAATTTAGGTGGGATAGATACATATGGGTTTATTCCCTCCTTGGAGTATATAGATACATAGGTAGTGGTTAATCATCAATATGGGTGATTGGGGTCATCTCAACTCATTATAATTCCCATTCTTTCTTCAATTTTATAGATCTCACAAGTACCCCTGAAGATTTTAAGGCAATGAGAAGAAAAATAATAATTCCTACCTGGCATATATATATATATATATATATATATATATATATATATAATCATGAGATATCATCCCTCTCAATAGACATTAGTGTAGGTGAAAAAGTAATCATAGTTTATTCATAGTCAAAGAAGATATGTTGGAAATCAACAGACATGATTGGATTACATTATTGTCTAGGGAGCACAAACTTATCCAGACATAGGCACAAACATTATCTTTGAACTTGAATCATCACATACTCATGTTGACAAATATTAGATTATCATATCCAATATCAGAATAGAAGCATCCCAAAACTAGGATAAGTTATCTTATTATTAGGGTTTTCCAAAAATGACATATTACTATATTTATTAAGTTACAATCAAAATCATTGGTAAATTTTATATCTTTAGCATTTGTATTTATTTAGAATTTTATATGTATAACACTATTATATCAAAAATAGGGTAAAATATTTTGGTAGTCCCTTTTTTCCTTGAACCTTTATTTTTCAATTTTATTCTAGGGTTTCAACTAAATTCATTATTCTCATATAACAAATATAAATATGATCATCCTTACCAATATTTGATTGAACAATTCTCTAGGATTTATATTTTACCTAGGGATTTTAGATTAAATTCCTAATTTCCATGCACAAAAATATTTTTCTCTTGGATTTAACCTTATTTTTATTGCTTTTAGAATTATGTTCTGGCAATTTTAAAACTCGTAAGAGTTGTCATTCTGGGTATAGTGGTCTTTAGTTTTACTCGAGCCATTGTGTTAGGGATACTTGTCTAATACTCAAGCCATTAGGAAACACTATTTATGGAATTTATTTTCCATGTACCTCACAGTATATAAAAAATGCATAGGATTTTTTAGCCATATGAATTCTTATAGTTATTTGGTTCAATTATTCACTATTGAGTAATTAGTTCCAAGAAGTTACTCTCAATGTACTTAAGAGATAGGATAGTGTAGTTACGAGATTATGGAGTCCTTTATAGTAAATTATCCTTTGGGTATTGTTCATTATTTATGATTGGGGTTAGTGTATCTCAGATCTAACAAAAAACACACCCTATGTAGTTACACCCATTATATATTTTTTTACCCATTTTCACGATTCCTTCTTATGCCACCCAAGACTATTTAATCCATTTTTTCTCTAAGGTGAAGTGATTAATTAAGTGTGATCAATATATATCATATTCAAATTATTTTTTCTCTTATAAAAGGGATAATACATATATATTTTCTTGATTTCATAATGCAAATGTTCAAAGTTATGTATAAATAAAAAATAATGTTGATGATAAACATGATAATCAAGAAAATGAAAGTAAACATCATAATCAAGATAATGATGAGGGATTGAATGTAATTAATGGGGAATATATTGAGCAATTTAAAGATTTTTAATTTTTTTGGTCATCAACTTTTTCAATATCCCAAACATGTGCATGAGGTTGTCAAATTACTCCTAACATCTAAGACTACACATAAAGCTAAGCTCACCAAATCTCAAAAATAATAAGAGGTACTATTTGAGTTGTCAATACTTACACTATAGGTGTCCCAATTTATACTATTAATTTTATACCCAATCAACACCACTAGATATATATGTAATATCATCCCCAGGAATGGGGGCATCATAAGATTTAGAACAAATTAATACTCCTATTTATACATAGGCATCATACACGCCTCATTTGATTTTTATGCATGATCCACCACAAACCTCACATAGTGTACCTCACCTTGAGAATACTATTATATCCTTACATGATAAGTTGTTATAATTAGAGTATGGTGTCTCTAGAGATACTCATTTAATAGACTCTTATACCTTTCTTGATAATTATTAGGAACTTGAGATAACGTCTTACCTATTACCATGAGGGTTTATATATCCTATGATTTAACTCTATGAAGGTAAAAGTGATCATGAACATCATATTCAATCACTTCATATAGCATGCTTGGACTATACATATAATGATAAATTATTAATCAAGTTATTTCTATTAAGCCTCAAAAAATATGTTTTATGATGGTTATATGATCCTCCACTTTAACCAATTAAATAACTGAAATCTTTGGAAGATAATTTTATAGCACATGTTTCTATTAAAATTGGTGAAAAAATATCTTATGTGAAAATTTATAAACTCAAGTAAAAGTCAAATGAGCCAATCAGTGAATATGTTATTTGATACAAAACTATGCTAGCTAAGATGAACAAGTCTATGGAGGATAATGAATTACAAGATATTTTCACATAAAGTTTTATAGCATCAAATCTTAAGTCTATCATGTTAGAAATTTTTAAATATTTTTATGGGTAATGCCATATAGTCAAGAACAAGAAGTTAAGCTCATAGATTTGAAGAAACTCAAATATGCACCAAATGCTAAAAGTACTAAAAATACCAAGTTTTAAATCAAACCAAGCTACATGGCCAAATCTAATGAAAGAAACAATGAAATGAAAATTAATAGAGAATATAATATCTTAACCAAACAAAAATCTTCATTTGACAAATCCACCATGGAGTTAATTTTCATGGTTACCATAAACTCCTAATATATTGTTACCAAATTTACTTGAGTGTAATCTCATATCTCTTATTCAAACATAAAATGTTGATATATATAAGCCTCAACATAAGGGGTTTAATAGCAAGACATATTGTGACTAACAAATATGTATTGGACACTCTAAAAATAGGTGTTATAGACTAAAGCATAAGATACAAGATCTTATTCATGACATTAATATTAATATGAGAACACCTAAAAATGAAGGTATACCACAATGAAATTAAAATGAAAATTTGAATATATCTATTAATTCATTTCCAAGCCATGGAAATAATATAAAAATAATTTGGAGGTACATCAAAAATATAATAGATGGTATTATTGGTACAATTACAAGCTCATTATCATAATGTCCTATGATCATATTTGATGATAGTGAGATTGTTTATGATGATTCAAATAGACAAATAATATTTATTCAAGATTATATCAACAAAAAACCCATACACAATGTCATGATTGATAATGGGTCAAGTGAAAATTCATGTAATGATACTTCTTCGCACTCTTGGGTACACATATTAGGATTTAAAAGAAACATCAAAAGTAGTTAAATCATTTGATGGACACATAAAAAATAATATTGGAAATATAATGATACCTCTTAAAGTTGGTTCAATGATAATGTCTACTCCATTCTTAGCTTTATCAAGCATATGGATATTTAACATTTATAAGGATGACCTTAGATATATAAGCTCCACATAGCACCATGCATAATAAATCAACATCTCAAAGATATACATTATAATAAAGTTGTCCTAATTTTAGGAATTTGGTATGAATACCCTTTAAAATTAGTGGTAACTCATCCTCCCACACCACCACCAAAAATTGGTTATTACACCTATTCAATATAATTGTGTAGAGATAAATGTATTACCTATGCAGGATCTTTCTATATAGTCAATTTAGAGGATAATTGTACATCCTCATAGAGAACAAGATTCACATTAGAGAACTATTTAGAGTTCAAAGAGATATTAAAATTTTATATATCATGAACCAACCTTGTGATCCCTTTTTGGACATTGGACTATAGCCTGCTTATCATGTTTTTGATAGCACTTTGATTGTTGATGGTTGATGTTAGTTTTGTTTCCAGATGGTTATGATGCTGGTAGCTCAAATAGCTGATGTGATATGTGATGTCATAGTTGATACTTGTATTAGATTTTGTATATCTTGTTATGCATATTGCTTACACCAAATTCATTTTATTCCATTTTATGTATATGCTACTTCAGTTAGTTACATTACTATATGTTATTGATATATATCATGTTTTACTGATGTAGATTGATTGGGTGACTTTTGCATCTATTGATTATGTCCATAAGTCATACTTAGGGTCATGGTTATCAGGGCTAAATATTACCCTTCTTAGCTATAGTTGATTATACTTGATTTAGCACTTCATGTCTAATGATTTGTGCTAAGTTATTATTATCATATTGACAACATTCAAATACTCCTGATGTCTTATTTGATGGATACAAGCACCAGGTCAGGAGCTAGGCTTGACATTGGGTTTAGACATCTCAGGTATATCATAGGTGATTGAGAAATCATAATTTCACTTTGATAGGTATAACATGTACTATATGATATTGAGCAACCATTATGGTATTCCTTGTGTTATTGCTTCTCATTATTTTGGTCTTGCCCCATTTTAAGCATGTATGTTTAGTTTTTATATCTTGTTGGGATTATTATATTTTGGTATAGCTATTCCTCTAGCCTATCTAGGTGTGATTGAGCTGATTTTGTGTTTTGATTATTCCCTTTGGTATCATAGACTTACGTTCATCTTTCCTGGTGATGTTATTGCTTTACGACTTATCTTTTAAGTGGGCCAGGTTTAGGAATGATTAAACTATAGTGAATCCATAAACCATAGTAAATAGGTTAGTTACTCTCCCCTTAGTGGATGGTTTATCTACCTTGAGAGTCATGTATATTTATGATTCTCATCAATCTTTATTATTTTTAACGATTCCTAATAATTATGGTTATTTAGTGATTTCACTCCTTAGTGTTATTATGTTGTCTTAATGATCTTGTTGGGTTATTACTTAAAGACCTTATCGATATTATATTATTATATATTAATTTATTGATCATCACTTTTTTATATAATTAATAATTTTATTTAAATGTTTTATTTAATGATTTTACTTTTATTATTGATTTTCTTAAAACCAATTTATAATATTATTATCACTCTTCATTTTAATGATTTTGTTGCAGTGAAGAAGATTTTGGTGTTTTTATTCTCTCTTTATGAGGATATATTTTATAATTGATATATAATATTATACACACACATATTTTATTTTATTCTCATTGATGATTATTTTCTTTTCATTTAATATAATAATATTATTATATTATTACTCTATCCTCAAAATGAATATATATATATATATATATATATATATATATATATACACACACACACACACACACACACACACACACACATATTATGTCTTCAAGCTTGCTAAGTACACTAGGCCTGACATTGACCAGGTAAGGCAGAGGATACAAGGAAGATAGGGGGATGATATGGGGAGGATGGAAACATGATATAGAAGACATGGGGATGCCACATCATGGAATATGACATAATCTAGAGGAAGGAGAATGGCATGTGAGGAGGGAGCAGGACAAAGAGGAAAAAAAGGGGGAAGAGTAAGAAGCATTAGGAATAGGAAATGAAGAGTAGGTGGCATGTGGTGTTTGGGGTATGGGAAGGCACAAGAAAAAGATGGAAAAAAGTGAACATAGAAGAGAATGTTGTAGGAAAGGGGAACATGTAGGAGGCAAGACAAAGGAGAGTGGAAGGATAAATGAAAGGCATGAGGGGAAGATAAGGGAACATAGCCATAAATAAAATTGCATAAAGGGTCTCGTTGTTAGAAATAATAGAATGGGAAAAAAGAAGGAAAAAAGGTATTATGTATCATGTTAATTTCTTCCTCCCTATCTAAGCTGGTAAATAATTCCTGATTGGAATTATTTATATTCATAAAGAAGAATGAATTGAGAAAATCCCACATATATCAATATTAGTTCTTGTTGATAAACTTGCTCAAGGAAAAATGATTATGTTGTAGTTTTCTCAAAAATGGATGTGATCAATTTCTCTATATGTTAAATGCCTATTAATTAATGAGCTATGTATTTTTATTAGTCTTTATTTGCCATGACCCCACCTCCTATTCTTGATGCTATGTTATGTAGATGAATGTGGGTTTTCATTGACTTCAACAATACTGAAGAACTCACCGAGTGGTCTATTTTTCCTTTACCATTCAAGTATTCACTCAAATTACATAACCTCTACATTAGTTGAGATGATCTATATCATCAGACCCTTTTTAATAAATTATTAATCTATGTTATTCTCTTTAGGTGCCATACCCTATCCCTCATGGTTGCATAGATAAAATAAATAATTCAAGAATATATATATATATATATATATATATATATGTATATATATATATATATGTATATATATATATATGTATATATATATATGTATATATATATGTATATATATATATGTATGTATGTATGTATGTATATTAACAAAGAAAGTGACTGGGGATATATATTAAATCTCAATAATTGAGTAACTAATTTTCAATATATTTTCTATATTTAAACAAAAGCAATTAGGGATTTTAATGGTTCATGGTTTATGATAAAATTGCTATGTAGTAATGATGTGGGTAATGGGTTGTATGCAAGCATTTGATTAAGGTTGCACCCATCATACCAAATTTTCCCACTTGTCTATGATTTATTGGTTTTAAGGTTCATGATGAGGTCATAAGACCTCATGATGAACCCTTTAATTGATTAATCAATTTAATGATTTATTGAATTAACTTCAAGGATAATTACCTTGTACCATGTTGTATGCCTCATATTGCCTCATGGGAATCTAGGAAGTCACTGGAAATTAACATCTAAATATTAGAGGAATAATTAAATTGGTTATAAATTTAGCTCCTTAGATTCATTAATTAAATTTGTTACCTTTTGGTTGGTCACTAACTTGGGCATTGTTGATTGAGTCTTGTGCTATTTAGTTGTCTAGATTGGCATGATTTAGTGGATCTGAGTTATGTGGTTATTGGGAGTCAAGCCCATTATGTTTAATTAAATTCTTTCATATGTCATTTAGATATGCCATAGGTTGGCTAAGCATTTTGGATTTATATTTTTTGCATGGTTTCTTCTATCCTTGTTGGTTAAATAATCATTTTATGTTGTATATCATTTATTACCTTATGTTGTATATAATATTTTTTATGTTGGAAAAATAACTTTATTGGTTATGTTGTAGACCTTGGAGGCATTCTTGATGGTAGTTGTATGGTTCTTACATATATAACCCATCTATATTTACTTTTTATTACACATTTAAATTTGACTCTAATTTCCATTTGAGTGGTGATGTAGTTATAATGCATCATGTTATACTAAATCCTTATATATTGTTGTATATACATGTCTTTGTGATTCACTTGTGGTTTTTAAGTGGAAGGTAATGGAAAAGGGGTGTTATTAGAATAGTTTCCAATGTAGTGTCTTAACCTTGAATTTATATGGAAATAAACTAATATTGCTTTATGGTATGTTGAAATATATAAAGGTGTTTCATACCTTAATTATATCATTGTTTCTAAACTCATGGTTTTAAATAATTAAAATCCTTGCTAGAAACTAGATGTTGCAAATGGTTTATGCACCAGTCTCTTGATGATTCAAGGAAATATGCTCTCCTTCCTATAGAATAATAATGAATGCTTATGGGTTGTAATATCATTGTAAGTGGGCTTACTTCTATTGCTTAAGTAATGAAGTAAGTTGGATTAACAATATTTGCATGTGAACCCACATTATGGGTTATGGATTATACTATGAATGATGTTATAGTGATTTACACATATGTTATTTTTCTTAAGTTTAATGATTCATATGTTATAATACAAATCTTGTTTAATGAAAGTTGACCAAATTATCACTATTATTTCTTGAGAATACATAGCCTCTAGTTATAGAAGATAAGCGTGCTTAAAAGTATAAGTGTATCTTGATAATGAAATTCATAATACACCTAGCATTGTGATTATTAAATGTGAATAAATCCATCTAGGTGGTATAAAATACTAATATGATGAGGATAACTAACAGGCTATGGAAACCCTTATGTTAATACTTGGATATATGATTAAATAACCCACCTTGATAATGATATACTAATTCAAAATATTCCTTAATGGATACTCAAGATAATGTCTAAGGATAATTAAGAGATGAAATATTTCATGGTCATATGCATGCAATTGGGATAGTGTACAAAACTATGTTTTAGAATAACTTGATATGCTAACTAAAGGATAATTAAGTAACATTTTGGTTTGAGACCCATTTAGTTGACCTATAGGATAGTGATCCTGTAGCATGATTGGTAGTCCTACAAATTGTTAGGTGATATTTTAGTATGAGAATTAATTATCTTCCAAGGCCAATTATGTACTTATTCTTTAGGATGCTCACACATGTGATGTCATCCACCTTGAGTTCAGTATTCTATAACCCATCTAGTTTAACAGTTTAATTATTTCTACATAGAATTTTTTTTTGGTGTGTGGCTTTCTTAAATTAAGGAAGTAGGGTATATTTTTTCCTAAAGAACCTTAGCTCATGATATGGTAATATATGAGGGTAGGACTTAGAGTAATCCTAGTTTAGGTGTTTTCCTAAAGGGGTTTTGGAATCTTTAGCATACATTGTGTTATCTTTAAGGTGGATTAGAGATCTCCACTTGCTGACTTCAAAAGTGATAAGAATTACTAAGATAGTGATATGGACCCTTGTGTTTGGTCTTTTGGGACCCCATGCTCTTATTCTACAATTTATTCATACATTATTTGCTCACCTAGCAAATGGTTAACCAGAAACTCCTAGATGTGCATAATTCCATTCTAGATTTTTAGAGCCTTACCCTTTTTGGGATGATTGAGAGTTGTTTTTTCATTATCATTATCTCTATAGAGTTGAGGAGATGCATGGCATTACAATAATTTTATGCATTAGGACCTTTTATTGTGATGTTGTGTACTTTTATAGATAACTTCAAGAAAAATGTAGTTGTTTTAGTATAGTGTCCTCAATTAGTATCTCAAACAATTTAATGTGTTTAATAATAAATATAGGTAGTAAAACATTTTATTACTATACAACAGTCCCCACCAAGTATTACACCCTTTAGAGCTATATATCTTGCATGATATTCTATGAGAAGAAATAAAGATAATTACAACACTTGATTACTTTTTAGATCCTGATTCATTTACATGTAACCCTTTTTTTGCACAATAAGTCACCTTCCAATCCTATGATATAGGCATACACTATGGTCCTCCCATTGATGGGTCATAAACTTTTTTCATTTACACTTGCACATTTTTCAAAAATAAAATAAAAAAATAAAAAAAAAAAATATGTCAAAAATTCAAAAACATTCAAATATTTGAAAAATGCAAAAACATTTAAAATATTATAAAAAATAAGAATCAGGACTTGAGCAAACATGAGTTGTTAGTTTACTTCTTTACATATGTTATTTATCACAAGTTTGATAGAGGCATATTATTTTTTATACACATTTGAATTTCATTTCATAAGCGAGTGTGATGTAGGACATACATATTATCCATGGATTATTCGATGCTAGAAACTATTTTACCCAGTGACCATGACTATACTTAAAGCATATTATTTTATATATTATATATTATATTATAATAGGTTATATTTATTTATGCCCTTTATACCATGTTTAGATACATATCTTACAAGTGCCTTGCTCATTACTCATATCTCACATTATACTACATGGATATGCTTCTTTTATATGATGTGACATTGATGCATTTACATAATGTAGACTAGTTTATACTTTTCCTATGCTCCTTCAATGATTTTACCTTCTTTCATGATAGGCTAGACATTCATAGCTTATTTTGTGTGTCCAATTCACCTTGTGTGTGAAACATATTTATGCCCCTTGTCTGTGACATTCTTAATGTCATTTATATGTGACCCTTGACCTTTTTATTGTGATGTGTTCATGTAAGTTGTATGTGGCCCTTGCCATTATGTGTGACATTATGTTTTTTTATTTGTGTCATGATCCATATCATGAAATATCACTATGTATTATTTTAAGAGATGTTCACATTATTCTATGCCTTATTGCTATATCTATCTAGACTTGATACTCATATGCCTCACATTACATATGTTTCATAAACTATACTATGATAACATAATCTCCACATGTTGAATAATTATACATGATTCTACCTTTATAATGTGATACATTTAACTATTATTTTAAGATGGGTGATTTGTAGGTTACATCATCTCAAAATTGGGGAGCTACAGTGGGATTGTCTTAGAGATTTAATCCTCCATAAATTAAAAAAATTAGATTTTATGACAAAATATAAGTTTTAGAGATTTAAAATAATTCAGAAATTAAACACATGATATACTACACCCTTAACCTATAGTGAATCTAAGGATATGTGTGGCCGACTTGTGACTTACACAACTTCATTACATCTTATTACATTTCTCAATGTTCTTAGTATGGTCAACCTATGGAATAACCATGGATAAGTAGAGTATATAGGAGGTAGTGGTTAGTTTTTATCATCATATTATGATTTTTGTTCTTATTGTATTATTGTGGAGGTTGCCCCATTGAAGTGGCTTAGTCATTATATTCAAGAATTTTGCTCTTTCACCAATTATCATTGTTGATCTACTTATCATGTTATTAATTATGTGACATATAATTCATTGTTGTAAAATATTATAAGTAATTTCATTATAAGTGGTATTATAGCTTTGATTTGGGCAAGTTTCTACAACACAATTTTTTTGGATCTAGTGTCCTAAGCACTAGAATGCCAAAAAACATAACTTGTGATCTGAGACAAAGTGAATTTTCTGGTCATCATAGTTATGTTTGTGAGTTTTTATATAAAAAGGAAAAAAATTATGAGTAAAAAAAGTCTAATTTTTTTTACCTTGTGTGAATTAGTAGTTGTTGAATTCATCTCTACGAGATGATCACAATAGTATATTCTACAAATACACTTTTTTAGGCCAAAAAATTTCACATTTGTGTACATTAATATTCATTGGATTCATCTTGATGATATTTTTATAATGACATATTCCATCATTACACCTTTTTTAGGGATAAAACACTGTTAGGGTTTGTGCATGGCTAGTTTGAACACTTGTGAACATGAGAAAGGGCAAGAAACTCCAAAAAATACTCATAAGGACAACATGGAATATGAAACTTATTTCTCTATGTATTTTAGAGGTAGTGCAACACCTTATGTTAGATTTATAAGGCATGATGAAAATATATGATTTTGATATAGTTAAAGGGGAGATCACAGGGTTGAGAGGGGACCTGAATGGAGTGTTGGATAAATTATAACAAATAATTGTGAAATTATTAAACTTTTTAGCTCAAGCATTTAAATATAACCCTCCACCACTTTAGTTTGGTTCTCCTCCTCCAAATAATCCCAACACCAATCTTGGCCCCAAGTGAATGTTGCCAAAAGTGGACCTATGTAAGTTTAATGGTAATAATCCACTCACATGGCTCACTCAAATTAAACATTTATTTGATCTACATCAAAATCCATGTTCACAAAATGCATTCATGGTATCTCTATATCTATAACTTGAGCCATTCATTTGGTATCATTAGTTGTGTGCTCAAAATAAAAATAAGGGTGTCCCAATCTCATGTTTGATATTTTTTTAGGAGTTGTAGGTCTACTTTCATAATAATGTCTCTAGAAACTACTTCAGTTAGCTAGCCCAACTATGCTAGAATAGGACTATAAAGGATTGCATTCATCAATTTACGAATCTCTCCTTTCATGTGGTGGACATCACAAAGGATAATCTAACTGACATTTTTTGGGTGGCCTCAAAGATAAAATCCAATTGGAGGTTCAAATGTTCCATCCAAGTACTATGTATGAAGCCATACCAAGGTAATGCATGGATAAGGAAAAATATTTGATTAGACAAAGACCTTTCATTAATGTGTGTGAACACACCTTCCCAACACCATCATTTACAAAACCTACCAAATTATCACCTCAATAATTTGAATAAAATCATGTAAAAGATTTATGTTTTTTATATGATAGAAAATGGAGGAAAGGACATCGATGTGTTGAAAATAAATTTGTTTACATTAAAGGTGCTAATGAGGAGGAAGAAGATGATGAGGCTTTAGGGGAATATTTAGAAGAACCTAAGGATGAATTTGAAGATTCTAAACTTATTATTTCTTATCATGCACTTTTAGGCATTAGTACTCCTAAAAATCTTAAGGTGGTGGGTTTATTGAAGAAATAGGTGAATGTGTTAATTAAATATGGGAGTTCACATAACTTCATCAATAATAAGTTGGCTACTTATTTGAAATGTTTCATTTACCAAGATCCAAAATTTTAGGTCATGATTTTAGATCATGGTACAAGCAGCTATTATATAAAATGCCATAGTGTTAAGATTGCTATGGGAGACTACTTGGTAGATTACCATGTGTTAGATATTCCTATGAGATGAGCTGATATTGTTTATAGACTGTAGTGGATCACCACTTTGGGAACTATTGAGATAAATTTCAAGGAACTATTCATGAGGTTCCATTCAAAAGGTAGGACCTTTAAACTATGTGGGTTATAGGCTATATCTTCACAACTGATTAGTTCCTACAAGATGATGAAGAATATTAGAAAAGGTGAAAAATGATTTGTGGTGTGCTTATTTTCAATATAACTTCAACCAATTAAGTGGTCTACACATCCTAATTTATAATGGGTGATGGATGACTATTTCATGATCATGCCATTAGGCTCATTTCATGAAGTACACCATCCAACATCAAACCCTATAGGTATTCCTATGCCCAAAAGAGTGAAATTAAACATATGGTATAGGAGAAGTTGGAGGAAGGAATCATCTGACATAGTCAAAGTGAATATTTCTCCCTGATGGTCATGGTGTGAAAGAAGGATGATAGTTGGAGGATGTGATTAGACTATAGATAACTTAATAACTAAACCATCAAAGATAAGTTTCATATTCTAGTAATTGATGATTTTCTAGATGAATTGCATGGTGTTATTTGTTGTACCAAGTTATACCTTTGCTCTGGGTATCATCATTTTTGCATCCACAATGAATACATACTTAAAAAAACTTTTAAAACTCATGAAGGACATGAATTTATGGTCATGAATTTTGTCCTCACAAATTCACCATATACATTTTCGAGTTCTATGAATACTTTTTTTAGGCCATTTTTGAAAAAAATTGTATTAGTGTTTTTCTATGATATCCTCATATACAACTAAAATTAGATAGACCATTTGAAGCTTGTGAAACAAGTCCTTCCAATTTTAGAAAAAACATCAAATTTATGATAAACCTTTAAAATGTGTTTTTGGTTTCTAATAGGTGGAGTACTTGGGTCATATTATTTCAAATGAAGGAGTGAAATTTTATCCTAAAAAAATTGAAGCGATGATGGAGTGGAAGGTTCCCAATACCTTCAAGAACCTTCAAGGATTTCTAGGGTTAACTAGTTACTATCATAGGTTTGGGAAAAATATGGTAGAATTGTAGAACCACTCACATCTATGTTGAATAAATACTCCTTCCAGTGGACTAATTCATCTACCAATGCATTTAAATAGTTGAAACTAGTTATGTATACAACTCTAGTTTTGACTACTCTTGATTTTTCACAAACTTTTTTTGTGGAGAGTGACACATCAGGATATGGCATGGGGGAAATAATCATTCAGGAATGAATACCAATAGAATTTTAAAGAAACCAAATAACTGGAAAAAAAAATTAAAACCAATCTATTAGAAAGAGATGATGGTTATTCTCTGTGTAGGGAAGCAATGGAGACCTTATCTAATGGGTCATCACTTTCAGGTAAAGGCTGATCATGATAGCCTCAAATATTTTTTGGAATAATGATTATCATGTAAAAACCAATAGAAATGGGTGAATAAAATTTTAGGATATGATTTTTAAATATTTTATAATAAAGGAAAAGAGAGTGTGGTGGTAGATGCCCTCTCTTGATGGGATGAATCATTTAACACATTGTTATGTGCCATGACCATATGGCAAGAATATTAGTTAGAGGAAGAAAGATTTGAATAGGATAATGAAATTACTACTAATAAATTTATTAAAAATATTTATTAGGGTTACGATGAATCTAAAAAAATTACATGGAAGGAGAACACATTATGATATAAATAAAGATTATGCCACTGTAAGCATTCTCTATTCAAACATAAAATTCTTTAGGAACTTCATGCCTCTCCACTTGGATTTCACTCTATATTTTTAAAATACATATAATAGAATCAAGAAAGATTTATTTTGGGAAGGACTCAATGGGAATGTATACAAAACATGTTATGTCAACAAAACAAAGGTGAAATCATTAAGACCCTATGTCTTTTACAACCTTTATCCATCCCTAGCTAATGTTGGGAGAATGTTTCCATGGATTTAATTATGGATTTACCATGGTCTAAGAGTAAAAATTATATCATGGTAGTTATGGATTGACTCACCAATTATGCTCATTTTTTATTTATCATATCCATTTTTTGCCAGTAGAGTAGCTTCTACTTTTCTTAATATAATTTGAAAATTGCATGGTACTCCAAAAATCATTAAAAGTGACTGAGATCCAATATTTAATAGTAAATTTGGGACTAAATTATTTGAATTATTGGACACCCAATTAGATCATACCTCATCTTATCATCCTCAATATGATGTACAAATAGATGTAGTAAACAAATATCTAGAAGGGTATCTTCACTATTATGTTTCTAACAAACATGACAAATGGATTCATTGGATGCTACTTATTGAATGGTGGTATAACACTTATTTTCACACTTTTTATAAGATGTCTCCCTTCATGTCATTATATGGGTATCACCCCCCACCCATCACATCAGCTTTGATGATGATGCATCCTAAGGTTTAAGCTATTGAGGAACACATTCACCATCAACAAGAAGTACTAGTTAGTTTTCAAGAGAATTTAACTATGGCACAAAATAGAATGAAGAAACAAGAAAATCAACATTATAATGGTGCCATTTTTACATAGGTTATTGGGTCATTATGTTTTTTTATCCATATAAGTATATGTATTTAAAGTAATAGAAAAAGGATAACAAGATATCACCTAAGTATTATAGCCCTTATCAGATCTTGTAAAAAATTGGTAGTGTGGTTTACAATATGGAATTACCCCCATCCACTTACATACATCTGATATTCCATGTATATTTCCTAAATAAGGAAATTAGACATAGAGTTTCCACTCATACTGAGTTACTTGAACTAGATGAAGAAGGCTGATTCATTTTAGATGTTGAAGAGATCCTTCACATACGTATGAAGAAATTATAGACCAAATCCATTAAGGAGTATTTTATCAAATGTAAGAACATGCAAAATGGGAGGATGAAGTGTTTATGCCACACCATCCTAGTTTGATTCAACATTGAATAAAATGTTGTTTTGAAGGGGAGGGTAATACTATGCCATTTAACTATAGTGCATCTATGGATATGTGTGGTTGACTTGTGGCTTACACAACTTCATAATATATTATTGTACTTCTCAATGTTCTTATATTGGTCAATGTATAGAATAACCATGGCTAAGTAGAGTATATATATGAGGAAGTGGTTATTATTTTATCATCATATTAAAAATTATTTTCTTATTATATTATTGTGGAGGTTATCCCCTTAAAGTGACTCAATCATAATATTCAAGTATTCTACTCTTTTTTCAATTTTTATTGTGGATTTGTTTATTATATTCTTAATTATATGGTATATAATTTTATTATTTCAAAGTCATATAAGTAATTTAATTACATTATAGATATTGGGACATTGATATATATTATGGGGGAATATGACATGCATATGCACTCACTTTATAGAGACTTGACATTAGATTCATACACACTTTGATGCATATACACATCTAAGAAAATCAATTACATAAATAAAAATTACAAGTTTCACATATAGTTACATTTGAGGATATAGATGAATGGTACTATATATCATTTGACATAGATTTAGGGGGGATGATAGTGTCTCATACACATAAATTTTAAAATTCAAAAGGGTATGATACTGTTTCTTACTCATATAAACTATAATATAATTTACAAGTTCGATGACTTTTTTTTGTTTTATTTCAAATATATTATCACTACGGTCATGAAGGGGGAAGGATATTTTTCTTTATATTTTGAGTAAGAAAATAAAATATAGATCTATCTTCAACGGTGTGGTTCATTTTATTATGGGTAATTTACATTCAAATGTAGTGATACTTAATAGCCTTAACATTACTTAGATTTAATACATTATGTGGTTCCAATTTATTGTTATATGTGGTATATATTTGATTCCTCTAACATTCAATGACCTTGGCATCAATTTTAGTGAACCTAGGTTGTTTCATATATTTTTTGGATTAGTAAATTTGACATTTCTCCCCATTTATGAGAGTTTAAGATTTCATATTTTTAATTCAAGGGATTGATTAATTATTCAAATTCAAGACTTGATCACTCTCAAATTTTACAATGGTTTGACATGTTGAACCATTTCTCCAAGTTATTTTGAAAAGGGGCACATTTATCCAATATTTCACCATATTTTATAGGTTACATGAAAATATGGTTTCATCTTCCTATAGGTGTACTCTTTCCTTGACCTAATTTCAATTCAAACTTGTAAATCTCATGTGTTATTGTAGGTTTTTATCAAAGTATTGCCACACAAATTAGAGTTTCCTATTAAAATATAAAGTATGTTGTACACACTCATTTTTTAATCTTTCTCATTTAATTTATTAATTTCATTACTAAAATAGGGAGGGGAGAAGAGAATGTAGATACTTAAATATGGCCACATATACTTGATAATGTTAATTCTTGACACATATTATATCAGTTTACTTACTCTCAAATAAATCTCTCTTATTCACCATTCATCTATTCATTTACCTATTGTGGGATTGACCCCTCTATTCAATGCCATTATTAAAAAATACATTTAAACTCAATACTTAAATTTCCTTTTACCACTCTCAACCTAATTCCAATAACAAGAAAATTGTTTTTAATTTTTTGGAATAAGTTCACGCTAGGTAGATAGGTCTACTACCATAGAATTTTCCACCTAGGGAAGTCTTATCCACATGCTATTTAATGACTAGTTTCCAAAATTAAAAATATTCATTTGGGTCACCCACACATTTCAAAAGCCAGCTAAAGGAAATTATTCAAAAGGTTCACTATATAATAAAATCAAAACCTCATTTCAAAGGGACATGATATTATTAGGCATCTATCTATTATAATTCTTCATACTAAGTAAACATTCCTTACTCTTTCCAAAATAAATATCAATTTCTAGGATAATTATCGAATAAATTATGAAGCATTAAAAATAAAATCAAGTGTTAATACAATGTCAAGTGTCAAATCCAAATTTATAACTACATACATATAGTCAAGGAGAACAATTACATAATCAATCTAAGTGGGAGAAATACATGTAGATTGATTCTCTCCTCAAAGTATCTAGGTATGTAAGTAGAGGTCAATCATCAAAGGGGGTTATTGGGGTCAACTCAACCCATTACACTTCTTATTCATTTTCTAGTTTTATAGTTCTCAAAATTACCCTTAGGGTTTTCAAGGCAAAGAGAAGAAAAATAACAATTTATACATGACATCTAAAAATCACAATATCTCAACCCTCTCAATAAACACATATGTAGGTGGTATAATAATCAATTCTTTTCACATTCAAAGTAGACAAGTCCATTATCAATGAACATGACTGATATGCACTATTATCAAGGGAGTACAAACATATTTAGACATAAGCACATACTTTTTATTTAATCCTTATTGATAACATACTTATGTTGGTGAATTTTAGATGTTTGTGCCCATTCTAAAGCTAGCAGATTCAAAAAAACTAATCTAGGTTTTCTTCTTCCTAAGGTATTCTAAAAATAACATTTTACTATATTTATCAATCTACAATTAGGATTATTGGTAAGTTTTACATCTTTGGCATTTAATTTATTCAAAGTTTTATAGCCATTAAACATTATTAAATAAACAATATCATAAAACATTACCAATAGTTCTCAGATGATTAAAAACCAAAAATAACTTATGAAAATATAATATAAGACTCAAAACATTAAGTGGTGAATGCCAAATAAAAATGCACCCCCATCCCCCCTTAGAGATTCTCTCTATAACCTCATTCCACAATTATTGTTTAACTAAACATTTATTAAAAAATATTGAAAATAAACCATTAATCCCTTAAATTCTATAGATTCAAATAAGTGGTATAATTCGTATGATATCTTATAATAGATCCATCAATCATGCTTTGAATTTTAAGGCCTTTGGTAATATTTATGAATACTAGAGTAAACACTTTTACAGCCACCAAACTACTTGGCAAAACATTTTTTGGTGATGCTTTAAAATGGTAAAATAAACTAAGGTCTAACTCTAATTACAACTTGGCATATTTATTTAATTCATTGGTTCAAGATTTTCAATATGATTATTTTCCCCAAAATAACTTAGCTCACTTTATCAATTTGAAATAAGTGAAAAATGATTATGCCTAAAATTTTATCAAACATTATAAACCCTTAGACAACAAAGTTGAATACAATATAATATAAGATAACCTATTATATCTATTAATAATTAATTAAATTCAAAATTACAATAAATAGTTAGGACTCTTTCTCTAAACTCATTGGAGTAAGACTTAGATCAAGCCAAATGGTAAGACTATCTCATTAGACAATTTGAGCCTTCCAAACCTAAGCTTGGTACTCAGATGCTTATTATAGATAAAAATAAACACTAATAATGGTTGTGTCTCTAATAATTATTATTCTAAGAGATCTATCCATTCCATTATGCTATGAATCTCCAACTAAGTGTCTCTCTCCCGACCTACTAAAGGAATTTCCTTCCAACATCCTCCTCCCCTCTCACAAGTAAATAATTGTGAAATCCATCAATATCTTTCACTATATGAGATTAAGAGATGGATTCCTTGATACTTGCAAAGATATATTTATCCTTCTTGATGGATTTAGAAATAAACCCTAAAATACCTTCCAAAACCTATTCTATTGAGCTTTTTGAAGAATCCATAACATATCAAAGTTGCCTTTTGTACTCCTTTATGATATATAGTACTAATGAACATGTTGAATATAACTTTGGTGTTTTATGATTAAACTATTTATTCTATGAATATGATTATTTTATTTACTATCATTACTACTAATATAATTCATAAAATTCTTAAGGGTAAGCTATAAAGCTAAATTGATACTTATAGTAGAATAATAACATAACTAGATTGATTATAGGCTAACTCATATTAAATGAGGATGTCATCCCATAGTAATTGGGTGGCCAATTATATCAACTTAGTAGGCTAGCCTATATAAAGTATATGTCCAACATGTTTTAATATTAGGCCAATGTCTAGTAATGACATAAATAAGTGTTTCAACCTATAATAACAGCCATGAGAATTGTTTCATCTTGTAATGATAGCCATGACAAGTTGTTCTAACCCATATGAGTATTTATATTAGTTAATTTTAAACTATAACACTTAATTTTATTTCTAAAAATGATTGTGATAGGTGGTAGGTGGTGTGATGTGGACTTCTTACATAGTTTGAGGAACAAGGTGTATCCTAAAATCTAAGAAGAGCATATAAATGTCAGAATGTCTCATTGTCACCCCTTATCTACTAGACTATGCATCCAAAGGGTTGTAACCATGAATTACATTATTCTATATATTTTATTTCTATTATTATTTGATTTTTAGATATAAATTTTTAATAGTACATGTGTAGGTTGTTTTCCTATATTTTGCTTATAGATAAAATGCAATTTATAATTTATATTATAACCAGATGATAAAAATAAGAAGCTTCCATGTCTATTTATATATTAGGCAATACGGCATAAGTTATAAAGTAGAATAAATATAATAAAAAATGATAATTTATGAGTAAGGATTGATTCCCATTCTATAATATAATTTCAATATTCCAATACTAACATTGTCATATGTTTTTTAATCTAAGATAAGTGATTTGAAATAAGAAATACAACATGAAGAAGAGATTGTGACACAAATCTAATTGAGGTAGGTCCTTCGCAAGAGGATTGTGGTAAAAATCATTTTCATTAGTTTAGATTCAATTCTACATTTTATTGTATTATTAATTTTATTAAACCATGAAGGTCATTATTATTCTATTTTCTACGTAATAATTTTTTATTTGAGCTATTATTTATAGAAGCTTCTAAAATAACATTAGATTTAATTCTTGATATTAAATTTATTATTATTTACTTTCTATGCAAGTGTGTTTTTTTAAATTATGTGAGTGTGTTTTCCTATATGCAACCTTAGCACCTCAAACTTTGAAATAAACTAGAATTACATATACAATGTTTAAATATTACTAGATACATTCCATGGGTTGATAATTAGTGAAAATACAAGAATCAACAAATAAAATGGATAACCCTCATGTGACTTTTTCAAGTTATAGGTGAGCTTGGTTACACCAAGTTTAATTGATGGCTTAATTTTGTTTGTCATTTTTATTTTTTTCTGGGGATAAGTGTTAAATATTAACACCCTAAGAAATTGAGTTAGATTTCTAACTTTATAGAATAATTTTCCTACTTTTAAAAAATAGTTTTCATACTTTCTAGAGTAATTTAATACTTTATAATTAAGATTTAAATTCATTAAAATTATATTAATTAGAATATTTGTATTCCCCCTTAATTCCCTATGTAGGACAAGGAATAAAATATCCAAAAATAAAGGTTGACTACGTGTATACAATGTGAAGGAGATGACTTGTGTATATTTTTACCTAAGAGATTAATTCTTGCTACATGAGAAAAAGTTAAGGCATCACCTTTAACAACTAAAATTCAAAGATGCACCCATATATCTAGTCCACCCTTATTACCTAAAAATTTATCAAAAAGGTAGAAGTGATAGTAGATGAGAGGTTCTTGGCTAAATTAGTCAAGCAATTTAAAGGAAAATGATAAGAAAATATGCATACCATTAAAAAATAAATATTTGTAGGAGTACCAAATTGTCCACCTTACATACATGATTCTAGTATTGAATACCTTTTTCTTTCACCTAAATTACTTTCTAAAATATACTACTAAGCCGTTATATCCCCAAAAGGAAAGTCTACACTTATAGTCCTAGACACAACTGGGAAAGATGACATCTTTGTTGAACTTATAAAATAATTCCCAGAAGATTTTAATAGATAAGACCCTTATAAAAGATATTAATTTCCCCTAAAAAAGACTTAAGACATCATTCATTACCCACCTTTAGATAAGAATAATGGCAATGAACTTAAATTGTGGGTTGTAAAAATCACTGGTGCATGAGTGGTTTGAAGAATCATGGGAGACATGGAAGGAGAAACCCCTAGTAGTGATGCCACACAATTTTAATTTCCCATCAACACCGGTATGGGTAATGAACCCATGAAGAACATTACCTATCATATTTGCCTTACTTTAAGGGAATAATTAGTAAGGACCCTGATAAATTCCTCCTTGAGTTTGACCTTATATGTTATAGTTCCAACTACAATCATGATTATGATAATTTGAATTTATTTCCAGTTAAACTCAGATATAAAACCTATATTAGTTCACGGAGTTGGGAAAGAATGAAATCATATATTTTAAAGATATGAAATAAAAAAATATCTCAAAATATTAGGACTACTTCATAGGGAAAGACTTAAAAATAGATTCCATCTCTTAGATTCCATAAAATGAAGAGGAAACACTAGAGGACAATGTGGAAAGATTTATGTTTATCCTTAAAAAATATAAACATAAAATATGGGTATAGAGTCTATTAAGATAATATTCATAAAAGGAGTTAATGAGGAATGCTTGGAGGCATTAGATATTATAAGCAACAAAAATGTTTTACAAATACAATTTGATCATATAATTATCTTGTGTATAAATTAATCCAAGTCTACAATGAAAAAGACTTGAAATGGCAAAGAATTTCTATCATCATCATCCAAAACCACTAATGGAGTTTCTAGGATAAAATTTAGCAACCTAATATAAGATATAAAGAATAAGAACAAATTATGACTATGTACTACCTATATATTTTTTAAAATGATGTGGATTATAGGTGTTATAATACACATGTGAAGGTATCAATAATAACATATGAGGACCCTGACACAAATTGACACAATCAGAGGTGATGGTGTTCTAGTATTTTACATGGCCCAATGGAAACCTTGGTCACAAAGAACTCAAAATCTAGTTTTGTCATCATAAAATCCATTTCCAAAATTGAAATTTAATATGCATCTCCTCAAATTTGGTATGGACCCACCCATTAGAAGGAAACACAATAAATTCCATAAAAAAACTAGACTTGGACATAATAAAACTTCCAAACTTATACCAATTGGAAAAAATTCTAACACCAACCATGTCAATCACAAAATCAAAAATCTCAATGGTATTTACCCTTCCATTAATGGTAACAACCATTGATAGGAAACTAACCATTATTTTAAAAAAATGTTTCGTACCTAAAACCACCACAAGTGAAATAACAAAAACCAATGTTACTACCAACCAATCCTACTCCAAATCAGCCTAGAGATCTAAAATTACATACCAAACCTATACCTAACCCAATAAATAAGTTGGTTAAATAGACATACATAAATGACATGACGAAATACCCAAATTATTCAATGAATGTAGACAAGGTACTACTTTATATAGGATGAATTCTCAAAAATACATCCAAACCCATCATAACAAAACCTCCTAAATTGGTCTATAACATTACAACTAGCCCAAAACCATATAATAAAGAATCCACTCTTGAACCAAGAATATGTAATAATCAAGTATCACCTATCACCCCTCTTTTTACTAAGAGACTAAATATCCAAACACAAGATCAAGAATTTGAATTTGATTTTTTTATGACAACTCAAAATGTATGAGTCAATATTACACTATTTCAAGCTAGAAAATATGTCCATATATACACCAAGGATGTATGAAAACCATGCCTAAGGAATTTTGGTTAGAAAAGGAAGGATCCCAATATTTTTAAAGTAGTTGGATAACTTATAAATATTATGTTTGGAAAATCATCCCACCTAAGTATTCCTACCTAAGTTGCCTAGTATTTTATGTCTAAATCTATGACACCCTTAGTCAAAACACAATAATATAATTAGGGGTGGCCATCAATGTGAATACCAAGGAAACTATGCAAAAATATCATCTCAAAGGTCTTCACCAAGCCCCCACATTTTATCAAATGGTATATAAATCGATGGTGATACTTGAAAGACTTATCAAACACCCAATCATCACACTGGGATCATATGAGTACCTAGAATATTTTATAATATTAAAACAAAAATCCAACTTAAGGGGATTACCCCTTACCCTAAGGAGACCTATGCTACCTATAGATGATGCATTGATCAGTTTTAGGTTTATAATCATGTTGATATTAAATGAAAATACCAAAAATAAGTTAGTTTTAGACCCACCAACCCAATATTCAAGTGAAGCTAAACAATCATGTTGGGTAGAATATGAGGACATTGAGAAATATCATTTACAAGCCATTATTATGATTAAATGCATCCTACCCTTAATAAAATAATATGATGACATGGCCATATCCAATATCTTAAAAAATACTTATCAAGCTGATCCTCAAATAGACAACCAATTACATGCATATAATGTCCCCTTATAAAAATATTTACCATAAAAGGATTCTTGGATCCTTTTATCACCAAGGTTTTCACCCTATAAGATGGTTGTTCACACCTCTCCAAATTTGGTGAAATATGGGATTGCCCCTAGACCAGTAGGTTATCTATAATAAGGGTAAACCTATAGACTGAAGGGATAGCTCCACTTGATGAATCAATTAGTCTCACACACTAATCTATCACTTGGTAGGAAAAGGGAGAGAAAAATAATCAAATAAGGTGATGCACCACATATATTTTAACCACTACCAACTAGCTATATGTACACTTGTAAATCAAGAAAACTAACCTTACATACACTACTCTTAATCCAAATCTCTCACATGAGTGTTTCAATGTGAAGGTTGTGATGGTTGCTTAAGATATGAGGATTAACCAATAGGTCTTGATTGACACTAGAATATATAAAAACTTACTAAAATCTTGCACCACAATCATACACTTCACATGACCTACAAAAGAAGCTTTCAAACTGTATCTAGGTGTTAGAAAGGACAACATGCTAAAGAAGACAAGTCAATTCACTTGACAAGATCAAATATTCTCATATGCACACTAAGTATAGTAATAGTAAGAGGTAAAATATTTTATTCTCATTTATCAAAGGCATACAAATGGGAAGGGCTTCACATACCCAAATGGAGGACATAAAATTAGTTAAAAGTGACCCAATATATAGAGAATGTCAGAGAGAAGAGAGAGGTGTGGTAGAAGATGAGTGACAAGTGTCCATGAGAGTTAAAAATATAAGAGGAGTTATGGTAAAATAAAAAAGAATTTTAAGGCCTTATTTCTCACCCTTGAAGAATATCTAACTTCCCATTAAAATTTGGCTTTGGCATTGACACCTTGACTAACTCCTTAGGAACTTCCCTTATTTGCATGAAATGAGTGAAAAATGGACATTAAAATCATGAATTAATCTTTATATAATCTAAAACTATTCATTTAACCTTTTACACACCTTAATAAACTTCTCTAACCTGCCATTCCATCAATTATATGCATAGGTGTCTTGTAACTCTCCATTTCCCATACCTAGTTTGGTCCAAGTGGCCTAAAACTCAAGTGCATATTATTAATATATTAAAACCCAGATGAATGGTCTTAAAATATGTTTTAAGGTCTGAAAAAAACCTTTTTGGTTCTTGGACCAACTCCCAAAAACTTGTTTTGATCCTTAAGCTTTTAATAGGCCTAGTTTCCTTGTAGCCTTTTTTTTTATAAATTTCCTATTATGGGATTTTTATGTATGATATTAAAAAAATAATAACATATTATATGACCCTATATTGTATTATATCTCCATGTCAAATTTAATCTTTAGATTTTGAGTGGAAACCCATTTTTCTGCCTCTCTCTCTCTCATTAGGCCTCAATTAGGTCTCCTTGCTTTGGACCCCATTTTATTGCTCCAAATTTATGTCACACGTGTTATATCACCAAAAATAATGTTATTCATCAAAATAAATGTCAATTTTTGGGTCTTGAGACCCTATGTCTATATGCAAACCAAGAAATGGCCTTACCACCTAGTCTCATTTTGAGCCTATTTGAGACTGCCTTAAAAAATGTGCCTAGTTTAATCATGTTCAAAATCTCTTGTAAGTTTTTTTAGATTTTAATATATATGAAAATTACAAAATTACATCATCCCATGATTTATCTCCCCTTCTCATAACACTAAAAAAATAGAAAAAAATGCAAAAATAGGGTATTTTTGGTTGTACATATAGTGGTCCATACAAGTGAAGTACATGTGCATAACCTCTTTGGAGTCCTAAAAAACATAAAAGAGTTTTTAAGAGAGAAATATCTCATCAAATTTGATCTTTATCTCTTTTTCCCATGACTATTCACTGTTGAGCATTGTTCCTATTGCTGAAGGTTGACATTGATGTTGTCATTGATGTCAAAGGTTCTTAAGAAAGGTGTTCATGAGGTCATTAAAGAATATTATTGTTGGATAGAATAATTTAAAATTATGATGTTGTATAAATAAAATTTAAGGCATGTGATCAATATATAATATCATCAAGAAGTGTTTCAAGGTCAGTTGTCAAGATCCAGGTGCTTGAGAAGCTTAGTCATGACACTAGTCATAACATGAAGAGTCCTAGTGAGAAGGTTTGAGCATGGTGGCTTGGTGAGATAGATGCAAAGAGACATATAAATATGTATGAAGTTTATTAAACATGTATTATAATAATTATATTATTCATGTGAGTCTTAGGGTAGTCCTATAGGGGTAGGACCTATAGACCTAGTATCTAATTAGACCACCTCTAGATTATGTTTGGCCTAATGAGGCATCATGAGATATTGAAAAGACATATGAAGGATTTTTTAATCATGTGATATTTTGTGTGAGCATGTATATTAGGTTTTTATATCCTGGACAATGGTTAGAAGGTCAGATTCAAGGCCTAATGTGACTTACAGGTCAAGGTTTAAGAAATAAAGAGAGAGATGATGGTCAAATGATGTATGAGAATAAGAATTAAAGATATGAATGCTAATATGAGAATTTTAAATGGTGTGATAGGTTTTCACATGTATGTTTACCAATTTTTAGGTCAAATTTTGAAGGTTTAGGCTAGAGAAAGTGTTTTAAAGCCTCTTGAGTGCATAGAATGGAGGGTTCTCAACCTAAGGACTTCTAGGTGTTCATTATCATATGTAACCTCTACATGGGAACCTAAATTATTGATAATACATGGAAAAAACTCCTATATAATATATCTAGGCATTATTTGAGGACTATGAAGAGTAGATTGGTTTGTTTGAGGAGAGATTGAGTAACACTTCCAAGGATTTTGATGATATCATCAATCAAATTGAAGCAAAGATGTAGATAGTCAATACAAACCTAAAGGCTAAAGAGGGAGAATACACTAGGTATAAAAACAAAGTGGAATCCTTGAAATATAAGTTTAATCAAAGATATATTAATGTGATAACCTTTTTGAAGTTTGAAAAGAGCACTGAGGCTCTAGATGAGATCTTGAGTTATCAAAAGTCTTCAAGTGATAAGATAAGTCAACTTATGAGAAACATTTTCATCATATCCACTTACCTAAAAAACATATATTCAATATGAAAATGTATTAAATTCTTGAATAATGTCTTCATGTACTTGGATTCATCCCTATTCCATGATAACACATCCCTAATCAACTTCTCGCTTCTACCTAGTTTTCTCACTATTTTCATCATTAGGCCTATTAACGACTGGTCAACTTGGATTATTGATTTATCACACTTGAGTAATATAACCTATATATAAACCACCATGGACACAAACTAAAAGTCTCAAAAATTTTCCTCCATCCATTTAGCAACTTTGACTTGGTTAAATCTGATTATTATAGCAAATTTCTAAGAAACTAACACTTTCTTATAGGTTCTAATCACACACTTGATAAACCAATCACACTTTGATATGTTTGGGAGAGTTTTTTACAACCTTAAATCACTCAAATATCCATAATAATCCATTATAATCACTTTAAAATAAGATCTTTCACATCAAAACATTGTTTGGGTTTTAGAGAGGGTTAACACTATTTATGGTGTTAACGATTATTCATAAAGGACTACCCATCATTTCAAAAACTAATACCTATATATATTATCTAAGATCCTTCCCAATATATCCTCAATTTATTATGTTCCCATGTAGAGGTTACACATTCCAATGAACACTTGAAATTCCGTTTTGGGTTGTGAACCCTCTATCTTATGCACTTGAGAGACCTTAAAACATGTTTTTAAGCCTAAAAATTTAAAATTTAACCTCAAACTTGGTCAAAATACTTGGGAAAACCTATCACACCACTAAAAATTCTAACATACTCATTATTATATTGAAATATTAATCTCATACCTCATTTGGCCACCATCTCTCTCTTTGTTTTCTTATACCTTAACTTGCAAGTCACATTAGGCCTTGAAACTGACCTTCTAACCACTATCCAATATCTCAAAACCTCATATAAATTCTCACACAAAATATCAAATTATTAAAAAATATCAAACATCCTTCATATGTCTTGTCAATAGCTCATGATGCCTCTTTAGACCAAGCAATATCTTGAGGTGGTCTAGTTGCATACTAGGTCTGTAGGCTCAACCTGAGACTCACATAAGTGTTCCAATTCCTCTCATACATGTTTAAAAAACCTCATACACCTTCTTATACCTATATTAATCTATATTACCAAGCCACCATGCTCAAACCTTCTCACTAAGACTCTTCATGTTATGACTAGTGTGATGACTAAGCTTTTCAAACACTTAAAACTTGACAATTGACTTTGAAAATTCTTGATGCTCTTATATATTTCTCACATGCCTTATATAATCCTCAAAAAAATTTACACTTCTCAATTATGCTATCAAACAATAACATTATTTAATTACCTCATGAATACATTTCTTAAGAACCTTTAACATCAATGACAACATCAATGCCAACCTTCAATAATAGGAACAATTTTCAATAATCTCTCCTTTTGTAATTGATGGAAAAACATACTATATACTAATCATTTTTAAATCCCCATTATTTTATTTCTCTCTCTTTGATGTAAATGACAAAGTGATGTTTGTAACTCCTTGGATCACACTCTTTTTAACCAAAATACTCAACACACAGGACTTATGAGTTTATGAGACATATAAAAACATGTTCCACCTATCTCAATGCATATATTATTGGAACAACTCACTTTTTATTGTATATATTGATCATTATTAGATCCCCTTAATTAATTTACTTTTTCAATGATTTCTAGAGGTAAGAATAACACCAATTCCTATATTAGGTATTCAAAAGTTACCTTTGGAAGTGGTTTGGTCAAGATGTCTGAAATATGATCTTATGTAGAAACATATTAAAGTTTAAAACTTTATTCACTTACCTACTTTCTTAGAAAATGATACCTGATAGGAATGTTCTTGGTACTTGATAGGTTTCTTTGAGATGCTTATAGCACTTGTATTGTCACAATAGATAGGGCTAGGACCATCATACTCCACCTTATAGTCTTTTAGGGTCTATCTCATCCATATGAACTAAATGAAACATGAAGTTACTTTAATATACTCAAACTCATAAGTGGATAATGATATTTATTGTTGTTTCTTTATTATCCATGAAACTAGGCACCCACCTACAAAGAAATCTCCTCCACTAGTACTCTTATTTTCATTTATACTTCTTACCCAATCTGCATTTGTATAGGTTATCAAATTGAACTCCTTAATTCTTGTATACCATAATCCATATTTCATAGTCCCCTTGAGATACCTAAGTATCCTTTTGACTGATCATAAATGATTCTCCTTTGGATCTACTTGAAACCTTCCCACAAGAAACTTCTTGGATCAATATGATGATTCTCTTTTGGGTATGTTGCTTGTAGGATGTCACTTCTAGAGGTAATGGAATACAATAAAATTACAATCATTGACATATATGATGTCTAATTGACCTTTTAAGACTCATATTCATTTCTCAACTTACATCTTGTGATCATGGGTGTACTAACTAGCTTGCAATCTTCCATCTCAAACTTCTTCAACATCTCTCTTATTTACTTGGCTTATGAGATGAATATAAATTTTTTAGACTGATTAATTTTCAACATAATAAAGAATTATAGGTTTCCTAGCATGAAAATATCAAAATATTTCTTCATCATCTCTGCAAAGGCCTTGGTCATGTTGTTATTATTTCCACCAAAAATGATGTCATCCACATAGACAACTACTATCAACTGATGGTCATCTTCTATCTTGATGTATAGATTACTATATATAATTCCTCTTTTGAATCCTTGATCCAACACATTCTTATCCAACCTAACATACCAAGCTCTAAGAGTTTGATTTATACCATAGAGAGAATTTTTCAATCTGTAAACATAGTTTCTGTCATCTGATAGTGAGAACCCTTTAGGTTACTCAATGTATACTTCCTCTTCCAAATTCACATTCAAAAAGGTATATTTGACATCCAGATAGTATACCTTGAATCCTTTGAATCTTGAATATGATAGAAATAATATGATGGCCTCAAATCTTGATACTAGTGCAAAGGTCTCCATAAAGTCTACCCCTTCAACTATCCCTTTCATACCAATTTATCCTTTTTCCTAGTGACTTCTCTATCTTCATTCAACTTGTTTCTAAACACCCATTTCATGCCATGACATTCTTGTCATTAGGTTTAGGAACTAGGTACCAAGTCCCATTCTTCTCTATTTGGTCTAATTCCTTATTCATATAACCTATCCAAAATTTGTCTTTGCTTTATTTTATAAGAATTTTAGGTTAAATTTTGGATAATAGAGAAACAATCTCTTGATTTATATTAATTACGAGTCTTATCCTTATTTGCATACCTACATTCTTGTTTCCAAGGATTTGAGATTTAAGGTGATCTATTTGAATCTATCTTGAGGGTCCTTTTGATTCCTATCTCTCTTCAAATTCTTCTTCTTCCTCATTAGACTTTATAGTTTCCTCTTCATTATTAAAGTATAGATTCTCTAAAGTGTCATTTGATTGTGAATGAGATTTCCTTGTCTCATCAATATTCTCTTTGGTTGTTTCCATTATCTTTTGTAGTCTCTTGTTATAACATCTATATTTTGAGCTCATTGATAAGTATTCTAAGAGTATTCCTTCATCATATCTGAAATCAAACTTTCCCAAGTATTCATCATCTCTTTTGATGAAACATTTCCTACTAAACACTCTAAAGTGTTCCATATTGGTTGGTCTATGATTCCATGGTTCATAAGGAGTCTTGTTTCCATTATTACTTATCTATACTATATTTAAAATGTAGATATAATTGTTTACTATCTCCCTCTAATATCCATCAAATAATATAGACTCATTTAGCATAGTTCTATCCATCTCTTGAATTGTCCTATTCTTCTTTTCCACTACCCCAGTCTACTAAGGTGTCCTAGCTATTGAGAATTATCTCCTTATTCCATGAAAATAATATAAGTCATCAAACTCATTAGACAAAAAATATCCTCCTCTATAATATCTTAGGAACTTTATCTTCCCATTCTTTTCATTCTCAATAAGAACCTTGAATGCCTTGAACTTGTCAAGAGCTTCTGATTTTTCTGTCAAGAATGCAACCCAAGTCATTATTATGTAATCATCTATGAGTAACATGAAGTAGATATCTCCTTAAATTATTTTAATTATTGTATACCCATAGTTATTAGTGTGTATTAACTCTAAGTTTCATGTATTAGAGTACTCCTTGGACTTGAACCTTTTTCTAGTCTGCTTACTATGTTGAAAAGCCTTGTAAAGTATGTTTGTAGGTTTGGTGAACTTAGGCATGTTATTCATAGACTTATTCATGATAATATTGTCTATATTTTTAAATTTTAGGAAACCTAACATTTTTTCCCATATCCAAAATTTATCTTTCTCATGAAGCATCTCTCCTTCTTGATCTCATTTAAGACATATAGATTGTTCTCAGTCCTCTTAACATTAGAAATTAGCCTTCCTAATTTGGCTCTCCTTATCTCAAACCCTTTGTCATGAAAGGTTAGTATGTGTCATTGATTTCAAATTTTAATTAAACTAATTTGGTTATTTTTCAAACCTTCCACATTAAACACATTTTATGTCTTGGTCTTTCCATTATCTAAACTCAAGACACCCTTACCAACTATATTGATAGTTGTGTTGTCTCCAAACCTCACTATTCCTATATAATTATTTTTGAATGAGATGAAAATATTTCTATCTCCTATCATGCAGATTGATAAACCACTATATATATATACCATTTCATTCCTTCATCTTGAATGTGAAAGACATTCTAAGCTAGTATAAAATCCTCTTTAGTTTTCTATTCCTCCTTGGCAAACAATCCATCTTACCTCTTGAACTCAATATGGTCAGTCATGACTTAATTTTGATTCCATACTAATTTTTTATTATTCTAATGAATTATATGATCTTCATATGTCTTATTTAATCTTGAGGTCCTTCTATCTCTATTAGAGCAGAATCTTGTAATGTGTCCTATATTATGATAAATGTAGCATAAAAATATTTGTGTACTTACCTCTTGACTGATTAATATTTTTACCATGGTCCCATGATGAGTTGTAATTTATTAAATTGAGATTATTTATTGGTATTTTCATGTTGGTACTCTTTACTTGATATGACTTCTCACTCACTCTCTCTCTCAAACTTGATCATTTTGCTTATGAGCTACTCATGCTTAACCTCTAAGGAATCTAGCTCTATCTTCATTTGGTCATACTAAAATTAATTTGACCTAATAATTGTGTTGAAACCTTATAAATTAATATTTATATATTTTATATTATTATTTTTATGATCCAAATCATCAAGGACACTTATGAGATCAACTTCAAGGTTTACTTCAATGTCTCCTTCTTCACTGGCATAGTAGACTTCATCATACATGTATTATTTTTATTGATCACAAGGCATTATTATGATTATTAGGATCAAATTAAATATTTTTATAGTTTTATAAAAGGACAAAGCTCTGATACCAATTATTGGAATAAAAATGATTGAAAGGGGGCTGAATCAGTCATTATTTTTTCAACAATCACTATCAGGGTTTAAGAGAGGTTTTATACCTATTTAGGGTCTTAATGAATGTTCATAAAGAAAAAATCATTAAATAACCTCCTTAAAATTGTAAAAATATATTATTATAGCACTTAAACTATTAAAAAGGGCTCATAATCCCATGAAAAGTGTGAGCAATGGTATTAACATCCGAAGTTACTCTTTGAATGGCTTACTTAGTGTTCTTGGGCTTAGAGAAAGAACTACTTTGACTTATGAGTCTTGAAAATCATCCCAAATATTGTGAGAGGATAAAAAAATTTAAAAATACCTATAAATTAATTCAAATGATTTTAAAGTGTTCATTAATCATCTATATCAATTTGATAAATTGGTCAGGGGTATTGGGGTTTAATACCTATCTCCTTCTTACTAGCCTTCAAGGGCCACAGATGGAAACTTGAACCATGTTACCATATAAGAATGAATGGATACATATGATACATATTTTTAATACCTAAATATCCTCCCATGGAATCTATAAAATTTATGTATTCCCTTTTAACTCAAGTGGACCTCTAGGTCTCATAGTTTCCCTTGCTGAAGGAGTGAGGAGGGTCTGAGACAAAACAATTGATACTTGCACTATTTGTCTAAGATCAAAGAGACCATGGATGTATTTTATAACTAATTATGACCCATTTTACCAATTTCAAATATATAATCATACATTTAGAATCCTCAAACCTTAAAACTCTTTCAAGACTAGATTGCAGGGTAAGAATGTGTGTATCTTTTCTTCATGACTATGTATGAGTTTAGAACCTAATTTTAATCAATATTAATTTTGTTCTATTTTTTTATAAACATACATTATGACCTTTAATAAAGATAAGGTGGAATTTGGGGTCCCTAATTTCATGCTTTTCTTCTCACTTAGGCTTGAGATTAACCTATCTCAACTTGCAGCCTGTAGGTAATTGTTTAGGTATTTGATTACATCTTTGGGTTAGAGAACTCATCTAATACATTGTTAATCTTAAAATTATTTTGAAATAGATACATTAACTTATTCATATTATAATTTGGGTTAAATTACCCTTCATATCTCTATCTCTTTCCTTTTTATTTGAAGGTAAACTAAACCTACAGCCTAAAGGTGTTTGTAGAGGATTTTGACTATGTTAGGTGGTTAAACCCTCACATCTTCTTACATCCCAACTTCCTCACTAGATCATGAAATTAATTTAATTATTGAATGGATCCAATAAACCTCCAAACACTAATCTATTTTCCTTTTTATCCTTCATCCTTGAAGAAGAAAATGGCCCTAAATTAGGCATGTAGGTAGCCTCTTAAGGTATGACTGTGTATAAAGTGTTTCTAAGAACCATTTCTCTCAGAACTAGCCTCCTACTTTGATTTTAGATTTGGTTGTAGTATTCAAAATATATTAAAACACTTCCTCATACATGCTATGTTAGCTTCATGTAGGTTTAACATTAGCCCATCTCCTTAGTAGTTTATAGGTGCTCTTATAGGGTATATGACAGTGTGTTTGGTGCTTTAATACCTCATTATTTTCAATTGTCCTTAGCCTACTCCATGATTTGAACTTGATTTTATTACAATCAATTTTATATGTTTTATCTTATTTTAGTGTGATGTTGAAGTTATATTTGCTGCCAAATAAAAACCTACAAGGTTAGGGCCTGTAGGTAACCATTTAGGACTACTTAGGCTACAAAGAGCCATTTCATGAATTCCTAAATTTATCAACTCTATAAACCATTTTTATCTTTCTTGTTATTCATCACTAGTCTACAAATATTATAATCCAAGAAATCAAGACACCTTCAGCCCATTTAACTAATCCATATGGACTATAGGTGATATTAAGAAACCTATCAACACAATTCTGTTGTCTCTTGATAGATCAAACGGCTAGAATTTCTTGGATGAGTTGGATCACTATATACATTTATCTTAAAGAGACTTATAGAAAGTTTCATCATCTTATATTTTCTTCATGTTGATTTGGCATAGATTTTTGGTTCAAAATGCAGCCCTACAAGCTTAGACCCTGTAGGTTGATTTTAAACTATGTGGGATACCAAGAGCCACTTTATTTATTCATTAGAACTTTAAAAAACATTTAATCCACTAACCTCTTCATGTTACTCCTCAATAATCTCCATAGCTTTAGACAACATCACATCACCTCAACTTACCCTATAGGTTTGTACAGACTATAGGTACAATCATTTTGTGCATGATGTTTGTGTATAGAAAATTAGAGGTTGTAGTCAATTGGAATATACTAGATGATATAATTAGGGTATTTAAAGGCATATAAATGCATTAAGGTACATCTAAAGTTTCCACCATATCTCTAACCATCTTCAACCTATTCATATAGTCCATATAACATGTATATGAAGGAAACAACAAATTCTCATTGAAAAAGTCTACATTGAACTACCATCTTAAACCTCTCATACTTAAACATGTGAAATGTGACCTCAAGTAACCAATAATATGTTATGTCATTGGTATTGAACCAATTTAACAATTAAAGATACAGTAGAATGCTCAAACATAGATCATGTCTCTCAAAGGGTAAGCACACTTTAAGAAGATGGACAAAAGACACATTTTAGACAAGAATACATGAATTAATTGAAAATAAGTGAGATACCATGAATTAAAAATAAATATAATCCTCTTATAATGACCACCATAGAGATAAAACAAAGACTTATAGTAGAATTCACTAAAATAACTTGTATACCAAGGCATTCTTCCTCTAAGTGAAATTAAATCATAGAGATGATTTGTATAATTAAAAAAAATGAAAGGGATATAAAATACATATAAAAATCACACTCAAAATAATTCCTCTTCATAAATTTTTGAGCTAGAGAAACAAGTGCAAGAACATACCCTTCTCAGATGAATACGCCATAGTGACTTGCTATCACTCTTATCAATTATTAATAGATAAGAGGTAGAAATTATTAAAAAAAATATACTAATTTTAATATAATTATGGCCCATAACAATTTCCAAAATTTTAGCTGCTAACTCTCTCTCTCCTGGCCATACCATTCAATGCAAATATTCCTTCTTGAGCTTGTGAAGGAAGTGATGGACGAGAAAAGGTGTCTAGAGTATAAATTATAAATGAAACATGGTATAAATATATTTAAAAAATTTATTAATCAAAATAGACACTTTTAAACTATTTTCAACTTGAAACTAATCTTGCAAGGCCATACAAGTGCTTGAAAAATGTCTTTTTTCCAGGATTAGGAGTTGAAATACAAATTTTGTGAAACACAAACTATTACTAAACCTTACATAACATATTTGTGACACCAAGGGAGTTTTTAATATTCATTAAACGTTATTTCCTTGAGGTTTCACCTCCAACTCTTCTTCATGGGCTAAAAGGTGGCCAAATTGACATTTTTTTGCATTTGAGAGTCAAATAAAGGTTATAGCATGATAAGATGACATAAATGAAATAAAAATAACCTTTTAAAGTGAGATTAAATTGTATTAAAAATTTTAATTTTTTTAACCTTCCAAGACCTTTTATTTGACCATAATATTAAATAAGTGAATCTAAGACCAGAACTTGAACAAAGATAAATAAGGACACATATGACCATATAGGACTACTTAAGTCCTTTGTATACCATAAAAATAACATATAAAAACCATATGAAAGTTTAAATTTATAATTTTTTACCTATTTCAACCTGGGGTTAAATTTTTTTCAATAATTTAGTGATTCATAGGTGTAACAACTTGCAATGCTAGATAAACTGTTAGCCTTGTCTTTCCATTAGACAATGGAGTAATTTTAAAACTTTAATAGGATTTGACCATGACACAATAAACTAATTTAACCTCAAAAACACACAAAATAAAATAACAAGACAAAAATCAAGATCAATACACACACATGTGCTATTAAGCACTTAGGGAACACAACAATAACCTAAGGTAACTAGAGTATATAAAAACTAACCTGAAACAAATTTTTTCCTCCTGGATCAAATGGGAACTTGCACCATTCTTTGCTCCATGAGATTAAAGAGGACATGAATAAAATTACCTTTTAAACCTTGTTATTGGTGTCATCAACTCCTTCATTCTTATCAATCTTCTTGGCATGAATTCAAGTAAAGCAATGATAATTACAAACATGTCACCTATGAAGGTGAATTATTCTTATGACTCAACAATCTCAATATTCTCATGAGACTCCTCAACTTCAACCTTGTCCAATAATACTTCACCAAATCATGTTTCTTTGAACTCCATGGTATTTTTAATTAGATTAGGTTTCCCATCAACTATTTCAAGCTCATCAAGCTCTTCAAGGAGATTAGTATGCTCAACCCAATACTCATCATTATCCTCAATGAAGACATCTTGAGCAATCTCTTTATGAACATGATATTTAACCTTGTATTTACCTTCAATATGTTTTAGGATCTTAATATGTTGTTTCTAATAATATTTTTCTACCTTCTCTTCAATAGCCATAACTTTTTCAACTTCATCTTCTTGGTCATGGTGTACTTCATCAAAATTATCTTGTTTACTTGAAGAGTCTTTAACTTCAATGGTGGATGCAACCTGTACAAGTTTAGTTGGTATAAGATCTTCTTTCTGAAACACATCCTTAAGAGGTAAAGCATCTTCAAGAGTGTCATTAATTTGACCAGAAAGAGGTGTAGGAAGGCCTTCAAATTCTTCACAAATTTCATTTAGATTCAACCTAAAATCATCTTAGTCCATGGAGTCAACATCAACTTTATCTTCTATTAGTTTTTCATCACTAGCCTCTTGATGTTGCTCATGAGTCTCAAGCAACTCAGCTGATGTGATTTCTATTTCAAGCACCTTCTCTTTAATGTCTTGATCAAACTCTTCATTGGTAACTACAAATTGATCTTGATCGTCTTTTTCTTCACTCAAAAAGATGGATTTATGCTTGTCTTCACTGAGGGGAGTCCCTATTGGGAACTCTTCATCATAGGCACTTAAGTCATCTTCTTGATTAGCTACAACTTTGGCTTGATATTCTTCACTTATATCCCATAGGATGGGTTCTTCTTCAATAACTCATGAGGTTGGAGGGTGGTGAATAATTTTATGGATTGAAAAGGGAGTATGAGGTGTGGTAAATGTTTCATAAGTGGGCATTAGGATGTAAGGATTACTCTTGAAATTTGGGGTCTTGGAAATGGGAAACTCTTGAAATAATTATTGGAGAGAGAGAAGGTTTAGATTTTCCATAGGTGTTCCATTCTCTTCATCAACCACCTCATTTTTCTCATAGTCTTCTTGAAGTTCTTTGTTAGTTGTAACTTGATCATCCAAATTCTAAACTAGGGCCTTCTTCTTATCTTGAATGTTCTTTTGGATTGAATTCCATGATAGAAAAACTATAGATTTTTGGGGAGAGGGAAATGAGGATTGAGCAAACACAAGGTATTCTTTCTTGACATCAAATTCTTTATCTTCACTCTCTTCATCTTTATTTCCCCAATACTTCACTACTTGGTTCCAAGTTAGAACTTTGAAACTATTAGGCTCTTTTTAGGATTATATTGTCTCTCTTGGAGGATCCTCTTTAGGATAGTGAATGGTTTCATGAGGATAACGGGAAAAATAAAACTAATACGGAATATAAGAGGGTTATTGAATAGTAGATGGAAAGACTTGCATAGATTTAGATTCTTCCATTTGAGTTGGCATGGTATAGTTAGGAATCATAGTCCAAGAAGACCTCCAAGATGAAGATATATTATTTTCTTGATGGCAAATATGTGTAGCTTGAGGAGGACTTGGAGTCAAAGGAGGTGGAATAAGGATAGGAGATGATTATTTGGGCTGATTGTATTAGGTTTATTGATTCTCCCACCTCTCTAATCTATCTATCCACCATTGGATAAAGGTTCTTATCTTACTCAACTCATCACTAATAACATATTGGGTTTCCTCTCCAACTAAAATCCATTTATCTATCAACATTTGAACTGAATTTATCATCTTTTATATGAGATGAAAAAGGATCACATAAATCTCTCTATCCCATTTTATCATCACCTCTTCTAATTTTAACAGATTTGGCTTAAGTGCCAACAAGGTTATGGTAAGGGAAACATAATTTTGAAATGGGATTAAAGTAAGAGAGGAGGATTTTGACTTCTACAAGTCTTGGTAAGGTTGTTTAGGCATGTATTTGAAACCATATGTGATCTGAGCAACATTTTATGTCATAATTTGGGTGATGGTTCTACCCTAATTGATGGCAAAACTTCTAGGAGCCATAACTTTTGCACCATAGCTCTATTTGACTCCCTGTTTGAACCATTGGAAAGATAAAAATGAAGGGAACAACATGAGATGGAATGGAGCTTTGATTATTATTTTTTGAATTCCAAAAACCAAATGGAAAATCCCTAAATTTCAATTTTAGTAGTGTAGTCTAAAAATAGTAAGTTTCTAAAAATAGTAATTCCTCAAATGTTGTATTGTTGTGAATCATGGAAATCGAACCACTTAATCTCTATCAAGATTGGTGACCTTCCACATCCTCTTCCTACCTTTCAAATGTGTATAAATGAATATGTAACCCAAAAATGAAATCAAACATCTCTTCTCAAAGATAGGCATATGTTTGGATCTAAAAATTTGATCAATAAAACATCTCTTCTCAGAGATAACATTATTAAAATTATGTTATTCTTGTTTATTGAATTATCTTTCAACCAAAGCTCCTAAGTTTTGGATAAATGGTATCATAGTGATTTTTCTTAAGATTTTATGATCTTGAGGATGAGGTTAGACTATAGAAATCTTGGGTGAAAAATACAAGATCCAATAGACTATCCACCTATTCACTCCAAATGACCTCAAATGGTGAACAACACTGAGACATTTGATACTTTTAAGGAAATGGTGAATAAATCCCTCCAATAGTAGTAAGCATATATTCTAAAACAATTCACCCAAATTCTCTAACAAATCTTGATGGGAAATTTTGGCTCCTCATATGCATCCCCACATCCTTTCAATGCCCCAACACCCTTCAAGGTTAAGGTGAATTTTGATATCCCTACATTTGAAGGCAAAATAAATGATGATGTATTATAAAATCAGTTGGATCAATTATCTTCCTATTTTTTAAAATAAATTCACCAATAAAGAGATCACTTATGCTCTTTTGAAAGCATCATTACATGTCAAAAATTGGTGAGAAGTGTACAAGAAGAGGTTTAGTATGGATGATATTGGCCTTGAGGTGGAACCTACCTAGGATGATTTCATAGAAGATGTAAAGGAAGAATAATACCCATTTGGAGCATATGATGATCTATATATAGAGTGGCAACAACTTCACCAAGGTAAGAAACAGTATGTTCAAGATTACACTGACATTTTTCATTCTCTATCTGTGAGATTGGTCATACAAGAAAGTGAAAAACACAATGTTCTCAAATATTGTGGTGGATTACAATGGTAAATAAGGGGGGATATGGAACTATTTAATTTGGAAACCCTTGGTGAGGTGTAGAAGTTCATATTGAAAATTTAGCATAAGCATGGAAGAAAGAATACAAAGAGTCAACCTTCAAAATGGAAAAGTGACAAAGAAGGTTAAACACAAGAGTAAAATTGGAAGAAAAAGGAAGGGAAGAATGGGAAATTGTGTGATTACCATAAATATATAATGCACTCTAAAGAAAAATGTTGAGCCATCAATTCCCTTCTTTTTGAGTCAAAATGCTCAACATCTACTACTTTAACTCATACACACCCTACAATCAAAGAGGATGAAGAAGAGATTATAGACATTGAGCCTGATACCATCATTACTTCATCAAAAACCCATGAGGAGAGGCCAGATGATAAGGAAAGGTTATTTCACTCTAAGTTATGGGTGAAAGGTAAGCCTCTGCATTTCATTCTGAATAGTGGGAGTCAAAATAATTTAATCTCTACTAATGTTTTGAAAAGCCTAAATTTTTCCATGAAGCCTCACCCAAAGCCATATAGTATTAAATGGTTGAGTCCAGGGAGAAACCTTTGTGTCACCCACCAATGTCTTCTCTCATATGCAATAAAACCTTTCCAAGATGAGGTCTTATGTGATGTGGTCAATCTAGATGTTTGAAATGTACCCTTTGGTTAGCCATTCATGTATGATCAACATGGCATATATGAATCAATAACTCATAGGATCACCCTCACTCTTGGAACATGGTGTTATAGGGTACCAGAGGTACCACCTTCTACATTTGTCTCCCTGATTAGTGCCAAGAAATTCATTCTCATGGTGGTCAAGCCATAAAAATCCAAAAGGGTCGATGTTTCAGCCTTGACTACACAAAAAACACAACAAAAAAATAAAATAGATACCAATATGAATAATTTTATATCCTTCCATCCATAGACTGATGGTTAGAAAGAAATGGTGAACAATCGGGTTCTACACAGCCCCACAAAGCACAATCCATTCCAAGTATGCATTGAGAATCAAATCAAAACACAACCACCACACTTGATGATAAATATTGATGTAATGGGGAACATTTCTTCTTAAGGAGGGAGGAATGATTTGAGCAACATGTTAGGTGACAATATAGGCAATAGTTTTACCCCAATTGGTGGTAAAACTTCTAGGAGCCATAACTTTTATACCATAGCTCCATTTGACTCCCCATTTGAACTGTTGGAAAGCTAAGAATGAGGGAGCAATATGAGATGGAAATAAGTTTTTTTAAGTGGGTTTTGACCTATAAAAACCAAATATAAGTTCCCCAATTTTCAATTTTAGTAGTGCAATCTAAAAATAGTAAGTTTCTAAAAGGAGTAATTCCTCAAATCTTGTATTGTTGTGAATCATGGAAGTCAAACCACTTAATCTCCCATGATATTGGTGACCTTACACATCCTCATCCTACCTTAAAAATGTGTATAAATAAATATGTAACCCAAAAAGGAAATTATACATCTCTTCTCAAAGATAGGCATATGTTTGCATCTGCAAATTTGAACAATAAAACATCTCTTCTCAGAGATAACATTATTACAATTGTGCTATTCTTGTTTCTTGAATTATATTTCAACCAAAGCTCCTAAGTTTTTTATCAATATGAGGAGATTTTAGGACAACCATAAGAATGATATGAATCATAGGGTGAATAACAATCTTGATAGAGTTGTTGAGAAACATAGTATGGGTTATGACAAGGTTGATAAGGAGGTGTATAGTATGAAATATATTCATATCCATCCATACCAACTTCATTAGTAAAATGAAACACAAGATATGATACAAATATTTTCAAAATAAGTACCCGAGATGATTATAACCATTTGATTGCATTTATAGTCACCATTGGTGTTTGAAGAATACACTAAAAATTATTCCACTCTTTTGGACCTCAGTCCCATCGGGTATGCTAGAATTGTTATCACCAAAATTTTCACCCTAGGAGAAGGTTGTTCAAACCTCTACAAATTTGGTGAAATATGGGACTAACCCTAGACCTATGGGTTGTCTATATCAAGGGTAAACCTCTAGATTAAAGGGTTAGTTCCCCTTGATGAATCAATTATGATCACACACTAATATATCACTTGATTGTAAAAGGGAGAGAAACCTAATCTAATAAGGTGATGCACCAAATATGTTTTGAAAAATACTGACCAGTTGCATGTTTAATTGTAAATCAAGAAAACTAACCTTACATACATTATTCTTAATTTAAATCTCTCACATGAGTGTTTCAATGTGAAGGTTGTGATGGTTGCTTAAGCTAGGAGAAATAACCAAGAGGTCTTTAATTATAATATAAGATATAATAACTCACTCAAATATTGTACCAAACTCATACACTTCACATGACCTACAAAATAAACTTTCAAACTACATCTAGGTGTTAGAAAAGACTACATGCCAAGGAAGACAAGTCAATTCACTTGAAAAGATCAAATATTCTCATACGAACAATAAGTATAGTCACAATAAGAGGTAAAATAGTTAATTTTCATTGATCTGAGGGATAAAAATGGTTAGGGCTTCACCATACCCAAGTGGAAGATACAAACTTAGCCAAAAGTGGCTCAATATATAGAGAATATGAGAGAGAAGAGAGAGAGGTGTGGTAGGATATGAGTGACAAGTGTCCATGAGAGTTAAAAAGTTAAAAGGATTTATGGGATAGTTAAACAAAAATCTAAGTTCATGTGTCTCACTCTTGAAGTAACTCTAACATTCCAAGTGGCATAGGAGTTATAATTTGGCTTTGGTACCTTGACTAGCTCCTTAAAAACTACCATTCTTTGCATGAAAGGAGTGACAAATGGACCTTAAAACCATGAATTAACCTTGAAATTATCTAAAACCACTCATTGAACTTATTTCATGCCTTATGAAACTCCTTTGACCTACCATTCCATCAGTTATATGCATAAGTGTCTTGTAACTCTCCATTTCCCACACCTACTTTGGTCCAAGTGGCCTAAAACTCAAGTGCATATTCTTCATCTCATAAAAATAAGATGAATGGTCTTGAAATGTGTTTTCATGTCTGAAATAAACTATTTTGGTTCTTGGACCACATCCCAAGAACTCATGTTGCTCCTTAAGCCTTCAATAGGCCTAGTTTCCTTTTAACCATTTTTCCTATAAATCTCCTTTTGTAGGAGTTTTAAAAATTATATTGACACAATAAGGGAATATATTATGAACCTATATTTCCTTATAGATCCACGCCAAATTTCATCTTTAGATTTTGAGTGGAAACCCATTTTTTTTGCCTTTCTCTCTCTTGAATTAGGCCTTCTTACTTTGGGTCCTATTTGCTTACTCCAGACTTATACCACACATTTTAAATCACCCAAAATAATTTTATTTTATTTACCTAGGAAATGACCAACTTCCATGTTAATTTTTGGGTCCTAAGACCTTGTGGAGGTATGCAAACCAAGAAATGGGCTTACCACCTAGTCTCATTTTGAGCCTATTTGAGATTTCCTTGAAAAATGGGCCTAGTTTGGTCATTTAAATAATTTTATTTTCAATTTTTTATATTTTAATAGCTAGGTAAAGTCCCAAATGACCTCATCCCATGATTGGGAAGCTCTCCCCTTCTCACAACACCTGTAAATAGAAAAGATATACAAAAATAGGGTATTTTAGGTAGTCTATACATCTGTACAAGTGAAGTACATTTAATTAACTTATTTGGAGTCATCAACAACATAAAATAGGTTTTGAGAGTAAAATATGTCATCAGATGTGATTTTGAGCTCTTTTCCCCATGATTGGTAACTATTAGGGTTTAGGAGAGGTTTTAGACCTATTTGGGATCTTAAAAATTGTTCATAAAGGAAAAATAATTAAATGACCTCCTTACACTTATAAAACCTTCTTAGTATACCCATTTGAATATTACAAAAGGCTCAGACTCCCATTCAAAGTGTGAGAAATGGTATGAGCATTTGAAGTTGCTCTTTGAATGGCTTGCTTAGTATTATTGGGCTTAAAAGATCTCTACTTTGATTTATAGGTCGTGAAAGTCATCCCCACTATTTTTAGAGGATAAAAAACCTTGTAAACATACCTTTAAATTATTTTTAAGTGTTCATTACTCCTCTATATCAATCTGATATATTGGTCAGGGGTCTTGGGGTTTAAGACCATCTCCTTCTTACTAGCCTTCAAGGGCCTTGGATGGAAACCCAACCTATGTTTCCACTTGATAATGTATTGAGACATATGATACATCTATTAACTACCTCAAGATCCCCATTTGGGGTCTAGAAACTTTCTTTGTGCCCTTTTAACTCAAGTGGACCTCTAGGTCTCCTGGATGCCCTTGTCAAAAGAGTGGGTAAGGTCTAAGACAAAATAGTGGATACTTCCACTATTTTTCTAAGCTCAAAAAGACCATGGATGACTTGTGTAACTCATTATTACCCATATTACCAATTTTCAAGATATAATCATGCATTTATAGGCCTCAAACCTTCAAAATCTCTCAAGACTGGATTATAGGGTCAGACTATGTGTATCTTTCTCCATAACTGTGTATGAGTTTAGGACCCAATTTTGATCAATATTATTTTTTTTCTCTTTTTATGTAAACATACCTTATTTGATTTAGCCAAGATGAGCTGGACCTTAGAGTCCCTCATTCCATGCTTTGTTACTCACTTAGGCTTGAGATTAGCCTATCTCAACTTGTAACCTATAGGTAGTTATTTAGGTGTTTCACCACCTATGTGGGTTGGAGAACTCATCTAATACATTTTTAACCTTATAATTATTTTTAACCTGGTCCATTAATTTAGTCACATTCTTAGTTATTTTCAATCGCCCTTCATACCTCTATCTCTTTACTTTTTATTTGAAGGTAAATTGACCTTGCAACATGTAGGTGTTTATAGAGGATTTTATTGTGTTAGGTGGTTAAACCCTCACATATTTTTACATATTATCCTCCTCACTATATTATGATCTTGTTTTCATTATTGAATGGATCCAATCAACCTCCAAACACTACTTTTCTTTCCTTTTCATCCTTTATCCTTGAAGAATAAACTGACCCTAAAGTAAGCCTGTGGATAGCCTCTTAGGGTATGACTTTGTATAAAGCATTTTTAGGAACCATTAATCTCAGAACTAGCCTCCTAATTTGATTTTGTATTTGGTTTAAGTATTCAAAATAGGTTCAAACACTTCCTTATACAGGATCTATTAGCTTCATTTAGGTTTATCACTATCCCATCTCTTTAGTAGCCTATAGGTGCTGTTATAGGGCATATGACTGTGTGTTTGGTGTTTTAAGACCTCATTATTTGCATTTATCCTTATCCCACTCCATGACTTGAACTTGATTTGAAGTTTATATGATTTAGATTTTTTTGGTGTGAAGTTGAAGTTGAATTTGGTACCAAATAGAGACTTATAGGGTTAGGGCTTGTAGGTAACCATTTAGGACTACTTAGGCTACAAAGAGCCATTTCATGAATTCCTAAACTTCTCAACTCTATTAACCATTGTTATCTTTCATATCATTCATCACTATTCTATATAAATTATAGTCCAATCAATCAAGGCACCTTCAGCCCATTTAACTGATCTGTATAGACTATAGGTGATGTTAAAAAATATGATATCAATTTTATTGACTCTTGACTACTCAAGTGGTTAAGATATATTATATGAGTTGGATCATTGTCTTCATTTATCTTGAAGAGACTTAGATAAATTTTCATCATCTCATATTTGTTTCATGTTGATTTGGCTTATATTTTTGGTCTAAATGGAGACCTATAAGCTTAGAGCATATTGGTTGATTTTGAACTATTTAGGCTACAAAGAGCCACTTTCTCTAGTCCTTAAACCCTTCAATAATTTTCAAGACACTACCATCTTCACATTACTCATCGATATTTTTTATAGCTTTAGATAACATCACATCACCTCAACTTACCCTATAGGTTTGTAAGGACTAAAGGTACAATCCTTTTGTGCATGAGGTCTATGTGTAGAAAATTTGAGGTGTTAGTCAGTTGGAATCTACTATATGATAGAATTAGGGAATTTAGAGGCATATAAATGCATGAAGGTACATATCAAGTTTCCACCATAGATCTAAGCAGCTTCAACCTGTTCATAGAGTCTATATAACATGTATATGAAGGAAACAATAATATATCATTAAAAAATTATACATTAAATTACCATCTTGAACCTCTCATGGTTCAACATGTGCAATGTGATCTCAAGGACCTCATACTATGGTATAAAACTATTATTGAACCAATTTGGCAATTAAAGATATCATAGAATGCTCAAAGATAAATAATGTCTCCCAAAGGACAAACACACTTGAAAAAGATTGAAAAAAGACACATTTAAGACAATAATACAAGAATTAATTGAAACTTAGTGAGATCCCATGAATGACAAAGTAATATAATCCTCTGAGAATGACCACCATGAAGATAAAATAAAGACTTGCAGTAGAATTCACTAAAACAACCTATACACCAAGGCATTCTTCCTTTAAGTGAAAGAAACTCATGGATATGATTTGGTTGATGAAACTATCATGAAATGGAGATAAAATGCCTATAAAAATCACCTTAAAAATAATTCCTCTCCATCAATTTTTGAGATATAGAAACAGGTGCAAGAATAGACCCCTTTTAGATCAATAAGCCATAGTGATCTGCTATCACTCTTAGTGATTGTTCATATATAAGAGTAAACCATTATCAAAAAAATACACTGATTTGAAGTTCATTAAGACCCCTAAAAATTTCCAAAATTTCATCTCCTACTTTCTCTCTCTCCTTAATGTATCATTCAATGCAAATTTTCCTTCCTGAGCTTATGAAGGTAACGATGGAGAAGAAAAGGTGTCTGGAGTATTAGTTCAACTTAAAACTTGATACAAAGATAGTATATGACATTAAGGAACTAAAGATACATATTTAAACTATTTTCAACTAAAAATAGATCTTATAAGGCCATACAAGTGCTTGAAAAATGTCTTTTTGTCAAGATTAGGAGTTGAAATGCAGATTCTATTAGAACTTAACTATTCTTGAACCTTCCCTAACATAATATTTTTTAAGTTTCTTAGGAAAATTTGGATATAACCATATATTTATCAAATATTTTAGTAAAATAACAAAAATCTATGTATTTTATTATCTAAATATGCTAAATTTATAAGGACTTATGCATGTCAGAGAGAATTCTAATATTTCAAAGTGCCACTAGTAAAAATTCTAGTGTTACTAGGATTGGATTGGAAATTACCATTCCACATCCATATAAATGTTTTAGATACAACACACAGAGTTTTCCTTGGAAAAAAATAAGATCCTTGAACTATGATACATACTTTATCAACAATAATTTTCAAAGAGTAGAGCTTAATCAGAATGTGATAAAATAATTATTTGTGGTAATGTATGCCAAAAATAAACTTAAAAATTACATCATTGGATATTAAATATTTATTCACATTGAATGTGCCACAATTAGGTATTTAATGAATAAATCAACTGCCAGTGGTAGAATATTTAACTAGTTATTGATACTATAATAATTTTACATTAATATTATAGGTAGACCAAGTAAAGATATTTTAGTTGTAGACTTTCTATCAAGATTAACATCTGTAGAACATAGTCCATTAGTAGATGATGCATTTTAGAATGAAGCTATTTTTTATTTGTCCTTTAACACTCCTTTGTTTATAGACTTTGTTAACTATTTAGATGTAGGACATATCCCAGAACATTTATTTCCAAGAGGAAAATGTCAATTAGTGGAGGGAAGCCTTATATATGCATAGATCTCAAGGTATATCTCTTACACTTGACCTGACTTAGTCATAAAAGGGTGTGTAAGGGAGGACATATTTGTTGACATACTCCAAACATGTAATGATGAGCCTTACGGGGCACATTTTTTAGTCAAGAGGACTACCTCAAAGATCCTTACTACAAGATATTATTGGCTTACAATACATAGGGATGTGTTAACATACACACACCAATGTGATAGATTCCAATGTATGGGGAACCCACATGTTTTGAATAAATGCCTCTCCAACCCCAATTGGTCTTAAAACCATTAGAAAAATGGGAAATTAATTTTTTTAGATTAATATATCCAATGTATAAAAACAAAGAATACATATTAGTATGTATATATTACCTCACCAAATGGGTATAAATATTAGCCTTAACACATTCAAGGATGATAAAGTTTAAAAATTCCTATATGAAGACATCTTCACAAGGTATATAGCTATGAGGGAACTATTTATAGATCAAAGACCACAATTCACATATTATTTGGTTGCATCCCTTTTTTGAGAATATACAATCATGCTTCAAATTTATTCTTCATACCATCAAAAATTAAATGGTAGAGTGGAGTTAATAGATAGGAAATTAGATAACATACTTAAAAACACAATAGTTATGCACCACTAAGATTAGGAAACACATCTTCCAAAGGTTTTATGGTCATAGAAAATTACATGGAAATTCTTAACAGGGTTTACAACCTATGAGCTAGTTTATGATAATAAATTTAATCTCCCCATAGATTTTGAATCTAAAATTATAAGGACTTCCATAGATCTAAACATAAATTTGTATTAATCAAAGAAGGATAGAATAATGCAAGTCAAATCCTTAAATTAACTTCTAATGGAATCATTTGAGTATATAAATATGGTTCAAAAATAATGAATCAAATGGCATGATCAATTCATCAAAACACATGAATTTAAACTAGGATATTAGGCCCTACTATATGTCTCTAAGGATAAAGACCATAAAGGAGATTACAAACCAGATGGCTTGGTACTTATAAGGTAGAAAAAGTATTCTTAAATAGATTAATAAAGCTATAAACAATCAATATGGTAAGATTTTATCTATTAGTCAATTTTCACTACCTCAAGCTATACAAGAAACCACTCTCCAAATGTGACTTCATAAGGAAGATCATGGAAGAAGAAAAATCTTGCATTGATATGGAGTTGTTGAGAACATTAAATTAACATGTTATCTCAAAATATGATCCCTTAGAGGATCATATTTAATTATTATATGAGCATTATAGTTCATATTTCATTTACTTAGATAATTGATAAGTGTTTCATATCCTTGACCAACTAATCAATTTTCTAGTTGGCCAAGGGTTGAATTAAAATTATGAATAAAAAACACAAATAAGTCTAAAATTAAAAATGGATAAATATAGACATAAAGGTTAGGTAAACAAATTTTGAAAATGGAAATGGGTAAGTAAATGAGAGTGATTGGTTAGTGACATTGGAGTGATTAATTAGATGACTAAAGGTGACACCGAATAAATAGATTGGAGGACCAAAAATGACCTTATAATGATCAATCAATGAATTGAAGGTAACAAATGGAACATATAAAACAAATACTAAAATTCCTAGTTCACTGAGGTGATAGATAAAAAGACTTATTGTGAATGATGGGGAACACAAAATAGCAAACATAACTCTTGGATTATATAAATCTATGTATTTTTAACAAAGGAAAGGAAACTAATGGTGATAAGTGAAGAGCTCAATATATATGCATAGTTTATCCAATCTAGGGTCATTACCCATTGTTTTATTAGTGAGGAGTCAACAAAAATCATGGTTGATCCATCAATATATAGGCTTGAGGGATAGATATCTAGTTGAGAGGTTGATCTTGTAGCTATTAAGAATAAGTCAGCTTCAACTATAACAACCACACTCATAATTAAAGATGATGATTTCAAGATATATTTGAGGGTTTTTAGGAACACACAATCATATAAAAAGTCAAAAGAAGAATACCTAACATTGAGGAGGTGAGAAAGGAAAGGAATTATTACTAGCTTTATATTAGATAAATTACCTTGTTTCCTAATAATTTATTTGTACTACCTATTTCTATCTCAACTATGAGAAACTAAGTTTTGGAAGAAAGACTCTACTTCTTCTTAGTCCAAAGGGGAATTTTCATTAAACCATGGACTATAGGTTTTAACCCACTTACTAAAAACACAAACATTGTTCTTGTGTGGGTCAATATTTATGCTCTCCCTTTGAGTTATGGGGAGAATTTTTTTTCAAAAAAAATGGGGATTCCTTTGGTAGGTTCTTATACTTGGATGAGAAAGTAGAATAGATGTTTAAAAATATAGCCAATATGAATAAAGCTAGAATAGGGGTTTTGATGAATTTTTAAGTATTATATCCTTAGATTTTAACCCTTAAGTCATATAAAGACATTTAAACTCAGTTGATAGATTATGATAATATTAATTTATAGTGCTATGGATGTCAAATACGGTGACATTTAAATAATAATTGTCCAAATGATAGATTCAATAATTTTTTACTAATAAAATAATTCAAAAAAGAGTGGATAGACACTAAGAGCAATGCTAGTGATCTTGTTATAGAAGCATTACATGAGAAAGAATAAATGATACTAATTGGATAATTTAATCATAAAAATAATCCTCTCCCCTTATAGGGCTATCTAGGTATATGTCCAAAGAAGGTGGCAACTAGTAACTAGAAATAATCATTTTTGGGAGCTTATATTCATCTTGAGAACAACATAAGTTTGGTAGAAGATCCATTATTATTGAAACTCTAAGATTTTGTATTTGGATCCTGAATTGTAAAAAATCACTATCTTGTGTCTCTTGAATAAAATGATTTTTTTCCAAAATAGGAAAAGTAAACACAAGAATCATAAATTGTAAGGCTTTATCCTTTCATGGTGTTATTGTTTTGCAAACTATTTCTTGGCAATAGTATGGCCTATTTTTCCTTTGGGTCTAATTTAAGTTTATTTTGTGAGAGATTTATTATAATATCATGATGAAATTTTAAAATGTTTTTGGACATTTTAAAACCCATACATTAAAATTTTATATTAATTTTTTAATAGAAAATCAGTCTATTGGTAAGCCACAATTGAAAATTTATCAAAAAAAATCAACAATGAAAACCCTTGGTCATTTATGAAAGACTTAGTTATAAAAATAGTTTAATTTTTAACCAAAGTTTGAATAAATATCCTTTATTTTAAAAATAGTTTTTTGGACAATGAAGAGAGGAAAAAGAAAAAATTTATTTTAATGTTCTTTCCGTTGGTCACCAACTCATAGCTCTCTATATGCTCTATACAGTTGCTATAGGTAGTATGTAAATAGCTATGGGTTGTATCCTATTATCATATTTTTTCCACAAGTATCTAAAGGTTACATACTAATTAGTATATATTAATTATATTTTGTTATAAGTTAGGTAGAATTTAATATGGCTTGCTATCAAACACTTCATGATATGCAATGAATTCTATATAATGAATGAAAATTTTATAGGATGCATGATTATAATTAATAAAATATTGGGATTGATGTTACATGTAATATATAGTTTTTATGGGTTGTTTTAAAGTGTTGTAGGTTTCTTACAAAGTGTTTTAGGTTTCACTTAATAACAATCGACACACCACAAACAACCCCTCTTTACAAAAACATACATTTTACTAATTTACCAACCCCATAAGTACTCAAACTATAATAACTAATAGAAGATCACCTTAAATACTTGGCCCATATATAATTATGTCTCTCACAAGGCTAATTATAATTAACACCACTTGCATATATCATCACCAAGATTAGTGTTTCTTCCCGAGTAATCAATCACAACCAAATTTTATTTCCTTTTTATCATGCATGATTTATATCTACCTAGTACATGAAGTAGTAAACCTTTCTACATTAAGATAATAATTGATTTTTATAGGAAGTTGTAGTCTAATTAAAAATTCCCACTAAGATTTTAACTCAGTCATCAATTGAGATCAACTATCAATTCTTAATATTACATAATATTCTTTTAACAAATAAAGTCTTCTTAAAGTCTCACATCATCAATGATTACTCAACAAGTTGTAGAGATTGATCCAAATAATATAAAATAACCATTAAATTAGACCCTACACATATGAATTATTCATAAACTAACATGTAATATTTAATGATATCATTATCTTTTGGAATAATCATGTTTTTCGTATTAAACATTGAAATATATGTAATATTACACATTAAGTATTTTTTCTATTCTATAGGTTTAAATTATTGAAAAAATAAGTTTTTTGTATATGTCAAATCAAATTGATTAATCTTCCACACACACAATCATTCCTAATGATTACTATGAACTCAATTATTTTTTCCACATAGAATGAACATTTTATCAGTTTCAGGCATGTATTGAATAAAATATTGAAATGATGAAAAGATAATATCAAATCTCATCACATTGGCCATAACAGAACATAGTAAACATTCCAAACATTTAAAAATTAATTGTTCTATTCTGCAAGTTGTGAAATATTTATTTCTATAGGAAGATATATTGAGAAAACAAGGGTAAATATGTACTCAAGAGAGAACTAACTGACTCACACCATTTAAAATAAGACATGATCTAGCCAACAACATTATAAACATAGGTTTGTTTAAATATTTTGAGAAATTATTAGGATATTCTAACCAGACTATCCATGAGTTTTTAGAAACCCTAAAAGAGAATGTAGCTACCATTATGGGCTACAGGTTAAGGTCATTCAACAACTACTATAAAGTGTGACTAGTCTACCATGAACATGGGAATTATAGAAAATAAGACCAAATAATACTACAACAAGAGATATATTCTATGTACCTATAAGTAGTTAGAGTCATCTAACTAAGGCACACTTTGATCTTTATTACCTCTATTATGGGTAAAAGTTACTACCTTTATTATTAAATACCTCACCTATGATGGAAGTCACTTCATTCTCTATTCATTTCATTTAGACTCCTTAATCACATGAGGCATGATATGAGAGTAAATGTGCCCAATATTATACTAAATATATTGAAAAGAAGGCTGAAGAGTCCTAAAAAAATTAAAGGCTTTATCTCACCATTTCCATATTAGAACTATAGTAAAAATGTGTCTTATAAATACTCAAAGTTTATCATAAACACTTGATAATGTCAATTTTGGCCCACATTTACCTTATTTGGCTTGATCCCTTAAATTGGTCATATTTCACCACTTCACTCTATCCTAAGTAATGACATGGGTCCATCCCTTATAAGTTTATACTTTACACCTATCCTAAGTAAAAATATTATTAATTGATAAATAACCCTCTAAATATCTATATGAACTTTTCAAGTTATTAAGATCAAATGTTACCCTTCCTAGGTTAGAATCACCCTGCACAAGTTGGGATGGTATTTTCGGGTCAATCTTACCCTTAACCAAAATAAAACCTATTTAAAATTTAAACCCTTTATTATATTTTGGTCTATATTTTTAAGATAGGTATCTTGAGGTTTCACCCATTTAGATTGTTATAAATGCACATCTAGGACACTTAATTGACTACTTGGCAATTTGACTATTTGGGCCCACTTATACTATTCTAAAATAGGAAAAATATCCCCTATTATTTATAAATTTAATTATATTTTTGAGACTCAACCCTTATCTAAGTCATGAGCCTAGTTTATATGATTTAGGAAAAGCATTACCAAGAATTCAATCCATTTTAGATGCATACATGTAGCAAATAAACACTATGACATTGACAACTCTAGGTGGGATAATAATGTGAGGCTTGTTTCCCTCTTTGAAATACTATAGATACATATGTAAAATTTAATTATCATGGGGGTCATTGTGGGAATATTATCCTAGTATACTCGTGCTCTCTTTTTGTAGATTTTTAGTTATCACAAGTCCTAGTGGCGTAGCAACCTTCAAGAGGTCATTTGAAGGTCATCCATGTGTAGCCAAAAGGGTAAATTCCACATATAGTATTATTTCAAGATGGAACATGTGACTATATTATTTGACTTTATGTTTCTAATGTGGATCAAGATCAAACCATAGGACACAAGAGCAATAGTTGATCTTAAATGTTTCTAATTAATTATAACCCACACCAATGATATTTTTTGTTTTAGTTGAAATTTCATAATCAAGTCTGAGTTAATCATTTTTATCCATATTTTAGTCAAACACAATTTAGGTAATAGGTAATAATCAACTAAGACTTTTTGTCATATTTGTGATGTTAATAGTTAGATTCATTCATTCATTCATTCATTCAACATTTGTTCATTTTAGTATTTTACTTTCATTCTATAAGTTACAAGTCATTTAAAACATTTGATACCCTTTAATTAATTTTATCTTAATTAGATTTAATATCCCAATTAATTATAAAATTATGATAAAATGTATTAGTTAACCTATACATTTTATTTGAGTATTACTTTAAGTTTTTGACTTAGGGTGACACTAAAATAACTTTATTTCCACCTTGGATTCACCATATGACACAAATAAATTTATTTTGACCTTGGATACAATATATTACAATGAAAGGTATTTATTTTGACATTGGATTTGATATTATGTGGGAGTGTGTTTTGAGAATAATTATTATCCTTCTCTTTCTTTCCATCCTAGGCTTGGGTAATTCAAAATATCTTCCCCATCCTTTTGATTTATTATTTTATGGTAATGGTATTCCTTAAAATTACTATAATTAATGGATTAATGATGATATTTTTTTATTAACAATTCTAATAATACATATGACAAATATGATTATAAAGGAAAAGATTATGCTTATAATATAAGGAAGCAAATAGTGAGGAAGATGATGAATATAATACTTCTGAAATAAAAGATCCTAGCTCCCCATTTATTCTTTAGTCTCTCATATTAATCATACATTAGAATAAGTTGAACATAATAATAATACACATATTCCTATTTCTCACATGTTTTAATAATGACAATCTAAAGAATATTTATTTGAGAGTACACCTCACTTATCTTTATAGTTTTTTACTACATTTCATCTCATTAAGTGTTATAATATATAAAAACATAAGAATAGTGAACAATACATAAATACAAATTATGATAACACTAATCTTACATGTATAGACAATACCCATGATATATAAAATTCAAATGATAAAAAAATGATAATATGATTCTCCTTTTCTCTTTAGACAATGCAAATGATATAAAAGGAGAATATGATTCTCCTTTTCTCTCTCTAGATAATACACATGATTTAAAAGTAGCTATTATTCTCCTTTTATGTCTCTAGATAATTTAAATAATATATAGTTAGAATTTGATTGTCCTTTTATCTCTTTAAATAATTTATGGGATACAAAAGTATAATATGATTATTCTCTTCTCCCTAGATAATGTATATAATACAAAATTAGAATATGGTTTTTATTTTATCTCTCTAGAAATAATACGTGTTACCCATTCTATCTTTACAAACCCAAACAAATGCACATGAAAATAATATTTCCTTATCTAGTTTTGAAAAAATGTGATAGTCAAAATGTATATGAAATTTTTAGTGACATTCAAAAATCATGCAATTCATATTCCTTCTTTACAAATTTCATATGACAAAAATGTTACAATATGCAATGTTTCCAAATTATGAAATGAATTTGTTTTATAATGTAATCATAGAAAATTAAACAATGGTAGTGATAATTCCATCATACCTAGGTTTCAAGTACCATGGTAAATTACAACCTATGAGTACACCTTTTTAAACTACTACTATTCCTACTAGTCATATTGTGTCCATGATGCATGCTATAAAAGACCTTAAAAATCAAGTATCAGCTCTTAATTTTAAATTTATATAATTTCATGCTAATATTAAATATAATATCACTAAATACCAAACTCTTACATGAATCATATTTGAGTATCCATAACCAAAATATTTATTTCATGCCTATGCTTCCCTAATTTGATGGTCATGGTGTTATGTTGTGGAGCCTATTTCCATATTGCAATGTATTAAAATATTATACATTAAAAGTTACTATACACTCTTTATGTACTATAAAATATTGTGTTATGTTGTGGATCCTTTTTCCACATTACAATTTTTTAGGATCCCCCTTTTTGTAGGAGTATAGATATGTGGTTTATCTATACTTGTATATGTGTGGTGTCATCACCAATGATTAATGGGTAACTATTATGGGTTGACTTATCCCATGGTTTTGGTACCCATTATTTTATAAAACCACTATGTCGGTTACCTATTGATGTAATTATATATAGATGGACATATAGTCAGTAAGATATAGGAAAAACAATGTTTGTGAAGGTGAAAAAATGTGTGAATTCAAGTGTGAATTTGGGAGAGTTTGTTGATCATAGATCCAAATAATATTTGTTCATTGTAATTATGAGAAGACTAATCTGAGTGGATTGTACTCTTTTTGGTTTGTAATAAGATCTGAGCAAGTGTTTTTTGGTGGATGTAGCCCACATTGGGTGAACCATGTTAAATCTTGTCTTATTATTATGCATTTTAATTTATATTACTTATGTATATTTGTTCATAACTTTTGTTATTATGATTCTGATAAATTTTTTTGCATTAATTTCTATTTTATTCTTAAAAATGGGGACCCTGCTAACCATTTAACACAATCTGTACACTCTTTTTTCCATTGGGATAATGATGGATGCATATTATTAAAATATTTCCATAGGATTATAATACGAGATGATTGGTACTACTTATATAGTGTTCATAATGTTTCTTTACCTACCTTTAAAACATTAGAAGAACTGTCCTTATCAAATTATCACAAGCATGTTATGCCTAGATTAACATTGTAATATTTACAATGCTTAGAGAAAGGACATGATGAATTTATTGGAGATTACATTATACAATTTAATAATGATTTAAACTTTGAAATATACACCCTTATATTAGGAAATACATTTTATAGTTAGGAAGGGTCTTCTTTCAACACTTAGAGAAAAAGGATTTCATAATCCTTACACTTCTTTTGACAAATTATATATAGATGCTCTCCACTATGAATGTGATATATATGATAATAATACAAGTGAATTAATAAAAAAGTCACCAAACAAACAAATTATCACTCAAAAGGATGAATCTAATTCATCTTCTTTAAAATAAAAAATATTGTCAAAAACACCTATAAAAAGAAAGAATTAATAAAAGAGATTTTTAGCAACAAAGTTAATAAGAAAACACCTATTATTCCTCCTAAGAAAAAATTTCATAGTAAGTGAAATCAATAAAAGTTATAGACAAAGGAAAATAATTAGTTTACAAAATGGCACCTACAATAAAAGTATCTACTTCTAAAAGGAGGCAACCACCTAAATTTGATCACTTTAGAGATTGAGCACATGATTTCTTATTTACATTACTGTATAATAAGATGATTTATCTTCTTCCAAATTAATATCATCCACTTTAAAGGTTTGAGAATATAAAGGTTCAATGATTTTTCACTTACCATGGTATTAATGGGCATCATGATAATGATTTTTATGCTTTATGAGAAAAGCTTACAAAAATTTCTAATAGAGGAGTTATCACATTTTATCACAATAAGACAATATCTTCCTCCCATAATTATTCTAGTAGTTATTATAAGAATAATGATACATCCCAAGAAATTCCTACCAAAGAATGAGTGGTCTATCAACCTTTGAAGAAATTAAACACTAGAATATGTCCTTCTAAATCACATTTTACCACAACTAAATTATACCAAGATAATAACCCTAGGAAACTATTGGTCATTCAAGTTCTCAATAGAGGTGATACTAAAAAAGGCATGGTTATAGATGTCAAGAAATAACATGGTAAAAGCGTATCTATATCCCATTCTAAAAAAATTGGAAGCCAAAAAAGAATTAAGTATCCATGGATCAACCAAAAGTATACGTTATAAGACTATTATATTAGTAAGTATTCAATCCATTTTAAATTATTCAATAAAAAAATTTCCACCCAAATTGTAGCAAATTATTTTTTCCAAATGACTGGGGATACCAGATTAGAGTAAAATTATCACATAAGAGATACTAATAATCATGAATGTTAGTAGACAAAGAATATTATAAATGCATCATATACCCATACTTTTGTGATATTCCATAAAAAAGATTAAAATTAATTACAAAACTCATAATGCGAAAATTAAAACATATAACATAATCATTTGAATAATAAACACACACACACACACACACACACACACACACACACAAAACTAATGATGGGAGAACCTTATCAACTAAACTATCACTAATGATTGGACACATATCTTGTGAAGTCAAAGATCCATACAATCCTACTACTCCCCATGATTGAGACCATGACCTGTATCATTTAATAAACCTATCAATAAATTTTATCTAAACCATAAAAATTATATGCTTAATATGTAAAACACAATATTAATTAATGAAATCCCTTGATAGATCAAAATAATGAGTATGAATAGGCTATCTTTAAACATGTGCTTGTAACTCATCTCAATTGATTAGAGTCATTATTGTTTTAGTGCATTCATAGCTATATTCAATAATAAAACACATTTATAATTGATACACAAATTTAAAATATTTATATAAAACTAATTAAAATAAAATTTTAGAAGTTTAAAAATAAACCCATGTAAAAAAAGCATCATATCATAAAAAATTGTTATTTGACAAAAAAACACCATCACATGCAACATCTTATAAATTAGTGATACACACAAATAAACATGTTTGAAAAAGACCAATAAATTTAGAGCAACATTATAATAATAGTCACATGGTTTCAAACCATCTTTGGTCCTCTAGAGCTAACCATCCCACATGAGATTACATGAGTAGTAATATAGATAGTTACATTACAAAACCTCATTTTTTTTCAATTCTAAGTCATCCACATCTAGAAATTTTCATCCATAAAAGGTCACCCTTTCATAATTTATTATAGATCCATTTTATGACTCTCCTCTTAATGGGATCATTAGTTAGAACACTTCAATTTCAAAATTTCAAAAACATTCAAATAATTAAAAAAAAATCAAAATTCTATTGTACATATCTCTTTAACTACTTATGCCTTATTTTTGTACATGTTTCTTGATTCAATAAATCTTATAACCCTTGGATATTGTTGTATTTTTGGCCTCTTATCTCTTTTTTATCACTTTATCAATTTGAACATTCTAAAACTATTATATGATACTACCACCTTTTACCACTAAGTATGTTATTTTGATATTATGAACAAAACAAACTATATTTTCCATCACATAAAATATCAACAAGAAACAATCAATATCGACTATCACTACTATCCTAAATCTATTGATATTGATCTATAGAATTTTACATATCCACATTAAATTATAATCAACAAAGCTTTAATAGATTAAAATTTTCAATACTATACTTAGTTTTAGTTTACAAAACACTATTATTCATTAACAATATTTACTTGATGTAATATATTGATCAAACATGTATGTTACATACCTTGAAAAGTGTACATTTGATGAGATGTAGATGTAAAATCATTCCTCCATATCCATATTATATCCCCAACATGAACTTTAGCTATAATTCACATATACATTGGGTGAATATCACTCATACATGGCCATGCCATCATATTTAGTGCATAATTTACCTTAACACGTTTTATAAATTGTTTAGAATCCTTCCCTTTATTATACTTTTGAACCCATGTGTTATCTCCTAGTCTATATTGTCCTTGTTTGAAAATTACAAAAAATAAATAAAAATTGAAATATGAAAAAATACAAAAACATTTAAAATACTATAAAAATCCTAAAATAGGACCTAAGTATAATTATAAATATATTTTACATCATTGTCATATGTTATTTATCTCATGATTGGTAGATAACATAATATTTTTCTATCACATGTATTTCACTCGTATTTATGAGTGTTACATAGAACACACAAATTTTACATAGACTTAGATGTTGGAATGTCCTCTACTCAATGATTATGCCTATTCTAGGGGCATCTTATATGGAGGTTACAATAGTTAAATGGGTTACCATTCTATAAACCCCCTATATTGTGTTGGGATATATACTCCATAAAAATGTCTTGATAACATCTCTATCTTACATTGTGCACATGGATATGCTATTTACTAGGATATGATAACATTACATATACATGGTGTAGAATATGTTTCTATTTCTATATTATATTAATGTTATTACTTGTACATATTATATTAGAATTTTCTTATCTACTGTGTAAGGCCATTTTCCCTTGTGTATTATTGTGACATATTCATATCCATTGAGTGAATGAACCTTTGTACTTGTGTGTGATTCCAACCTATTCATGTCCATTGAGTTAATCGTCATTGGCATTATTGTGTTTCCATTCTCATTATTTGAGAGCGTGAAATTTTTATGTCCTTTACATGTTGGGCCTTGGCCCTTTGGGTGATATTGCACTTTTTTGTTTTGTTTATGTGATTGTTAATCTTATTGAGTTTGATGAATTACATTATATATATCATGAATTAACTATTGTGTAGGATTATTATATCAAAATTACTACTAAGATATTCATTTATATATTTATCTAGATTCAAAAATTTAGGCCTTATATCATATGTTACATACATGATTTAAAATATACATATATTGTTAGGATGACATAACTTTTCAGATATGATATGATATTCCAATATTATATCTTTATACATATTTTATAATTAATTTTTATTTTGAGATGATTGACTTTTAGAACACACCTAATATCAAAAGAAGAAATTTTAGTGGGATTTTCATACATGATATATGCCTCTATGAGAAAAAATAAGTTTTGGGTATAAAATAAAGTTTTAAAGAATTCAAAATAGTAAATGATAAAGATTATGAGAGAATATACCATGCATGTGCATTCAAATTACATGTAAAAATATATGTTCATACATTCTGGATGCATATTCATGAGCATATACACACAAGGTTCAAACAAAAATTACAAAGTTTACATCTACATATAGTTATAAATAGTGTAAATTTTAAGAGCCCTTATTTGTTGGTGAATTTATAGATATCTATTTTAAATTCATGGATATTAGTATCCTATTGTGTATATGTGTGATGTAAAATCAAAGGGGAGGAGTAGTGTAGTATTAATTTTTTATTTAACATACAACCATATGGTTTCACCATGTAACTAGATGTAATCAAGATCAATTGACAACATTATGCAACTAGATGATTAAAATAATGAACTAGTTGTATGATGTATCTGGCCAATTATTTACACTATTCAGATGCATTATCTTGAATAATGACCAACTATGCTTTGGCACATGTTTACAACACAAATTAGTTGAAGCCATAGTTGAATTTTTCCATGCCAGAATAATTTTATAGGGAAGACAAGTAGACATTTCCTTGTAGTATATTATCTACATTCTTCACTCTATTAAAGGATTAAAATTTAATTAGTGTATTTTTATATCTAATATGAGTATATTGTATTTTAATTATGATCTTTATAATGAAATTTATACAATTTCATGCACCAATTTTATTATGGATTTGTACTATGAGGATTTGTATGACCTATAGAAATCAATAATTACAACTGTGCTCCATAAAAAATGAGCATAAATTATTTATCCCTTGATGATCAAGAGGTTAGTTTAGCATTAAATTTAATTAGTTTATTTTTTTATTTTATAAGTTATTACAAATTTACAAAGTAATATTCTCTTTTCTTATTACATATCATAATTTGTGCACTTAGCACAAGGTGACAAGCTGCATCAAAAGGACATTGTGTACCCGAGGGTTTTGTAGATTCTAACATGAGTACATAATCATCATTTCAATTATTATTAAGACTTTAACATATGACATAATATTCATTTGTATTTTCATTCATTAGTTAATTACTACTTTAGACCGACTTATCAATATGTAAGGGTGGGATTATTGGGTGTGACTCTCCCCATTCATTCTATATATATGGATGAGTATGGTGCATTAAAAGCAAGTTATATGTGAGTTATATATTATTGTAAGGATTTAAATTTTTCCCCATCAAAGTGGATTATCATATATTCTATTATATTTAGGTTATATTGTGATTTATTACTTTAATTGTGAAGATAATTCATTACAAGTGGTATCAGAGAATCAGTTTTGGAATAGAATTTTGTTTCCACTATATTTATCAAATTAGAGTGAATTTTTACACTATTTTTTGTTGAATTTTGAGGATCATATAAGGAGATACAATAAAAATTTAGAGACAAAAAGATCCATTTTGAGGGAGTTATTTCATTTTCACTATTTTAAATAAAATTACTCTATAGTCTAATTTTTTTGGAATTTATTAGATTTTTTTACATTCTTGGAAATCTCATAAAAATGTATCTTATGTCCATTCTTTGTGTTTTCTAAATTAAGACCTAAATAATTACCAAATTTCTTGGTCAAATTTAGGTCAATGGTGAAAATTAGGGTGGATATTAGCAAGGCTATTTATGGTAGGACTATAGATTAGGGGTCAAGGAAAGGGTGTTAAAACTCAAGGGAAAAATATTGGAAAAGAATATTTAGAGTCAGAAGGTGGACCAATGGTTACATGATTTTATACAATTTATCATAAAGTGAGTTGGCATGAGTACAATATATAAGGCATAAAAACTAGTATGCAAGGGTTGTAATCAGAGATGATAAATAAAGTAGATCAAATCAATCAAAACTTAGATGATATCATAAAAAACTTGGTATAAATAAGAATGTTTTTCAACATCCTAAAAACCAACCACAAATCATTAATACTCAGGCCAATCAAGGTGGATCGTTGGGTCCAAATATTTCACAACCCAACTTGGGTGGAACTTCAAACCATTCCCAAACAAATCCAAATCCATTGTATGTAAGACACATGAATCTAAAATGTGAAAGTTTGATGGGAAGGATACCCTTACTTAGATAAACTAAATGGAGAATTTTTTTGATGTACATCAGATCTCATGTGGACAAAATGTAGTTATGGCATCCTTATATTTGGATCTAGAGTAGTTTATTTGGTATCAATGGCTTTGTGCTCATAATAAGAATAAGGGTATTATTGTTACTTGTTCAATGTTCATGGATAAGATACAAATTCACTACTATAATGGTGTAACATAAAATTACTTTAGCTAATTAGCAAAGTTACCATAATCAAGGTTAGTCAAAGACTATATTTAACAATTTTAGAACTTATCTTTAAGGGTGGATGATATCTCAAATGACAACATGAATTATCTCTTCTTATGTGGGTTTTAAGGATATAATCCAAATAGATGTTCAAATGTTTAATCCATGCACTATCTTCAAATCCATGGTATTTTATTGTAGGGTAGAGGAGATAAATATGATTAATTAGAGGGATTTCACTACTACTAAATAGTGTTTAGGTCCTACACAAACCTTCCCTCAGCCTATAATATGGGCTCTTCAACAAATTATAGAGAAATGGGAAAAATTACTATGCTTAAATTATGATATAAAATGGATCAAAGGTCATAAGTGTGATGAGAATAAATTATTACACATTGAAGGGGCCAATGGTGATGAATTTGGTGAGACCACATGTAGTAAAGTGGTGGGTATGCTCGACTCGCATTCAGGTAAAATTTTTGCAATGTTATCTAGAGTTTTTCAATGTTGAGTTAAACATTATTTTGAAGTGAAATGGCATGCTAATCCCTTAATCTATGAAATATTATTCATTTTTATTTGCATTCATTAGTTAATTATTACTTTAGGCCAACTTATCAATATGTAAGGGTGGGATGAATGGGTGTGACTCTCCCCATTCATTCTATATATACAGATGAGTTCGGATCACTCAGATTAGGTTATATACAAGTTATATCTTATTGTAAGGATTTGGAGGTTATCCCCTCAAAGTGGCTTATCATATATTCTATTATATTTTAGTTATGTTGTGATTTATTATTTTAATTTTGAAAAAAAATCATTATAATTGTTTAGAATTTTTAAATGTGCAAGGCCTTTTCTTTTGATAAATCAAGCATAATTATATATAATTGTAGGTTTTTCTAGTTCAAAATTTTAATGACAAATGATACATTATGAAAATTTAAATTTTTGTATTATTTTATTTATTTATTAGTTTTTTTGTAGATAACTTTGATGTTGTTTGCCCTGAATCCACTTAACAAACCCCAAAATTTTAATTGCCATAATATTCTCAACAACATTTTCAATGTTTCTTACTTTATTAATTTTGATTTTCAAATTTATGTTTCTTAAATTAGAGAATTTTTTGGCTGAACAATTGTTTATATCTTTTGTAGTTGAAGAAACAACCACTCTACTTCAAATGCATCAAATAAAAAAATATGCTCTAAAATTTATATTTCAAATTAGCATTAATTTTTATTTTTCATTTATTATTTTAAATAAAATTTATTTTCATACGGCACTTTACATCTATCAATAAAAATATGCCACCACCACTACCACCCAAAAAAATAAGATAAGGGGAAAAATATATCATTTCCTACACAAAGTAGAGGAACAGTACAATTATCAGGTTCTGAGTTCCCCAATTTATCATTCAGTGGTGTATCTAGTGCACATGGTACTACATTTTTATAGTAGTTGATCTTGATGATAAATTTATTATGATTGAAAGTGGGTACCTAACTAATTTCAATCCACATGATTGTGTTCATGTTGTAAAAGTGCCTACTAAGGAAGAACATACTACAACCTCTTCACCACCTAGCCCAACCATATTCATGATAATTTGGAGTTATCTGATTATGACATTAATTTATTTCTATTAAATAATCTATTATTATAAAATTAGTTAAAAAATATTAAATATGTTATTCTCAAGGATTTGAATGTTTTAAAAGTATGGTAATTTAGGGCAAAAGTGTTGATTAGGGAGATAAATACGTGTTTTCAAAACTACTCCCAAAGATTTAATTTGTATTCACTAGTGAAAAATAAACCCACAAAGATTGACATTTTAGTCAATCATGCTCAATTTGGGGAAATTTTAGTTACCATTGATTATTATGACACTATTTTGGATATTATGTTAAACATGCTAGAGAGTTTGAATGCAAAAACCCAAGCTTACTTCAACAAATGGTCAAGAGATAAAATCCTTGTCATAATTGTCAATGTAGAGAAATAAAAATATTTAGTAAGTTATCATCTCTTTTAGAAAATATATTCTATTTTTTGTATTTTTTATCTAATTATATTTTATTTTTAAATTATAGGTAAAATATGAAAATGTAAAGAAATAAGCCTAGGTCCTTAATTTCATTTGAGAAAAAGCACGTAAATGCAGTAATTACATTAAAGGAAAAACTTGTGTTATTAGATAAACCAAATAATACACTAAAGAGAATAATTAAAGAGCATGACATGGATATTGACATTTAATTAAGAAAATAGATGCATATCCTAATCTACTTTCAACAAGAGATGCAACTAATGAGGAAAGGGAAAATCTTGAAAATATCAATTTTATAATAGAGGATCTTATTGCATTAGGACTTTTAAAGGATGGTATAGAGCAAGTGGAGGTGGGATCTCTTCAAAAGTAATGATATTTTATCATGTTTCCAATGACATTTTATTATGTTACAATGATAATTTATTATGTTTCAAATGTTTAAATCACAATGTTATAAATATTTCAATGACAATGTTTAGAATTTTATAACTTGAATGTTTCAAATGTTTTATTATGGCATATCTTATATTATTGCCCTTAGGATTATTTTGTATTGAAATGAGTGTCAAGAGAAAGACTATGACTATAGTTCTATGGTTTGTTTTATATGTTTTTACTCCATTGTGTACAAATATTATTTTGTATGGTTTTTAGGTCTATGCTTTATTTTCTATGTTTCAAATGATAGTTTATTATGTTTCATATTTCAATGATAATTTATTATGTTTCGATGATAATATATTGTGTTACAAATGTTAAAATCACAATGTTACAAATATTTCAATTATAATGTTTTAAATTTTATGATGTCAATGTTTCAAATGTTTTTACAATAGAAAAAAGGATATGAAATTGGATTTTAGAAAATTATAATTGAAATAAATATCAAACTAAAACTCAGGTAGCTAAAATAATCCTTGACAATCTTGCTCTTCATAAGTGACATTTACATCTACTGTGTCATTGGAATATTTAGTCTCAATATTTAAATCATCTCTATTGGTTGTTGTATTAGTGATGCCTCTTATTTCAATAAGAGAACTCCATGTTTCTAGAGCTCTTTCATAAGGAAACATATTCATAGGATAACATGAAACATACAATCTCAAGTAGGTCTCTATATTTTTATCTAATTTATTTCAAATTTTTGACTTAACGAAAGATAATGAACTAAATAATATTACATATTCCACTTAAGCCAAAATAATTGTATGATAAAGTTCATATAATCATAAATATTCACTAATATTTTCATTTAGGATGCTATAGTCGTGTAATGATACCATTTCTATTAGCTCACTTAGATATCGATATTGATAAATCATTATAAGTTTGAAATGTGTATGATGAGACATTAGTAAATCATTTTGTAAAATGCCTTTAATGTACACTCCATTGGCCTTTACAAATTTATTAAAATTCTTAATAAGAGAACCTTTGTATTTTTGAAATAAAATTTTTATCATCTTTTCACTATTATCATTGTTCTCAAAAATGGGATTCACAACTCCCATGGCATCCAACAACTCATCCTTTTTAAAACAATCTCTGATCTCAACAGATAAGCTTTTAAAAATTATATTCAATTTCTTATGCATTATAGATATAATAATATCATATAGAAGCAGGATTACATGCACTTTTTTAGTTTCAAATACCACAAAATAAATTCTTCTATATAAAGTGTGTATTGGTATCTCACTGTCATTAATGATAATACAAAGATGATCATTGATTTTAAATTTCAAATAGATTTCAATATCATTAATATCTATTAAAATTTTCCATATTTGACATGTATAATATATCTAGAGATTGACATACTCATTTTCTCAATTGTATGAAATAAATAATATATATAGATCTCTCTTGAGCAAGTTTTATTAAAAATTTACAATACTTTAACATTGGAAAAATATTGAATAACAAGATTAATATTTATAAATCTCTCAAAAGATACAAAAACTATTTTTCCTTGTAAACTTCCCTATAGTATTTATACATAAAAACTACTAACAATGGATATTATTCAAAAAAATTGCACGCAGGAACATATATGGAAATCCATCTTATATCAACATCTTTCAGTAATTTTTACCATTATTTATTATAATTGAAAAATTTTAAAACTCTAAAATTTTTTTTAGACTATTTAACATATAAACATGTAAGTAATGAATAAGTTCTTCCACTTTTGCAACATTATCAAAATGTGTTAACAATTTTAAATACAAGATTCCTCCTATGAGCCATGCAATGACTTTGAATCATATATGGATAAACTATTATTTGAATTCAAACACAAAGACCATTTCTATGCCCATTTATTAATTATGAACCATTAGCCCCAAAACACATTAACTTGGTAGCTATTACATAATCATTCATCCCAACTTTATCTATCAAATTAGAAATAACCAATTTGTAAAGGTTTTTAGCATTAAAATTTTCTACCATTTTATGAATAGATAATAGATGAGGTTTCCCTAAATAACTCTCAAAACTATAAACATGCATGCAAACCCAAGATGTGTTGTCAATTATTGTGACCCCATCAATGGAAAGTGAGATAAATAATGAATCTTTAACTTTTTATTTCAAATCCTCCCTCTTAACCATTGCTAGACATTTTGACATTTTCAAAGCACTACTATCCAACCAATGTGATTTTATAAAATTAAGAAACTCATAATGTTGAAACAAAATCTTATAATCTAAAAAATTAGAAATAGGTTAGAATTTTTTTTTAAAATGTGTATACAATAGGAACTTTTATATACTTGGCCTTTAGATTAGACTACATAACTTTTCCAAATTGATCTTTGATTGTTCCCCCTTTCTCAACAAGATGTTTTTGACATGTTTGATCATTTTCATATTCACATGCATATCTAACATGCATGAATTATTTTACATTTTTCCATCTTTGTGTCCTTGTTATCTATCCATATTTGTGCTTCAATAACACATATAGTTTTCCATAATGTTTCTCAATTGTGTCTAGCTTAAGTTACATTTTATGTTCTTTTCCTAGTTTCCACATACATATTATGCATATACATTCTATTGGAGTATCAATACCATTTTTTGGATCTACGTGTTTAATGAAGGGATATTTTTCTACCCATTCAACCTTAAAATACCTTCTAATTATCCATTTACTTCTCTTCCTTCACATAGATTTTTTAGCATAATTTTTAAATAAATTTCATGTTTGATGAGAATTCAAAATATATTCTAGTAGTTGAATTTCATCATCATGAATATACTTAAGTTGAGGCATGCCATTATTTCCATCTGGAGGAGTGTCTTTGAGTGGTGGAATTTCATCATCAATAAAATATTTAGGTGGTGGCATGTTATTGTGATTAATTATTTCTTATGAAATACCATTATCAATGGGGATTTTTACATGTAAAAGGGTTTTGATATTATTATTGAAATTTAAAATTAAATTTATTGCAAATAAATAAAAATATATTTTTATCAATAAGTACCTATATTATAAGTGTATGCTAATTGCATGGGTACTTTCTCTAGATTTTTAAAATAAGATAATATGTTCATTTTTCCTAATAATTGTCATGTAATTTTACCATTATAACTAAATGCCATTTTACCAGGTAGAAAATAATAAGAAATTATGTATTCAAATGGTTGTTTGAGTGATGTATCTAGATAGATATATGAATTACATCCATGTGCATGATGTCTATGTGTAAATGGTTGCTAGTGTGATGTAGCTAGCCAATAACTAGTGTGATGCATTTGATCAATTGTGTGTACTAAATGGTTGCTAGTGTGATACAAATAGTTAGTTATAAATTTAATATTCGTGAATTAACAAATATTTAATACCAAAATTTACCCTAGTTATAGATATTACATTTATTACATATGGGCATGAAATAAATTCATGCACACTATACTATTTTTTAGATTCAAGGGGAATGATAATAATTCATGAACACATTTTTCACTAAGTACAAAGTCATGATAAAATAAAGGATTCCCTTCACTTTTTATATTAGAATATTCAATTTGAAACTTCTACTACAATTATCATAGGAAATAAGGAAGAATATGACAATTGAATATAAAGGCTATCTGTAATGGTTAATTAAGTTAAGGTTCAACAAACTTAATTGGGGTTACTAAGACCAATAACACAACTTAAGGTTCCAAATTATTCAATGGATTCTATTTTTTATACATGTTGACTTTGAATTGGGGCTTGATCACCCTCAATTTTCCATGGTTCAATAAAGTAACCAATCCTTCTAAATGTTTCATGAGAAACACCAATTATCAAATGCTTTAAGGTAACATCATCTCAAATAAAATTACAAGAGAGACATTAGTTTCAAACATATATGTCTATTATTCCTAATTTTTTAAATTCAATTCAAAGTTACATTTTAATTTTTGAATTCACATATTCACATTGAATGCCTTCATCTCATTACAAGATTTTCTATGTAGTATCTTGCATTTTTTGAGCTTATTCACAAAGGCAAAGTTTTTAGTACACAAATAAGAATATTTTTCATTTTATTATAGTGTTTATTTTATATATTAAAGTTTTAGGGTAGGAGGGGGGTTAATGTAGGTATAAAAATTTGGCCATGAATACTTTATAATGTCAGTTTTGGCTCACATTTACCTTGGACACAACCCTTAAATTGGTCATATTTCACTACCTCACTCTATCTTAAATATTTATAAGGGAATATACATTCTAAATTTATGTTTTAAAAATATATAAATAATCATAGTTTCAAAAAACCCTCTAATAATATGTACAAACATTATAATTATTAAGGTCAAATGTTACCCTTCCTAGGTCAATATCAACCCACACGGGCCAAGATCGCTAGACGATCCTAATATTTTCAGGTTGATATTTCAATTTAGTCAAAAAATAATATTTTTAAAATTTAAATCCTTTATTTTAGGTTGGTCCATTTTTTAAATATACGTATCTTGAAGTTTTACACATTTGGATTGCAATAAATGCACATCCAAGCCACTTATTTGACTACTTGGTAATTTCACTATTTTGAGAATAACTATATTATTACACACTAAATAAAATATTCCCTATTATTTAAAAATTAGGTTATAATAATTATAATAAAACCTTAGAAAATTCATAAAACTATTTTATCTAAAATAAAACAAAGTATTATAAAGCATTCAAGTCATCTCTAGCTACATACATGTAGGCAAGTAACACTATCACACTAATAGTTCTAGGTGGTAGAAATATGTGAGATATGATTCCATATTAAAATTTACTTGTATATGTATATAGTGATCAATATCCATAAGCGTTATTGGGTTCAACTCATCCCATTACATTGTCTTCTCTTTTTATAGGTTTTTAGCTATCATAAACCCTAATGGGGTTTCAACATTGATGAAGCTATTTGCAGCTCATTTTCATGTAGATGAAGGTATAAATTACATATAGAGTCATATTTAAATAATGTGTAGGTCAATATTTACCTATAGGAGTTAGGAGCAATAATCGATCTTGACTATTTACAATCGATTCTAACACATAATAGTGACAGTTATTGTTTTAGTTACATGCACATACTCAAGTTATATTTGATCATTTACATCCATATTTTAGTCAAAATAGTCAACATAATTGTTAATAATTAGAAAAAAATTATTGTCTTCTTTTTTATTTTCATGATTAACTTCTTTCATTTACAAGCTTTATCCATTTCAATACTTTACTTTCATTCTACTAGTTACAAATTATTTACAATATTTTATACCCTAAAATTAATTTTATTTTAATTAGAATTCATATTCCAATTAATTATAAAATTATGATAAAAATGTATAAAGGATAAAATAACCAATTTAGCATGAGAGGATTTCTTGGGAATGCAACAATTCCCATTTGAGGAAAAAGAGGAAGATGTGGTAGCAAAAGAGGTAGAAATTGAAGAGTATGTAGTAGTTAATAGATAATACGTAAATATATTATTTTAATAATAATAAGAGAATGGGAGAGCATAAAACATACTTGAATGACGAAGAGTTTAATATTATCCCCTTACTCCTTAGACTCACAAGATTAGGGTAAGGAGCCAGTTCAAGAAGAAAGGGTAGAGGATATGCTCTTAACTTCAACACCTAATAAAATATAAAGGTATCCACCACCAAGTTCCCCGAGGATGAAATCATAAAGTCTTAATAATCATGATATAAAATAAGTAGACCCTTATGACCCCTATTATTTTCCAAATTGAAAGTGAAGGTTCATTTATAGAGGAAGAAGAAACCCAAACTAGTAGAAATAATGAATAATTAAATTATACTTCATTCAACTTATGGGTTTCAACCTTGAAAAAAATGAAACAACATATTCCTACACATGATTTAGTAGAATAAAAAACTATAGTAGTAAAATAAGCCATGGAGAAGGAATATTTGGTAGAGTGACAAGAAAATTTTGTTCTACAAAGAAAAGAAAAAATGCATAATTTGTAGCTTCCATTAGATAAATAAAAACTCTTAGGGCATGGATTAGGCTTTTAATATTTAATAAAATGGGTTGATCATGTTGGTGAGTGTGGTATAATAAAAAAATAGACATACTTAAAAACGCGTAACACAACTTGTAGCAACATTATTTAATTATCAAAAAACACTATTAAAAGAAAATCTGCATTTATTTCCACTCAAACACACAATCCAAGTTAAGAGGAAATAATTGTGAAAAGAGATGTTAAAATTTAATCCTTAAAGATTTGGTGGTATAACTTGTATAATATATTAATGGAATAAAATAAGAATATGACTGGAAAACTAAAGGGGGAAGATTTGAAATTATAATAACAATAAAAATAAAAAGATGATTTGAAAGGGAAAAAGGAAGAAATAAGCCATATAAATTTATAACTGGTAATATGTAGACAACCTACATGGGTCTATGCCCTCTAACTAAAGGAGGAATGGTGAAAATTCAAATTCATGAAACTATATTGTATTTTACCTTTAATAATAAGGAATCCCATCCATTATTTAATGTCTATGATAATATTACCTATGATGTTCAAAATCAACTATGTGAGTTTTATCTTCATGATTATGTTATTATTTACGATTTATAAATGAATTGAAATTTATATGTGGGGGATGTAATACTGAAGTCCCTATCTTCATATTTGGTTAATGCAGGCAAAATAACATATGAAATGACTAAATATGATGAAAGGGAAAAATATGACAAGTTAATGATAGGGGAAGCTACTAGGCTAGTTGAGATAGTAGATTACTGGGACACCCTAATGGAAAAATCAAATGTGGCCTTCCATTAAAAAAAAAAATGAGTTCAAGCCCAAAATGAGTATCTCATATATCTAGATAAAATTGGTAGAGAAACCGTTTCTTCAAGCACAATAATATGGGATGAATTTAACCTAAATTTTTTAAAAAAGGAGCCATTTTATAGACATAATATCAAGGAAACACTTCAAAAGAGTGTATAAAAATATTGAGGTAACTAGAAGATAGAGGACTCAATGGTTGGAAATCACATTACAACCTCCGCCATTCTATTATTTTTGTCCCTAATTAAACATGGAAGGAAAATTTAGATGACTATGTAGAAATAAAAATAATAGAAAAATTTGAGAGAAATAAAGGATTTTATTTAAGGTAAGAAGAGGGTTCATTTGAACCTTTTTATTTTCTTCAAATATTTTCTCAATGTATGATAAAATTTAATGAGAATTAATTTACTTGAGGATGACCAATTGATTAGTTTGGGGTTGTGATGAACTTAGATGTAAACCCTAAAATACATTCCAAAACCTCTTTTATTAATCCTTTTAAATCAGACAAGAAATTTTATAATTTAATTTTGTACTCCTTTTTTATATATAGTAATAAAAGAACATGTTTTATATAAATTTGGTGTTTTATGATTAGACTATTTAGTTTATGATTAAACATTATTATTTTGGATTTATTACTAATCTAGTGTATATATATCTTAAGGATAGGCTATGAAGTAGAGCACACACCCATAGAAGATGAATAACATGGCTAAATATATTACAAGATAACATGTAGCAATTATCTAGGATGATTTATAGCAACTTCGTAGGATAACTCATAGTAATTGGGTGGCCAACCCATAGCAATTTGGTAGACTAACCTATATCAAAAATAAATAAACCCATATAAATGGAATAAAATGTGTTTTAACTTCTACCAATAGTGATGAAAACTATTCTAACCTATATAAATATCCATGCAAGTTGTTCTAACATGTAGTAGTATCTGTAGTAGTTAAGTCTAACCCATAAAATTTACTATTATGTCTAGCTATGACTATGATGATTATTAGGTAGTATGAGGTGGATATCCTCACCACATAAGGAATAAAGTAGATTATATAATCCAAGAAGAGAGTAAATCAATGTTAGAATGACTCATCATCATTGTTTCTCTATTATAATGTACCTCCAAATAGCTGTGACTATAAATCATATTTTTGATTATCTTATTTTTTGCAATTCTTTGATTATTAGCTCTAAATTTGTCACAGTACATGTGTATGTTGTTTTCCTAGATTATGTTAACAACTAAAATGTAGTTTATAAATTTTATTATTACTAGATGATAAAAATAGGAACATGCCCTCTCTATTTCAAGAGCTAGTATTAGGGAATATGTTTACAAGTAAAAAATAAAGAATAGAAATCAAGAATTTTTGATAAGGTATTGTACAATTTTTTAACTATGTAATTTCACTATAGAAATAGTTACATTACTATAGGTTTATTGATGCAAGAGAAGTGATTTAAATTAATAACTGTCATATGAGGAAGGGATTGCGACACAACTCCAATTGAGGTAGAGCCCACTCAATAGGATTATGGTAAAGATCCATCTTGTTAGTTTAGATTCAATTTTACATTGTCTATTACAATTTTCATTTGATTAAACCATAAATATTATTGGTGTTCTATTTTTTCAAAAGCATTTTTTTACTATAACAAGTCACTTTTCTATTTGAGAAGAAGCTTCCAAAATAACATTCCATTTAATTCTTTCTATTTTATTTATTTTTATTTAATTTCCATGTAAGTGTGTTTCTTTTAATTATGCAAGTTTTTTTCTCTATACACAACCTTATCACTTTAACCTTAAAAAAAAAACTAGTGTTGTATATACAATGCTAAAATATTACCAAATATATACACTAGGTCAAAAAATAGTGAAATTACTAGAATTGATAAATCAAATGGATACCTCTCAGGTGAATTTGTTGAGTTATGAGTGACCTTGGTTGCCTCAGGTTTAATTGATAATTTTATTATGCTTATTACTTTCTAACCTAGTGTTGATTTGAAATATTCCCAAAAATTATATTGGTTTCATGCAAATAGGGTTCATTTTCATGAAACTTGTAAAAAAATTGGACATCTAGATTTTAATTTATTGCTTGGTATAAAATTTTATCATGAAGCCATGGTTAGATTGTGTCACCAAACCTATGATAATGATCATGATTTGAAGGTCAAATGTGAATAACTTCCCTAAATCAATGCTCACATAAACATTTATTTGAATCCTTTTCCAAATAACACTCTAAGTGAACAAACTAATAATCAAACTCAAAACTCTTCCCAACCAGTCGCTAATGTTGTTAAAACCATGGGTAACCCTCATTTTTCCAATAATGAGAAAAACTTTGTGAACATGAACAACTTGAAATGTGTTGTTTCCTATGTTGATCCTTATCCTATAAGGCCTTAAATTTCTTATCTAGATTATAAATTAGTCTGGGACTATCAGTTTGATGCAAAAAGTTGGGGATAAAAAGTATGACATTCCCCCAACTTTCAAATTCTTTTTACAAAGGCTGTACACCTTTTTAAAAGTGTGTACACATTTTTAAATTTTTTTTTGAGGCTCTAACTTGTGATTGAGCCTCAAGGGAATAATCCATTTTCAAAAGGAATATGCCCTTTGTGATTTAAAAAGGGTGTACATCCTTTAGAAAGTAAAGGGCATATGCCCTTTATAAAGGGCATTTTCCCTTTGTAAAGGGTGTATCCCATTTATAAAGCATAAAGGTTGTACATCCTATATCATTTTAATTTTTTTTCTTCAAAAAAATCCATGACCATTCCATTTTGATTTTTCTCCTCTTATTTTTTGTCAATTTTAGATTCACATACGCAACTTGAAGTTTCATCCGTCAATAGGATTTATCATTCAGATTGCTACAAATCAAGTATGTTGATTTTTGGATTTTATTTTTTTCATTTCTATTTATATTTATTTATTCAAGTAGGGTTTGAATTTAGGTTTGCATTATATTTTTTTACATTGCCTAAAAAATTGTATTTCTATTTATATTTATTTATTCAAGTAGGGTTTGAATTTAGGTTTGCATTATATTTTTTTACATTGCCTAAAAAATTGTATTTCTATTTAAATTTAGATACACAAGTTTGATGGATCCATTGTAGGAAGAAAATGTTAGACAAAACCATAAATAGTTTGATTTTTCACAAGAATAAGTTTAACTGTATGAGAAATATAATTCAAAATGTCAATAATTACAAATAATAATCAATGGTTTAAGTCAAATTTTTAGCTGGTAGTGCACATATTTCACTTGCCAATACACTAGAGACTATTTTTAATGAAGTGGGAAATGTAACTTCATAACTTGATGCAATGTTGCATCAAAGAGAGGCCATGAAACAATTTTATTATAAAAATATTATCATACAAAGATTTTAAGAAAAAAATAACAAAATAAGTTGTGTGTGCTTTATTTGTTAAGCCTAAAACTAACCAAACTCCATTAATGAATTGTAAACACATTATTATTGATTGGTGTGTTCATGAGGAGATGAAAAATAACTTTTGGGATAGGTGGTGGATGGTGTTTGATGAGCCTCCATACAATAATAATGAGGTTCTATTATACTTTTTGAGAAATTTATATTGTGAGTTTGTGTTGCAAGAAATTCCAAATTATTTTCACATGAAGGCATCCCAAGATAGGAGAGGTGGGTCTTCATTTGATAAACCTGGTGTTAGGTGAGACCAAAATCATCATAACCAATCTTAAAGAAATATAAGGCCAATATCACATGCCTCTATTCCTAAAATTTTGCATCATAATGTATAGATGGATACCCTTGAGGTGGTTACTAGTCTAACACAAGTTATGATTGAGCATGGTATACATACTTTGAAGACTTCTGCTCAGCCTATAGGTGGTGCTAGTGGTAGTGGTGGTGTTGGTGGTAGTGGTATTCATGGAATTGGTAGTGGTGGTAGTGGTTTTGGTGTTATTGGTATAGGTTCTAGTTTTCCTCCTCCTACTCATGTTATAGTTCATATGCATCATTGCACATCATGTGGGAGGAAGTGTACAAGACCTTATGTTCAAGTGTGATATACATAGAGTAAATTAATGGAGATTAGTATGATAAAACATACACCATCTATATATGGTTTAGTAGTGCATAACACTAGCATGTCAGAGCATATGTAACCTGTAGATGCTTTAATAGTGTCATACACTATGCAATATATACTAGCTTCATCGACTCCTATCAAGATATGCTAGGATCCTATTGTACAAGAGTTATTAACTTCACCATCTGTATTTGATACACAAGTTTTATTTTAATTATAGTTTGTTTATGTTTGTAAAAGAATATTAAGTTTATTTTCTAGTGTGTGTTTCCTTAATTGACTAATTTATTTGACTAAACTTGTTATTTGTTGCTTGTATAGATGATTGGTGATATTTTGGGTAGGTTAGTAGGCCTTGAATCTATTTTAATGTAGTAAGTGGCATGATTGTACCCTATACATAGGTTTGGAAACATTTAAATTACAAATTTATTCATGTACATGTTTATTATCTTTTGAACAAAAAAATTTGTTTAAAAAAATATATTACAGTCATAAATTTTTGTCATGTTCAATGGATTCCCACATTATTCATTTATTAGTTTTATATATGATGAGGGATGCTATGGGCACCCCTCATGGATGAGTATAAGGTTTTGATGATGTCATAGCTACATAATAGAATCCACTATCTCCAAAATAGGTCATGATTTAGGGATGAATACTGGTGAGAACACATAATACTTTTTTTTTAATCTATAAACAATGATGTTTTATGTCATATTTACATAATTGTATGCACATATAGATCTAATGATATATGTATGCTCCATAAGATTCACCATCATGGGTGTATATGTGGTTAGTATCCCTATACAACCATTTAGATGGAATTTAGTGAGTTTATAATCATTTAAAAAAAATTACATTCATGAAAATTTTATCAAATTTTTAATATATAATTTTAATGCATTAATTTTTATATTTCATATGTTGTGCAAACACAACAATTTTCACCAGTTTTTGATGAAATTATGGATGAATCATATGCTGAGAGGAGAGTCTCTCCTCATATTAAGGCATCCAACACCCTTGAATCTATGTCTATGCCACCAAGGCATAATTTATTTGGAGGGAATGGGGAGAAGGAGAGCTAGTTATTGTGGTAGGGGTCTAGTTGTAGGAAAAATTGATTTTATATGCCTATATGATGCATTGTGTCTATGTACATGTTATGATACACATTTTTTTTTCAATATATGTTATATTATTTATGTTAAATTATGATATATAACTTTGCATGTATCACTTATATACTATTTGATAATATGATTCCTTTACCTATGCGTATTTTTGATTTTGATCATTTAATATATATATTAGAAAAAATAGTGGTAAAAACTTTATTGAAACTTAGAATAGCTGAATACAGAATAGCATAGGGCCAAAGCCCCAAGAACCACCAGAGACTACTGAAAAAACAAGAACAAGAACATCACTCCCCAATATCACTCTCATCCTCTACAAAAATCCTCTCCAGGTCCTGACATAACTCATAGGGCATCTACTCCTAGCCATCAATCTTTCAGCCATCTATATCTTTTGATGCCCATTTTGCCAGGCAATCGGCCACCCTATTCTATTCCATTGGAATATGGGCATAAGACACTAAATCCATTAAAGAGCTAACCTGTAGTATCTGTTGGACTAACGTAGATAGTTGCCAGCTAACATCAGAGATCTTCCTCTCAAGGAGCAGATTGACCAGGACTTGAGAGTCAGCTTCACAAATCACCTTCCTCCACCCTAGATCATAAGCTCACTTCAAAGCATATAGGATAGCCAAGCCTTCCATCCTATTAATAGTCTGCACCCCTTTATTAGCTGAGAAAATAAAAACCACTGATCTAGAAGAATCCCTACCAATCCCACCAATCCCAGCCGACCCTGGATTACCCCTGGAAGAACCATCTGTATTAATTTTCAAAAAACCATCAAGAGGGGGCAGCCATTTCCCCATCCTTTGAACTCTATGTTTCACACGTCTACCTCTCTTGATACAAACTAAGGCCAGAAATATCCCATGTATGCCAAACCTATTAACCATCTCAGCATCACCTTTTTCTAGCGGCAAAATAATCTCACTCTTAGCTTCAATAGTTTCCTGGATCATTCCCAGAATTCTAATCCAAACCTGTTAAATCCCCAAATTTTTGCCCTAAAAAATTTTGTGATTCCTTTCCAACCAAAATTCCCATAGCAGAAAGATAGGGCCAAAATAGCAACAACCTACAAGAAGGGATCCGAGGAGGGGGCCTTCCCAATCTCATCTAAAAATCTACTAGGGAGGATGCATGAATACACTGACATTTCCACACATCCCAGTAGAAATGCCATAGTTGCATTGTGAAGGAGAAATAGAAGAATAAGTGTGGAGAATGTTCCTCCCCACCACTATAGAGAACACACCTTGAAGGGCTACCAAAGCCCCTCTTCCGGATATTGTCCCAAGTCAAGCATCTATTCCAGACCAAAGTCCAAATAAAGCAATTACACTTTGGCCAAGAGAATCTATTCCAGACTTTTTTCCACCAATGAACTTCCCCCCATCTAATTGCTGAGAGAGTAACTCCTGATAACCAGAAGATATAGTGTATGTACCCTTGGGATTAGGGGCCCAAGCCAAACACATCACTATCCATAAGGGCACTACAGCTACGATAAGAAATAATGTAATGAAGCTCAGCACACTCTACCTCCAATCTAAAAATAGGCCACTCCCTTGGGGTCTTCCATCTTGCTTCCACCATCTGCCCATGAAAGGAAAGGGACTTAAAGTCACACACCCTAGTCCATCCAGCTTTACAAAACCTCTGGGACAATATGCTTAAGTGAGGATAATGGGTAAATATGGGAGGGTAGCCATCCCATGAGTCTTGCCAAAAATGTGCCTCTATCCCACTCTTGTAGATCCAGAATAGTCCACCCTTAATGAGTGCAACCCCTTTCTTGAGCGTAGTCCAAATCACTAAGCCTTTCCCTGTCAAGCTATACCAAGGGATATCTTTCTGGGGGATCCCAAAAAAGTACTTATGGGATAAGATTCTGGCCCACACCTAGTCCTATTCCACACACCATCACCAATACAATTTAGCTACCAGAGTAGTACCAGAAAGTAATGACTACCATAATCCAAGACCACCAAACCTTTTTGGGCTACAAACAACCTCCCACTTAATAAGGATCCACTTAGTTGATGATAAATTACCAGCCCATAAAAATTGTTTTGCTAAGGAATTAAGGCCCCTAACAGAGCTCATCGGTGCCACCTAAATCATACACCTATAGAGAGGAAGAGCCTGCACTACAGCTTGAAGCAGCTGGACCTGACCAACAAAAGATAACCAACGATGGGTCTAATGATTCATTTTGGCATGTAACTTATCCAGAATATCTTGCCATAAATCCCTTGACTACCTTCTAGTAGAAATAGGGATCCCAATTTATAGCAATGGAAGACTCCCAATTTAGAACTTGAGAATATGAGCAACTCTTCATTGAATGGAAGGTGGAGTGTTGAAGAAAAAAATTGAAGACTTGCCCTCGTTAATTAACTTCCCTATAGTAGCAAAATAAACATCCAAGCCCTTGTGCATATTAGAAGCCTCCCTAATAATAGCCATGCCCATCAAAGCTGCATCATCTATAAACTGTAGGTGAGATTTTATAAGAAGGCCCACTCCCCATTGCCAGCCCTAAATAAATCCCCCTTCAACATTCCTTTTAATCAACCATCCCAAACCTTCCACCAGAAGAAGAAACAGGTAGGGAGAGAGGGTCACCTTGTCGCAAACCCCAAGAGGCCCCAAAGAGATTAGTATTCTCCCCATTAATCAAAACTAAGAAAGAAGTCAAATTCACACAACTCATAACCCAATGAACCCATTCCTCCTCAAAACCAAAGGCACCCAAAACCTTCTGGAGGAAGGACCAGTGAACTCTGTCATAAGCCTTGCTCATGTCTAGCTTGATGAACATAGCCTTGTTTTTGGACTTGGCCATGGAATGGATAGTCTCTATAGTCACAACCACTCCATCCAAAATTTGATGGCCCTCCACAAAGCCACTTTGATCTTTAGAGATAAGCAATGTAAGCCACTTTTTTAACCTTTTAACAATCAACTTAGATATAATTTTATAAACTACATTGCAAAGAGAAATGGGGCGAAATTGACTTAACTGATCAACCCCCTCCCCCTTAGGGATGAGAGACAAGAGGGTAGAGTTTAAGGCCCAAAGTATTTGCTTATTCTTTAGGAATTCTTGAACAACTTCCAATGAATCTGATTTGATAATGTCCCAAAATTCTTGGAAGAACTCAATCGGGAAGCCATCTAGACCAAGAGCCTTTCCTTTTTGCATCTGGAAAACAATCTTCTCTAACTCCTCCAAAGATATGGCACTCATAAGATGCTCTTTCATTTATAAATAAACCAAAGAAGGAATACAAGAGAGGACCTGAGCCTCTACAATCGAGTCCCCCTACGCTTCCTCCATAAATAAAGAAGCAAAATACTGCACAGCTTCCTTAGAAATATCCTGAGTAGAATAGATAACCTCCCCCTTGTCAGTCACCGAATTGAAGAAGGTAGTTTTCTTATCCCCCTCTTAAAGCCACACATTCCATGCTTTCTATTTCCAAAATATTTCCTCTCTCAGCTCCCATTTCTCTACTATTTTTAGAGCCCTAGCTTCCTCCTGTAACAAATACTCAGACACCCCCCTCTTCCCTAATCAACTTGGTAACATCATTCAACTCCATTTGAGCCTCATTTTTTGCCTAGTAAATGTTCTCGAAGCATTGTTGATTCCACCATTTGAGTTGATACTTAACATATTGGAGGAGCTTAGCAAAAATATACATAGCTAAACTAAAAGCAGGTCTACCTACCTTCCACCATTCAGCAACACATCCATATAGGTCTGGGTCCCTGAGCCACATGAGCTGGAACTTTAAAGGTAGATTCTGAGGCAAATGGGCTAAAGAAATGATAATATTTATGGGCCAATGATCCAAACCTCTCCAATCTAATATCTCAGAGCTGGAAGACCACAATCCACCCACCCAAAAATAGGAAACCATGAAACGGTCTAGTCGTTCAACAATGCACCTGTCACCCAGTCTTGCATTACCTCCCCATTTTTTAGTTAAATCAAGAATAGCATTAAAGTCTCCAATAATAATCCATGGCAAGTAAGGAAATAAACTAAGAACCAAATGAATATTATTCCATACAAGAATTTTACCTTAGAAATCAATATGAGCATAGACATTAGAAAAAAGGATAGATTCCCTAGACTCAATGCACAAAGAAACCATGGATAAGGAGGACTTAAAGGAAATCCAAGACACAGGTTGGATCTTTCATGGGTTCCAGAGACATGCCACACCCCCCAAAGATTCCTGAGCTCTAATGCACTAACATTGACCATGCCTCCATAACTTAGGTGCAATACTCATCATACATTCCATAAAAACCTTAGTGTCCTGAAGAAAGAGAACATCAAGAGAATGACTTCTAACTAATTCCTAAACAGCTTTTTGTCTAGGGCCACTGTTCAAGACCCTTGCATTCCAAGAAATAATGATCATTTGGGAGGAGTCAAAAAGTGGGAATCTAAGGTCTTAGTAGATCCTGACTCCACCAAAGTATCCCCTATCATCTTAATCTTCTCCAAGTCCTTTCATCCCATTTTAACATTTTTCTCTGAAACCCACTTCTTACCATCCTTTTGAAGAATGCCTAGATGAGGAAAAGATTTACCTCACTTATCCATATCTAAAACTGCAATCCGTGCAAGAAGAACCACTTCCTCTACACCCTATCCCAGATCAACATTTGGCTCTAAAATCATCTAAGCCCCTATCTGCCCGTCTGTGACCATAGGCATGGCAGATTCCACATGAGAAGTAGAGGAAGGAATGGAAGAACTAATCTCCAGTCTAGAATCCATTGCAAGTTGATCTACACTAATTAATCTAGGATTAACTTCTTGCTGACCCAATTCATCTAAGACCTAAAACTTGTTAAAGATATCCTCCTCCTGTCACTCCATTAGAGTCCTCTTCTAAACTCTATTTTGATTTTGAGCCTTAACCTGAACAAAATCCTCAGCATCCTTACCCTCACCAGCAACATACTTCTTCCCTTTATTAGCACCAGGAGTGTTACTAGGAAGAGGTGGAAGTTGTTGCTCCACTAGCTTGGCCTTCGAGCATCTTCAAAATAGGTGGCCATATTCATGACAAAGGTGACATCAAAAAGGGAGGGTCTCATAATCTAGTTGTTGCACCCAAGAATGTGAGCCCACACACATCTCCACCGCATCTGGTGTGGTTTACTCAAATTGAGTTCCATGCAAATTTGAGAAAAAGTCATAACTTTCTTGCCCAAGGTTTGTGTTGAAGACCCCACCAGCCTTCCAAGCATCAATGCAAGCATATGAATAACATCCTCTTGACAACATTCTATTGGAAATCTAGGTAACTGAACCCACACTGAAACCCAATTTGGGAGCTCCTCAGAAGGATTAAATCTTGCATGCCATGATTTAATGAATAGCCCAACCTGATTATAAAAATAGGGCCCATCCTCAAAAACCCTATTTCAATCAGCCAAGCAAAGAAATGTAACTATGAAAAATTTGTTTGTAAGTAATGTGGCCTCCATTTTTCCCTCTATTTTCCACACTCTCTGATCCCAATTCTCTAGAAATTGAAGGGAAACTCTTAATCCCAAAAGCTTGCAATACAGTGAATGCTTAGAGTAATATTCAACATCTTTAGTGATCATTTTAAAAGGGATTACCAGTTTGGGTCTTTCTTTGCACCACTCAAGGCAACCATTAATATTCGTGATCTGAGATCCCCCAGGTGAGCTCAAATCTGTAGCACCTGTAGTCTGAGAAAAGAAGGCATTTTCAAACACCCTCACTTCCTGTCCCAGCATATTCAAACCCACCGCTTCATGAAAACTTATACCAGGTTTGGCCCTAGAAGGCTCACTCTTAGCCATAACCATGCTCGATCTTGGACAATCCACACCAATGGGATCCATCCAGGCACCTCCACCAACCTGATCATAGAATGACATCCAAAAAGCAATCTCACCACAGAATGATAGCCAAAAAGAAAGGTTAAACTAGTAACTTTGATAGCTAAATCCACAGCACCCCACTCCACACAATCAATCAACCACCCCCCTCCTACATAAGCATAGACATGATAGAAATAAGCTAGGGCATGGCTGCCCTAGCTCGGCAACAAATTGCAGACCATATATGTATATAGCCCAAGGTTCATTTTGATCATTTAATATTTACACATATTATTGGTTAATGATTAATATTACTTCATATGGGGTTTTAAAAAATCACATTATTCTCTAAGTTATGTGCTTAGTCATTATGTATATTTTAAATTTATATGTGATATTTACTATTTACTTGTTTCATTTACATTTAAATACATATCAATTTATAATTGTGATGTAAGTGGACTTGGGATCAATTTCATGGACATGTAAATATTATAAATTGTACTTGATCATAATTGTTAGGAGGTCTAGTGATGCACTTGTGTATGTATTTATTCTTTGTTATCATAACACGGTTCTCAATGTACTCTTATTGTGCCTCATGTATGCTTTTAAATTTTTAGGATTAGATGATATATCATCACTGTAAGTATTCTTTTTTTGTTACACAAGATCTAGCCTATGTAAGGCCTCTGTAAAATATTATTTAAAAGCATAACATATCATATTGTATGCATTGTTTTGCCTCATGTGGGATTATAAGTCTTTAGGCATAGATGATATGTCATCATCATAAGTATTCTTTATTTATTGGGTGAGATCTAGCCTATGCGGGGCCTTGGTAAAATATTATTGGAAATCACAACATATAATGTTATCTATTAATTATAAATGTGTTGTTGCTTCAATGATTAAAGGAATTTTAAGCCATCTCATATTGTGTTTTAATTACTATGGTGTAAACATTTCTTGGGTATTTTTTCTAATATTAAGTACATGATTGACATACATGTTTTTTCTCCCACTAATCCATTTTTTGGAGATGTCACTACACACTGCTATTTTACAATTGAAATTTCAAATGTAGTAACTAAATTGTTTATTCATCTCTTAATATGGTTTAATGAATAATACAACTTTATTTGATTGATTTTTCATGTTTATCATTTTATGGGAAATGAATATCAATAGTTTTTTTGATAAAATTTTGTCAATATTTAATCTAGTTCAAGCACTTGTAAAAAATAATACTGCATTTAAAAGTTAACTTTATTTTACTTGATTCATCAAACATTTTTATAGCTTTATAATTTTTAGTACACATCTTACAAAAAAAAGCATGAATTGCTCCTTTCACTTTCATCATTTGGGAGAAACTTTGCAAGATACTTCATTTACAAGCACACAACATATTTCTTAACACCATCTTTGTTGGTTCCCCATGAACAAATGTGGCACCATAACCATTACAATATAATATTGGTGAAATTCATGGCTCAAGCCACTCTTCAAAATAATTTTCCCATATCTATGATTTGAGGGATTGAGAAGTTGTACACACTAAGAAACTCAATTTCTCTTGACTCTTTAATTTCATAAGTGTTAGAAATTTTCCACATGGTGGCACATACACAAGTGTGTTTTTAGTGTGTTTTTGGTAATAAAAAGCATATAATGGATTAAATTTGTTTGTAATACCTATACACCTTACCTTTCATGTTTTAGGTAGTTTAAAGCTTTAGATGAGTTGTTAGATCCTCTTCCAACTTTGGTTGTGCATTGTAGCATAACCATGAGGGTTAGAGACAATCCATCAACTCCTACACGTACACAAACAAGTCTAATAAGAAATCTTGAGAGTATTTTATTGAACTTAAGATAGATGAGATGCAAAAATGAGGTTTCTCTCATAACCAAATATCTTAGAATGAGCCAAAAGTTGGTTAGTGAGGGTCGTATATTCTAATTCATTAGCCTAATTAATGAACCATATATGTGAACATGTCTAGATAGAAAATTTAAGGCTAGAAAAATCATTTTCTAGTATCGTTTAGGCTTATAGAGTGAAATTTTTAGTTGGTTAGAGGCATCCCTTAAGAGAATTCACTCATCCCTGAGTGTGAAAAATGAGCGAACTTCTATCATACATTGTAGGAAAACTATGAAGGATAGAGATGAGTCATTATCTCCTACACATGCATGGATGAGTCATATAATAAAGTATAGGATTTTTTTATTTAACTCAAGATAGATGAGACATGGCAATGAGGTTTCTCTCATGGCTAAATCTTTTTGAATAGGCTAAAAGCTGGTTAGTGGGGGTCATATATTCTAAATCATCAGCCTAATCAACAAACTATCTAAGTGGACATGTCTAGATAGGACTTTTAAGACTATAACAACCATATTTATGATCTCAATTGGGCCCTCAGAGTGAAATTTTTAGTCGATCAGAGGCATCCATTAAGATAATCCAGTCATTGCTAAGTGTGCAAAATGAGCAAACTTTCATCAAGCATTATAGCATAACCATGAGGGATGGAGATAAGTTGTTATCTCCTAAATGTTAAAAAATGAGACTTATAATAAATCCATATAGAATTTTATCTAGATCAAGATGGATGAAATGCATAAATGAGGTTTCTCTCATGACCAATATCTCAGAATGGAATAAAAGTTGGTCAGTGGGGTTTATATCTTCTGACTCATCAACCCAATTGATAAGCCATATACATGGACATGTTTTAGATAAGAATTTTAAGTCTAGAACAATATTTTCTAGTCATGATTGGGCTATGAGAATGAAAGTTACAGTTACTCAGAGGCATCCCTTAAGATAATTCACTCATCCCTAAGTATGTAAAATGAGCAAACTTCCATCGAGCATTGCAACATAACCATGAGGGATATAAATGAGTCATCATCTCTTACAAGTACATGAATGAGTCTTATAAGTAAACCCAAGAGGATTTTATCTAAATTGATATGGACAAGATATGGTAATGGGGTTTCTATCATGGCTAAATCTCTCAAAATGAGCCAAAAATTGGTTAGTGGGGGCTGTATATTCTAACTCATTACCCTAATCGATAAACCATCCATGCAAAGACATATGGATAATAATTTTAAGGCTAGAATGACCATTTTATAGTCTCAGTTTGGCCCCAAAAGTGAAATTTGTAGTTGGTTAGAGGCATCTCTTAATAGAATTCACTCATCCTTGAGTATGCAAAATGAGTGAACTTCAATCATGTGTTGCAGCATAACCATGAGGGATAGAGATGAGTCATTAGATAATTCATGTGCATGGATAAGTCCTCTAATAAATATTGGGAGGATTTTATGTAACTCTAAATGAATGAGACATGATAATGAGATTTTTCTCATGGCCAAATATCTTAGAATTGGCTAAAAGTTGGTTGGTAGGGGCTGTATATTTTGACTCATTAGCCCAATCAACAAATCATATATATGGACACATATAAATAGGCATTTTAAGGATAAAATGGAATTTTTTTAATCTTGATTAGGCCTTATGAGTGAAATTTGTAGTTGGTTAGAGGCATCCCTTAAGAGAAATCACTCATCTTAAGTGTGTAAAATGAACAAACTTACGTCACACATTGTAAGAGAATCATATGGGTTATAAACAACCCAAAAAATAATACATGTACATGAATGAGTCCTATAAGAAATCATAGGATAATTTTATCTAACTTGAGATGGATGAGATGTGGCAATGAAGTTTATTTCATAGCCAAATCTATCAAAAATAGCCCAGATTTAGTTAGCATAGGCCATATATTTTGATTCATCAGCTAATTGATGAATTGTCTATATGGACACATATGGATAGGTATTTTAAGGATAGAAAAGAATTTGTCTAGTCTTACTCAAGCCCTGAGAGTGAATGCTTTAGTTTATCAGAGGCATCCCTTAAGAGAATCCACTTATCCCTGAGTGTGCAAAACGAGTGAACTTCCATCATGCATTATAAAAGAACTGTGAGGGCTAGGAAAAAACTATCATCTCTTAAATGTGCATGGATGAGTCCTATAATAAATATTATGAGTCTACATCTGTGGCAATTAGGTTTCTCTTATAGCCAAATCTATCAAGATAGTCTAAAATCTAGTTAGTGAGGGTCATATATTATGACTCACCAACCCAATCGATGAACCATCTCTATGAACATGTCCAAATAGGAATTTCAAGGCTATAAAATCAATTTTAAAATCTTGATTAGGCCCCAAAAGTGAAATTTACACTTGGTTAAAGGCATCCCTTGAAATAGTTCACTTGTCCCCAAGTGTGCAAAATGAGAAATTTTTTGTCATGCATTATAGGAGAATCATGAGGGATAGAGATGAATCATCATCTCCTACATGTGCATGGATGAGTCCTTTAAGAAATACCAAAAGGAATTTATCTAATTTTATATGGATGAGATGTAGCAATGGGGTTTTTATCGAAGCCAAATCTCTTAGAACACATCAAAAGTTGGTGAATGGGGGCCATATAGTCTAGCTCGTCAACCCAATAGATGAACCATCTATATGAACACCTCTATATAGGAATTTTTAAGATAGAATGACCATTATACAATCTCATTAAACCCATAATGGTGAATTTTGAATTTAATTAGAGGTTTCCCTTAAGAGAATCCACTCATCCCCAAGTGTGAAAAATGAGCAAAATTTCATCATGCAGTGCAAGAGAACCATGAGGGATAGAGATAAACCATTAGCTCCTACATGTGCATTGATGAGTTCTATAAGATATCCTAGATGATTTTATTTAACTTAATATGGATGAGACATGGAAATGAGTTTTATCTCTCAACTAAATATATTATAATAGACCAAAATTTGGTCAGTGAGGGTCATACATTTTGACTCATCAGCCTAATTGATGAACTATTTATGAAAACACATTTGGATACACATTTTAAGGATATAACGACCTTTTACCAATATTGGTTGGGTCTTAGGAGTGAAATTTGCTTTTGAGCAGAGGCATACCTTAAGAGAATCCACTCATCCTTAACTTAAAAAAATGAGTGAAGTTTTGTCATGTGTTTTTGGATAACCATGAGGGATAGAGATGAACCATCAAATCCTACATGTGCATAAATGAGTCCTCTAATAAATTACAAGAGTATTTTATCTAACTCAAGATGGAAAAGATGTGGCAAAGAGGTTTCTCTCATGACCAAATCTCTTAGAAAAGGCCAAAAGTTGGATAATGAGGGTTGTATAGTATGACTTGTTAACCTAATCGACATACCATCTATGTGGACACCTCTAAATAGGCATTTGTAGGCTATAAATACCATTTTATGGTCTTGGTAAACCCCTAGAAATGAAGGTTGTAGTTGATCAGAGACATCCCTTAAGAGAATCCACTTGTCTTTGAGCATGTAAAATGAGAAAACTTACATCATACACTGTAGGAGAACTGTGAGGGATAAAGATAAACCATCAACTCCTACACATGCATCAATGAATATTATAAGATATCTTAGAATTATTTTATCTAACTAGAGATGGATAAGATGTGGCAATGAGGTTTCTCTCATAGCCAAATCTCTCAGAATAGACCAAAAATTAGTGGGGGCCATATATTTTGAATCATCAACCCAATCGATGAAGCATCTATGTGGACACATTAGAATAGGTGTTTTAAGGATAGAATGAATATTATCTAGTCTCGATTAGCCCTTGGGAGAATTTTTTTTAGTTGATTGGAGGCATATTTTAAGATAATCCACTCACCCTTGAGTTTGCAAAATGAGCAAACTTACATCACATGTTGTAGGAGAACCGTGAGGGATAAAGATGAAATGTCAGCTCCTACACATGCATGGATGAGTCCTATAAGAAATCCAAAGAAGATTTTATATAAATTAAGATGGATGAGATGTGCAAATGATGTTTCTCTAATGGCTAAATCTCTTAGAAAAGGCCTAAAGTTGGTTATAGAGGTCGTATAATCTAACTCATCAATCCAATCAACAAACTATCTATGTAGATACCTCTAAATAGGAATTTTTAAGATAGAACAACCATTATCTAGTCTCGATCAGATCCTAAAAACAAAGGTTGTATTTGATTAGAGGCATCCCTTAAGAGAATCCACTCATCGCTAAGTGTGCAAAATGAGTGAAATTTTGTCACACATCATAGGAGAACCATGAGGGCTAGAGATAAACCATCAGCTCCTACATAGGCATGGATGAGTCTTATAAGAAATCCATAGATTATTTTATCTAGGTTTAGATGGAGAAGGCATGGTAATGAGGTTTCTCTTATGGTCAAATCTCTCAAAAAAGGCCAAAAGTTGGTTAGCAGGGACCATATAGTCTGACTCATCAACCCAATTGATGTATCATCTATGCAAACACCTTTGGATAATCATTTTAAGGTTAGAGTGACCATTATCCATTCTTAGATGGTCATAAATAATGAAGGTCATAATTGATGGAAGGAATTATTTAAGAGAATCCACTCATCCCTAAGTGTGAAAAATAAGCTAATCTATAACACATGTTGTAGGATAACTGTGAGGGATAAAGACCAACCATCAGCTCCTATATGTGTATAGACAAGTCTTATAATAAATACCAAGAGGATTTATTTTAACTCAACATGGATGTTACATGGAAATGAGTTTTCTATCATAGCTAAATCTCTTAGAAAATGCCAAAAATTGGTCAATGGGGGCCGCATAGTCTGGCTCATCAACCCAATCAACAAATCATCTATGTGGACACCTCTAGATAGTCATTTTTAAGCTATAACTACCATTTTTTAGTCTTGATCATCCTCTAGTAATGAAAATTATAGTTTATTATAGGCATCCCCTAAGAGAATCCACTTGTCTTTGAGTGTGTAAAATGAGAAAAAAATTGACATGCATTATTGGAGAATCATGAGGGCTAGAGATGAATTGTTATCTTTTATATTTACAAGAAAAAGTCTTACAAGATAGCCTAAGAGGATTTATATCTAAATATAGATGGACAAGATGTAGAAATGAGGTTTATATCATATCCAAATCTCTCAAAATAGACCAAAAGTTGGTTAGCATGGGCTATATAGTCTAATTCATAACCTAATAGATGAATTATCTATGTAGTCATATCTAGATAGGCATTTTAAGGCTAGATATACCATTGTAAAGTCTCGGTGGGCCCCTAGAATTGAAGGTTTTAGTTGATTGGAGGAATATATTAAGAGAATCCACTCATCCTTGAGTATGCAAAATGAGTAAACTTTCAACGTGCATTACAGGAGAACCGTGAGGGATAGAGATGAATCATTAGCTCCTACACATGCATGAATAAGTAACCTAAGAGATATTAGGAGGATTATCTCTAACTCAATCATGAGGATACATGGTAATGATGTTTCTCTCATAGCCAAATCTCTTATAATGGGCAAAAAGTTGGTCAATGGGGGTTGTATATTCTGACTCATTATCCAAATCAATGAACCATCTACGTGGACACATAAAGATAGGCATTTTAAGGTTATAAAAAACATTATCTAATATTTATTGGACCCTAATAATGAAGGTTGTATTTGATCAAAGGCATCATCTCTAAGTGTGCAAAATGAGTGAACTTATGTCGTGTATTATAGGAGAACTATGAGGACTAAAGATAAACTATTAGATCCTACATGTACACATACGAGTCCTATACGAGAGCATAGATAAGATTATTTTCATGTTTTATTGAAAAGAAAAATAAATAAAAGTTGAAAAATAGTTTGATTAAGGTAGATAAAATTAATATGAATTATATTTTGGCTACTCTTCATTTCAAGAAGACAATCTTCTCTACTCATGGCACCAACCACGTGAAGGTGGAAGCTCATCTAGTGCCACTTACCTACATTAAAGTTATTATTAAAATTTTTAAATAGAAATAAATGCATAATGATAAAATAGTTTAAGATTAAAATACATTAAATCAAATAACTTTACTATATTAATTTAAAACATTAGATAAACTTAATAATTCAATCTAACATACCTTTAGGATTAACTCTATTCGCAAGTGTTTAAAGAATTGTTATATGGTCATATTCACATAATTTACACATAGTTTTATTATGAGGCTTTCTATGATATTTGATCATTTTAAAATTTGTATCAATAACTAGGTTTGAATAATGAAGCACCACCTTGTGTGTTTCAAAGTCATCAAATAATTTTTTTTATGATAGTACCTACAAAGCTAGGTTCTAGTAATCACTATAGATCTAGTGGGATAAATTATCTCTTATCCATCCATAAAATTTGTGGTTAATTTTTATTTTCCTTTACACAATAACACAAGTAGTATTCTATTCCTTCATCATTATCCTCAGGTGTAATGATTGTAAAAATATGACCTACATTTAAAGTATAGTCCAATTTTAAGCACATATAGAAAAAAATAAAAATATCACTAAAATATAAATAAGGTTGTAGATTTAATTAAAAATAAATTGTACCTAGTTGCACAAGATCTGAGATGTGGTCGAAGTTAATTGATGATGTCATTTCATGATTTATCAATTATTAGAGTGAATGACTACTCTCTATAGGTGATATGGGTCTATAATACCATAAGTCAACCCATTATTTTGATTCACTTTCATTCTAATTAAATTACATACATGAGGAACAAAAACATACCATATCCCTAGTATAAATAACCCATGAACTTGAATTTGAGCTTTAAATGGAGTGGAAAACAATCAATCTAGGTACAATAATGCAACCTTCATACATTACCTTATGTTTTTCCTATATTAACCAAAATAATATTCATAGATGAGAATGTTTATCTAATCCATGACAAGTATTTTCATTACACCAAGTCACAATACTTACAACAACAATCAAATTAGTACCATCCTTATGTTTTACCTACTTTCTTTTAAGGTCTTTTTTACACATGCACCTACACTATCATGTTCCCCTTTTCCATGCACTTGAATTGAATTATAGTATTAGGATTAAACCTCATTATGTGGTTAAAGTGTGTATTTATCAACAAAGTCCACAACTAAAATAATGGTGCCAAATATGAAGTTGTCCTTACATACCTTGAATTGATTATCTAACCATTTTGATTTGTGTGTGTGTCTTGAATATTTGTAGATAAAATTATTCTTGAATTCAAAAATGAAATCAGATACAAAAAATTTGGTCATAACAAATTCACATCTTGATGACTATTTTTCATCTTTTAACACATACTTTATAGATTTGTACTTCTTATAATCAACTAGTTTCTTTCCAAATTCATGTGAAATATCTTCATGTATACAACTCTTCAAGTTTGAAAAATCACCAAAGATGTTACATGTTCCATCTAAATGTTTTTTGGAAAAAAAAACCATCCCTCAAGTCTTTGATAGAAAAGACCTTGGATTAATTCTTTGGATGTTTTAGGTGGGGAACACACCAGATATTTTGTAGAATCTTGTCAGTATGCAAAGTACAATGTATATGATGAAAAACATCAAAATGCATAGCAAATTAAACATCTACCTTAAAACAAAATGTGGTGCATGCTTAGTTGATTTTAACATAGAAAGGCTTGCACATCTCAAATTACCTTTGGCTAATTATCAATTGGCCATTATATTTTCAATAAACATTTTATAAAATTCTGTTTGGGTCATTTCTAAAAAATGTTTTGCATGTGGCTCACAATTTTTTGAGATTTTTCTTATTTTAAAAACATATTTTACATTATATGATACCCTTGTGTTTTTGTGCTAAAAATTTTCAATCAAATGTCTTGTTCCTTCAACTAATACCTTATCTTTTAATGGGAGTCTACCACTAAATGCCCAACAATCCATGAGTGAAGGGTCATCAAGGCTTGTTCTTATTTTTATGACATTTATTAGAATTTTTTATTTAAGTTCAAAGATACACTTATTTCAAAAAGAATTAAAGCTTTATGTGTTGACCTACTCATTATAGATTCCATTACTACTTGTCTTGCCACATTACTATATTTATTCTGACTTTTATTACCTATTGCCTTAAATATATTAAATAGATTATTTAGTAATGTAGTATTTTTTCCCTTCATGTTGAATGTCCTTAACCCCAAATTATGCATCACATGGAATATTTTTTACATTTTCATTAATTGAACAAATAGTTAACATCATTTTATATGGGTTTTATTCTCAAATACATAGTCCAATACACATTGAGCATGATGTTGAACTGAGCTTCTTGACATTTCACCTTCCATATGTTTTATTATTTTTCCATCTATTTCAACAAAATACCTTGGTGTTCATATTATTATCCTTGGAGGTGTGGGTTTAGGAGCTATATTTTGTATTAAATTGGGTGGTGTTATTGCTTCAACCATAGTAGGGATAGTAGAGGGTTGACTATCTACATTAGAACCTATAGGAGAATTAAGCTACTCTTTATTAGGAGACACATAATTTGGGGTCATTAATTGATGTTGATTATCATCATACTCAAAAATTTCATCATGAATGGATGTTTCATTATATTTTTTTTGTCCATATGTTTCATCACTCATTACAAATCCATTACTTACATATTTTAAATCTTGAATTTCATCATGCATCAAAGATTGATTGGGTTATCTCATCTCATTTGAAGACATATCTAAACTAAATTCTATAGAATTAGGTATGTTATTTTCATTTGAAATATTACCTGGTTTAGAGGAAGCACTTTTACCTTGCCTAGAACCTTTATGGATACTCTCCTATTTTCTTGTCTTTTTCTCTTTTTTCTTCAATCTAATCATTTTTTATCTCTTTGATTGGTCTTTTATGATGACTTCTAGACCCCATTATTTTTATTTACCAAAATAAGACAATTATAGATTTAAACTTGAAGAATTTGTAGTGATTCAAACAAAGTGAATGAATAATTTATCAAATTTGCATAGTTACATCAGAAAAATTAGTATATAATTTACAAATAACAAAACAAATGAGTAGTTTTCATGGGAAGGACAAGAGAAATTCGTGAATCACTAATTCATGCATGATTTTAAAAGCATGCATTCCCTTTGTGATGCATGAAAAATGGGTAAAAACATTTAATGAGGAAAAGGTTAGTTTGCAAAGGGGGTACACCCTTTGCAAGTTTAGAATTTTTTTTTTGCCACTTTTCCTCTAAATTTTCCTCAGTTTTAGGCCAGGGGTCCTAAAATTGATCCAAACTATGTCATGAACCATCCAAGGAGATTTCTAATAAATTTCATGTTTTTAAATCTTTGTTGACACATTTGATCAAGCATTTTTTTAATTTTATTTTAAAATATTATATGGGTTTGTGGAGAGGAAAGTGTAATTTTAGAGTATATAATTTATTTTAATGTTAGAATATTATTTATAATTATTAATTAATTTCTACATAACATACCTCATTATATACTATATACATATCATCACAAATTCCATTATAACATTTTAAATATTATAATCAAATTCTTATAAAACTTATATCTCAACAATCTACAAATTGTCAACTATGTTTTTAAAAAAAATGATTTTCATGAAGTTAAGGTCAAAAAATTGTGTTTGTACACTTGAAATTTCAATTTTCAAATTGTCTTGACTTGTAAAATTATTTAAAAATTATATATATAATAAAAAATTAATAAAAAATATTCTCAATAATATTCAATATTTCACCTATCCATATATGAATTTTCATACAAAAATTCATTTGTTTACTCAAAACAAAGTGTGATCGTACACATGCAATATCCTTATCTTTTCATAAATAATGACCAACCTATTATCATAAATGCATCTATTTTTCACACTTTTATCATCTGGGTATTGAAAAAAAAATTAGAAACTACATTTAAAATTCCATAATTCATGTTCTTATGTAATTGTCAAATTCCTTTACAAAGTGTCTCTAACATTCTCTCCAATTTCAACTATTGTTATTTTTAGAAAAAAGTGTTGCTTTATACCTCCCCCCCTTTTGTCCCCTATTATCCTACATCTTCCCTATCCTCCACATCCTTTTTCAGTTATTGGAAGTGAACAAATCATTAATTATATACTTTTGGATATGATTATTTTATCATCTAGCTTGATACAATATGTTTCTTAGACCAATTTTATTCCTATTATATCATTTGTTCATTATATTATTTTATTTATAGTTTAGGTTCAATTTTATTAACCAACTTGATATAGTATGTTTCTTTGATCAGTTCTATTTGAACTATATCATATATCATAGTAAAATCATATTTTCTTAATTATACCTCTAATGTATAAGACAACTTGATACAATATATTTATTTAACTAGTTCTGATTCTTTTATAGAAAAAAGGCATATACAATCTATTTTTAATGTTTTAGTGTCATCAATTACATTAGCCATGCCCATATAGTTGGATCAACATGCCTCAACTAGAACATAAATTATGAGACCGTGCCCTTTAACTCAAACGTAGCTTTAATTGGACTTAGCTTTATATTTAACTAATTGTATTTAAAATTATATCAATCTTTCATAGTCTTTTCTAGCTCACATTATATTTGATGAGTGGGATACCATTTAATAACTTTATATATTCCCATCTCATATCCCATTTCTTAATCTTATTAATACTTCTCCACATCATTAAAACTACCTTATGCAATTTTTTTTCAATATAAACATTCATTGACCACCACTTATGGGGCAAGAACCTACCTTGCTTGGGTTTGAGGAAACAATCTTGTAGTAATGCAAGACATATACATCCATGTTGATCACACTACAGATTCATCTCTCTCCTTAAATTTCTTATCACATATATTATCCATTGAGAAATATTATTTTGTGTGGATGGCCCTCCTTTGTTTATTAACATCCAAGTTAGTTAATATAAGTTAATTTAGGCTTGATTTATGAATGATTAGACACTTTTTTCACTTCCTTTTAATTTATTAAAACCTTAAAATATTTTGAATGTAACTTTATTTATATCCAAAGCATGTAGTAAGGATATGATTGGAGATAAATACCTCCATTAGGATGTTTTTGGATTCCTATCATGGTATCACATATTATAGTTAGAGTTAAGGTAATGATATTAAATTTCCATCTATCTTATAACATTTAATTATTTGCCTTTGGACTCATAGTATGTGCGCCATGGCCTCTTCTACATACCAATGCATGAAGCTTACATACATGAGTGTCATTAATAAGGTACAACATAATACAAACCCTTAAAATTTTGAATAATTTCAAGAACATAGTGTGTATAAAATCCAAAACCTTGAACCTTTACCTAGCATACCATTTTGTGAGTATTAGTGCTTTAATTATCTTTCCAACTCAACCTAAGGTTATAATGGTAACCCCAAGCTTATGGTAAACATTACACCCAACCTCTTTGATCCTAAATGTGATGATCCCAATGAAATTATATTTAAAATCAAAACATTATACTTTACTTATAACATTATTACTTATTTTATGCATACCTTATGACCCCATTATCCTAAGAAGCCAACTAGTGAGTTTTCAAATTCTATGGTTATTCCTAAGAAATTTCACTCTGATTGATATTCTATCAAAATAGTGGTTGAAACCCTTAATATAGATCTCACCACTCTTGACTATGAAAATTATTATACCTAATAAAATACATACTTATTATATATGTCAAAGCCAAGGATACACAAAGCCTTCATTACCATTCCTCCATTCAACACTCTTATGAGAGATGTTCATTTTATTATATCATTATTTCATATGATATCATTCAGTCAATATTTAAATCTCCCTTAGAATTTCCTAGAATTATCCCTTATTCATTTGATGTTGATAGGTCTAAGATGGAGCAAATTTTTAACTTTACTTCATGTGCTACGCTAGTTATTTCTAAGACTATTCAAATCATTCTTGATGATTTATCTATAACTAGACCTTATTATTTCTCTTTATATTCTGATCCTTTGATTTTACTCCTCTATAAATGTTAGCTACACTCATACAACTAGTTCTTGATACACTTGAGCATGTGGAGGCTAAATCCATTTTAGGATTACTTAAAATAATCTCCATTTAATGATAAATTATCAAATAAAATCCTAGACATGCTTTGAAATGTTCCTCCACATAGGTTGGATATGATGCCATGCTAAACCACCATAGAGGAAGAGCCATATTTCAAGTTTCATAAGGTCTCCAAATTCAACTTAGAAGTGTAGAGCTTAATATAAATTTTTAGTAAAACTAAAGCTGAAAAGCCGATTCCCTATCATAGATACTCAATTACTTTGATATTATAATCCTATGAATTCATGTTGTTTCCACATGAATAATACACATTTTCTTACTAACTATCGATCCCTTAGATAATATCTATATGCACTCCATATAGAGGTAGTTAAATTTACCCATTAACTAAACATGCCACATCCAAATATTAAACCTAATTTGGCACTAATGTTCTGCACATTATACCAATAAGTGTAGAGCCATTCAATAAAATTTCAAATATATTTTTTAGTCCCTCACCTCAAGATTACAAGTATAATCCACATGGTCCACCTATAATAAAGTAACAACTTCCCTTACAACCATAATTTACTCTAAAACTTAAGGATGTGTGTCCCATTCCTTATATAATAACTTTTTTTTTTCATGTATGACATTCTCATCAAGAGGTTTCATGTCCTCCTCTTTATAACACACCTAATTTTTATTTAGAGTTTATTTACAAGGTGGTCATTTTATGTCTCTTAGAAAAGGTAGAAGAGACTATAGTTAAATTTAGATATCAGTTAAAATGAGAATTGATATATGTTATTGATGATGTGTGTAGAGATATTTCACATCATTTATGATTAGATATTTATTTCATATCATTTACTTCACATTTAGCTACCTAATTTGATCTCATACTTTTTTTAGCATAAATGATGATCATTGTATATATATTTTTTCTAGAATAGTACTTGGTGGTTAATTCATCATAGTCAAATGGTATGTAAACCATGAGATTATTTTTCTATAAAATAACATACATAATATTTAGATAGGTTGTTAGTTGGTATGATACATAGGTAATTTGGTAAATGTTTGTTAATGGTCCTATAATCTAGGGATTCATAGTTGTTCCTAAATCCTATTAAGATAACTATTGATTGTATAAATAAACCATTGTAATAATTAATTGTTTATCTGAATAAATCATTATTTTGGCTCAATATTTGGTATTAAAGCAATATCTGAACTTGGGAGAAATTTTGAAGGAAGAGAGGATAAAATAAGAGAAGCTCATTTACTCTCTTTCATATATTGAATATAGACCCATGTTCTGAAATATGATTATCACACAATCTTTGAATAACATTAGAATGTGGGACTATGTTGTATTTTTAGTTGATCATGCATAGAACCCATGTTGTCACCACACAACTAATCATGTATTGAGACTAAGTTTTTCTCATTATTAAATTTTCTTGGAATCATATTAGTGTTCATAATATTTCATTTATTTTATTAATTTAATCAAATTATCCCATAGGGGAATGAGAGGTGTTTCAGTTTGAGTAGAGTAGCCAAAAGCACCATAACAACTCATTATCAATGTGAAATCATATTTTTCTTCTCATAGAACATCATTTATTAACACATAAAGATTCAAGCCTTTGATTATATAGGTGCATTATAATTTTCCTATTTATTTTTGAAAATATTTATCAAAAATTTATACCCTGATATTTTTAGTTTTTCAATTTTATTTACATAAAACTTTACAAATTATTTTTTTTGCCTTTAAATGTTAGAAGCAAATTAATTAAGCTGTAGGAAAAATAATCAGACCTAGAAGCCCAAACTTGGTAAAACTATCCATTTAGTGGTAATAAACCATGTAAAATGTAATTTAAAAAAAATTCTTACTAGAACTCCCTTTTCTATTTGTTTCTATCTGTTACTAAAAAAATTACCTTTAATTTTATACCAGACAAACTAGAAAAAGTTTAGGCTTGAAATTTGGTAAGTGTGCCTAAGATGATATTATAAAAAAACCATTTTAAGATATTAATGTATATGTTATAGTTTTTATAAAATAAAAAATGTAGTATTTTTTTTTTTTTTTTAAATTTTTACATTTAATGAGGGTAGAACATAAATTAATTAAGCATCTCATAAACCTTGCATACCTATTACCTATTTTTTTCACACTATTGAAAATTTCATACTTGATATTTGTATAAAATTTTATGTTTCCATACATTATAAAATTAAAAATTTAATTGTTTTTGTGATTTTATAAGTATAAAAACACACAAAATGGTATTATTAAATCTCAATTATAGTGTTTGGTATTAATAATGCCTCTAGATTACATTTACAGGTAAAGCTATCATGTTTGATCTACTGCATCCATCACCTAAAATAAATACCATAATGACAACCATGATTCATAATTATAAATATTCAATAGTACATAAGGTCAAACTATTTTCTTTAAAATATGTCTCCATTACACATTCACCACAATTGTTTGGCATAAATACTGACATATGGACATTTCAAGTATATAGGGAAGTTATACCCATGTATGTGAAAATAAATTTAAGCATATGCCATTGATCTAATGAATAATTTTAACACAATTATTTATTACCATGTACCACTCTTATCTCATGTATGTAAACATCTCTTTCATGTACTGTTGGTTATATTGAAAAAATGAGCTTATTTTGCATATTGACATATATATATATATATATATATATATATATATATATATATATATATATATATATATATATATATATATATATATATATATATATATATATATATATATATATATATGAAAAGTGTATATATTGAGAGGTGTGGTATATCAAAATTATATTATATAGAAAAGGTAACATGTTGGAGTGATAAGGAACTAATCCCTCTCCATTTGTCATATTCTTTGGAGTGGCCATAAATAGACCAAAATTCCTTTTACCAAAATCATAGATTCTATGTGGTGACACCTATGGTACTTGGAAAATAAAAGTAAGAACACACCTAGAATATGAGGATATTTGGATTATTTTTAGTTGAAAATACACATTACATGAATTTAATGTTGATAAAAAATGTAAGTTTTATAACTAAAAAAAGAAGATAAAGTTGATTCTAATGTTTAGGGTTACATATGAGGTACAACCACATATCTATGAGGCTAAAAAAACTAATGAAGCTCAGGATAAGATTCAAATAGTGTATGAGGATAAAATTTAAAGAAAAAATATGAACATACATATTTTAAATTCACTCTTTCAAATTGAATTCAAGTGAAAAAGTAGAGGCTTTTCTAAGATGTGTTGTGAACTTGAAATCATCACTATAAGTATTGGGTGAGAAGGTAACAAATGAATCTATTGTACCAATTATCCTAAGATCACTGCCACCCTCCAATGGAATATTAATTATTACATTAATTTTAAAAATATAAAAAACATCATTAAAAATTTCCGTCAACATGTTACAACATGAAGAGTTTATGCATGCAGAAGAAAAACAGGATGAACATGCTCTTGATTATAATAAAAATAAAGGTGAGAGGCCCATAATTATTCTAATAAATATCAAAATTAAGGACATGAAAAAATATGCAAGGGAATACTTCCCACCCCGCTCCCCCCCCCCTCATTTTTGGAATAAAAGTCCATGATCTGAAATATTATTAGTATAATTCATTCACATAAGGCTCACCTAACAACAAAAATACCATTAACAATTAATCATAAAAATAGAAAAAAGTGTATATACATAATAATTTCAAACTTTTATCACTTAGTGATGCTATCTATCTTGCAATAACCTATCGAGTCTCAATCTTTCTAAGTGCATGCCTCAAGGGGTACACCAAGAAAGGGGTGGGCAGACCATTGGCACTTCATATGATTGTTGTCCCTTTTCCCACTTGTTATCTACACAATTGTCTCTTGAAATCCATTACCCTAAGCTTATTATTCTCTATAGACACTCATATAATGAATTATGGGACCCTTCCTCATTCCTCTTCACTTCACATTCCTCTCTTTTCACTTTAAGATTGAACCTGAATTAGAGTATACCCCTGAAATGATCTTATTTATCTTTGATTTTCATTAATAGAGATGAAAATATACTTATACCATTTACCATCTCATTATTAGTGTTCAATTTAAAGATCCTCATTCACCTTCTCCCATGTTCCCACACAGATTTGGGAGTACTAGCTTCTTTGCTTCTCAGCCTCTTCCCTATATTTTGACCCCTTATCATACCATGACTTCCTCTTCTTTGATTTCTTCTACCTCCATGAGTAGTATATCCTCTAACATGGTAGGTTCTACATCTAGTGGGCATCTTCCAATACCCACTCTCTTTAATTCTTCCACTAGTGCATTGTTTTTTACCCATGGTAATCATGCCTCTAACACTTCCTCTTCTCATCACTTCACTAGTCCATATTTTACTACACAAGAAAATTTTGCCACTAGTGCCTCACATTATAATAAATCTTCTTAATATCCTAATAACACTCATAGTGGTACCCAAGCCACTACTTCCAATTCTAATGCTTCAAATAATTCCAACAATGCAACTCAAACCCATCAAATCTTATTACAAATGCTTAATTAAATGAATGATTTTCAAACTAATAATGAAAATCAAATTATGCAAATGCAAAAAAATGTTATACATATTTAAACCCACCCTTAATAGATGCTATGGGGCATGCATAATCAAAATGTCCCCCCACATCCTCTGTGGGATTCCCATGGTCATATTATTCCTCAACCTCCTCTTATCAACAAGACAATCAAGAATCTTCAAAATTAACCTCTTACATCTCACATTGGTAATATCGATATAGGAGGTATCACCCATACCATTTCTTATAATGGGTCAATTGATCCTACTGTTCACTTAAAAAATTTTGTAAATTTATATAAATATTGGGTCAAATTAAACACCTTTGCTAATACCAAGCTATTATCCAAAACTCTTACAGGTAATGATTTAGATTGGTACAACTAACTTAAAACTCATTCTATTACTAGTTTGAAATATTTAGTAAATGATCTAGTCTAATAATTCCAAACTAGTGATATTCCCAAGAATACCTTGGGCCCATTTTATCAATTATAAGTGACTTGAAACTAAAACTACCCAAGCTTTCATTAAATGATGGAAGATATTGTCCAAAAAATGTAAACATAACATGGTTTATGATAACCTTGTTCATCTCTTTACCAATGCTCTTATTCCCAAGTTGTAATATCAGGTCTGGACTCTCTCTCCATATCCTTTAGAGGAGGATATTAAACAAACTCAACATTAATATTTCCTTATGCATCAATTTGATCTATCCCAACTTTATATAGGTACTCATATATTATTCAATAATAAGAATCATCATTCTACCAATGATGGTGTCATGAAATTTTATGACACCATTCAAACTATTCAAGCTGATGTTCCTAACCAATATTCAAAAATAGCTCCCCCTTATCAATAATTCACTAATCCTAATTTATCTTCACCTAATAACATCAATGTTCATAAACCTTTATCCTCAACCAAATTATTAAAACATATACCTAGGCCTCTCTTATGAGAACTTGATCCCACTCATACTATGAAATTTTGGTATGATTCCAATAAATTTTATTGGTTTCATGTTAGATGGGGTCATTCTCATGAGACTTATAGATAGATTCATAATTTATCTATGGATTTTATTCTTGGTCCCAATTTTGACCATGATTCTATCATTTATAAATGCCAATAATCTTATGACATTTATTTCAAATCCCATGGAAAATACTAAATCTCAAGCTTTGAATCAAGCTAATGCTCATTTGGCCATCTATAAATACCATCTTCCAAATCACCAAAATAACCAAGACAAGCCCACCACTTATGCTAATAATGTAGAGAGTCTTATTGACCCATCCCCTAAAGAGAATGTGGTTAATATGACTAATATGCAAAGGGTTGTTACTTTCATTGATCCTCAACCCATCTACACACCTCTTTTGTCTCCCACATTCTGTGTTATCCAATATTCTTCTCTAACTCACTTAACTGATTTAGGATAAGATGACCTTATAAATTTTGATGAACCAAGTTCAACTCTTCCATTGGATAACACTTTACATTCCATTTATACCATCCCTCCATTTTATTTACCTAGCACGAATGACATTCAAGCATCTATCAACACTTTAACACTTCTCAAAACCAACCCACATCAACTACCTCATCTTCTCAACACAATATACAAAATTATCCTCTCACTACACCTTATCCATCTTATCAACATAAATTATAATGTATTTAGGCTTCTCCTTCCAAGGAGTTCCTTCAACACTATGCACCTATTTCTAAAAATCTCTACATGGGTTATGATGAGTGGCATCCTATCATAAAACTCACTAATCTCCCATACCAAATCTTATTTCTTGAGCTTATGTGGACTTCTCTGCATCATCATAACTATCTCATGTAACTTTTATTTGAAATGATCATCCCTCATCCTCTCTTAGGAGGATGTAAAGTGACCTTATCTCAATCTGAAGATAGCATATTAAAATAATGTGAAGAGATATCCATACATATTGATGAAATAATTGACACTTATATTTCCCTCAAATTTACCATTGCTTTCATGATCCTTGATGAGATTATGATTTATGTGGATGATCCTCTTATATTCATTAGTGTCTAAATTAGTAATATCAAAGTCAAGTGTGCCTTAATTATTAAGGGTTCTAGCACTTTTGTTTCCTCTCTTGATTTTATCAAAACCTTTGTATATTTTGAATGCAATCTCAAATCCATAAGAAACACATGTCAAGGATATGATAAAAATAAAATGCCTCCTTTAGGTTGTGTGTGGCTCCCCATTACCATCCCACCTATCACCATTCATGTGAAGGTGATGATATTTAACTTGCCTCTATCTTATTACATCTTGCTTGGTAGACCATGGACTCATCGTATGAGAGCAATCACTTCTTCTACTTACCAATGCATTAAATTCCCTCATAATGGAGCCATATATAGGATTCAAGGTGACACTAATCCTTGTAATTTTGAATAATTTATGTATTCAAGTTTCCTACCTTTGAATCATTGCCTAGTGTTTCATTTTATGAGTCTCAATGATTTAACTTTCCAATAAATTTCACTCATTGTTACAATGGTCATCCTAAATTTATTGGGAATATTCCCTCTAAACTCTTAGATTTCAATAATGATGAGGTTTATGAGATCAATCTCAAGATTAAAACCTTTGATCTCTCACCTCATCTCATCTCTCAACTTCCCACTTCTTTACAACCCCAATTTTGTAAATCACCTTGTGATGACATCCCCATTATCTTAACTAAGACTCAACATTCCATTCATCACACCTCATCAGATGATAATGTCAACCCTACCTACATCATTGATCTTCATATGCCTAATTATTATGATGGTTATACCTTAGAAAATTTATTCTTAAGAGGTCTTGTTTAGGCCCATGATGCTGAGATTATCTATTATTTTCCCTCTTTACTTCAGTATTTTAGTATATCTTCCCATATTCCATCTTATATAATTCCTAATTTTATAATTTTTCCTCTTTATCATAGGGTAGAGATGGTGTGGACACCTCCAATTTATAAATAAGCATGTAGGAGTATGTTTATGGATCGTGCTATGACTAGGCCCTGTTGCTTTGCTAGGTACCATGACCCCTATAGCCTACTTATCCTTGAGATGTGTGGAACTCTCCTTCAGCCTTCTGTAGACCCCATTCTCCATTAATATATCCTAGTTCATATTTTTTTCCTACACCTAATTTAACTAAGTATATTCATGTTTTATATCATATCACTTATATTGTCAATCCATGACCTATTTCTCTACCACCACCACCTTCTCTTGGTGATGGTTTTCTTCCTTTACCACAGATGGATTCATTACCCACCAAATAGGTTGATGAGTCTCCTAAAATTGTTCCACTTTTGTTACACCTCCTTTTGTGAGTGTCTCTACCAAGCTTACTCTCATACATATCTATTGCTTCCAAAACATAGATAACCATTCATCCATGCATTGTTGTAAGCTACAGTAATATATTGACACTTTGCATCCTTCTACCATTTATTACTTATACAATACTATACCTCCCTCGAAGATATTACCTAAGTATATTCCTAAGTATGTATAGGTATATTATCTTTGGAACTAATGTGACACCAATTACATCAATCATTTCTACATCCTTTAGCAACATCTTAAAAATCACCTTTTAACCATTATTTCACCTTCTACCATTCCTCCCATAGGTCATTCTTACAAGAAGTCTCCCCCTTCTTCTCCCATGGATCCAACTCCCATGGCTACATCTCCTCTTATGGTCCCTTATTCACCTCCTATTCCTCCATATATGAATCCTTCACCCATGGTCCTTCCCTCACTTGTGGATCCTTCTCCAACTATGAGTCCCCTACCTTTGGATCCTTCCCCATTGATGATCCATGCATCACCTATAGATTCCATTCTTGTGTATTATCCCGAGCATCCTTTGCATGATATTCCTCCCCAACATGATCCATCAAGTATTCATATGTTTTCTATTGAGGAGTTTAGATGTGAAATATTTTCTCATTTTTTGCTAAAGAAAGATGAGACATTAGCTACAGATTGCTTCAACTTCATAGATATTTATCAGATGTTCTAGATAATGTGTGTGGACAAATCTATTAGTACTTATGAGAACATGATTGGTGTTCTTACATTTTCATTTGGATTGGACATGTGCTCCAATGTTATCTTTATTTTTTTATTATATCATTTGACATTGTGTCAAATTCTTATTAATCTTACATGGTGACTTTACTTTTGCACTTTATATAGATTATAATGTCATTTATATATATGGATATCTTCTTTATCATTTCCTTATTTTTCTTCTTGATTTTACTTCTTACAAAACTCCCATGTTCTATTTTCATGATTGTTTGATTTATTATCTCTATACACATGGATAATTGTTATTGTGACTTAGTTATATAAACCTTGTTGCCTTTAGTCATTCCTTATCTACTAAGTGATCAATTAGAAAATAATTCCTCTAATTATAATCTCCTTTTACTAGTCCACTTTGGATATCCTTCATTCCCCTTTATTACCTTTCAAAAACTAAGCATATACATGGTTGATACTTGGCATAACATGGTGGTCATTACTAAGCCTAAGTGTTCTAGTCAGTCTTATCTTTGGTCACTTATCTTCCTATAGTAAAAGCCTAAAGATCAGTCATGTGTATCACTCTATCTCTAGTGACTACTCATTCTAAATCCATATGGAGGAGGAATCTTAAAAGCCATAAAAGTATTCAAAATACAAATAATTTAATAAAAGGTAATGATATAAAAAGGCACCATTAAAAATTATTAAAAGTCAAATCACACTAAAAGATGTGATTCAAAGCACATCTCCTTCTTATAGTTGAATCTTAAACTCCATAGTTGGCCTCATGATAGATCCAAGGTCCATTGGGGTTTATTAGGCCAATAGATTAAAAAAGGAGAATAAAAAAATATTTTAGTGCTACTTACTTTCTCACGTAAGTACCCAATCTTCACAGTAGATCGATGGCTCTGTAAGGGATCCTCAAGAATGGAGAAAATGTTGTGGGAAGGTAGTTCCATTTTAATTTTCATGTACCAATCTACCTTCATGAGTTGATCCTAGTAACATGCTTATTTGCCTACACAACTTTATGTCTTTAACGAACATGTTTCCTTTGTACATTGATGGTCACTAGTCACTTAATGCCTTCTCATGTATTTAGTATGTCTCATGTCTCCTAAGGTCTTCTCATTAGATGCCTAATTTATGATTTCTACATTCTCTTTTTCACTCCCTACATTCTTCATATTTCTTCTTGAGAAATATTGTTTTATTCACTGATCACTTCCCGAGGGACTTTATTTATGAGTTGAATTGTAAGATCATGGATAAGACCTAGCCTTCCTCACAAATCACCAAAATTTCACCTTCTTATTACCAACATCCTCTTTTACCATATTTTTCCATTATTTTCACCTCATTGGTGTTCACTTTTAGAGTTGTAATGTAAGATCACAGATAGGACTTGACCTTCCTCAATAAATCTTCCAATAATCCAAGTCACAACCAGAATTATGTGTGTCAAATATGAGATAAGATATGATTGATTATGAAGTTACAATTCATTGACATGTTTCCCATGTTGTTTTAGTATGTTTTATTTTTAATTCATTACTCTTTCATTTTTAACTTCTTATTTTCTAATTGCATGTAAGAATCCAGCCCTTTATTGAAATTTTCATACTTCTTAGCTTGAATTAGTGTGATAAATTTAAGACCAATTTTACCAATTTTATTTTTATTTTATACTTCCCAACATGATTTAGTATGATTGATTGAATTAATTTATTTTTTTATACCATTTTTTCTTTTACGATTTTTCCACTTTATTACATTATCTTCATCCAACGAGACTTAGTGTGATTTTACTTATTTTAATTTGGTGCCAATATTTATCTTAGTTTAAAAAAAACTTTTTTCTATCTTGTATAACATCCTTTGGTTTCTTATACTTAGTCATTTTCTTGTTATTACACATTTTCCAATGTGAAATAGTGTGTACTACATTTGTTTTTGATTGATTATATTTTACCAAGTATTTTTTGCCTATTTCTTTTTAACTATGCATGTGTCCTACACAATACTAGAAAAGAAACCAAAACACATATATTTCCTATAAGATATAAAAAAATAGCTAGATACATGTGTTATAAATAAATATATCTATGCATCCATAACCAAAACCATAATATAAACACATAAGATCAACATCCAACTACCAAAATGATATATCTATATATATAATGTGTTTTTGATTAAAAAATACAAAAAAACATCACTCTAAATCTATAGATGGGCTCTATCTTATCTATCTCATGATCTATCCATGTTTCCCATAGATGCCTTGAATAGTCCCCTATGCATAGTATGATGTAAAGAGGTTGTTCAAGATCTCAAACCAATCACCTATCTTTGTAGGTTAGCCACCTAGGCCTATACTTGTGCCAACTGAGTCATGGTAGCCATATACATGGCTCTTTCCTGAGCCAAAGCCTTCCATCCTTGATTTTTTCCCAATCCCATCCCTATTGGTGGTTATCTCTCATCCTTGTGTACCCATAATCACCTTACAACCTCTCTTACTAGTCTAAATGAGCTCTCATAAACTGGAGTAGATAGTATCATAGGATCATCTAATAAAGTAGGATCGTATGGCATTAACACCTCATCAAAGATCTCACGGAGTACTCCCCTCACCATGGATCCCCATTTGGTTTCATACCCTATATGATATGAAAAATTCAAACCAACTAGATATTAAATCATAGATATATCTCAAAACTCTATTTTTCTATAATCTATCTCTAAAAACTTAAGCACATTTCAACTAGTTATTTTCTTACCTCTTTAAGTGTTGCCTACCACTGTCTCCTCATCTGAACAACTATCGAGTATGGTATTTCCATCTTCCCATCTTATAAACATCTCATCTATGGGAATCCACCCAAATTCAAATCCTAAGGTCACCACTCATTCCCATCTCAAGATGTTCATTAATGGTACCTCTATTACCTAACTTTGTCCTAGGTTGCTTGATGGGTCATCTGGGATGACCACTTTTTGGCCTCTCTCTCACTAATAATGTCATTGATGGTGTGACTGAGGTGGTCACTATTCCTCCTAATATGGTTCTAGATGTGATACCTCTATCACTTTTTCATCCATATCCATATCATCTCTATTTGCTAACCATTATGCTCAACGTATCCACGGTCTTTCACACCATGGTCTAATCTTTAGTCTAGTAACTAGTTGTCCTGATCCTCCTCTCCCCCTCAACTCTCTTGTATGTCTAGCCCAAAATGTGGGCACCACTATTTGATCCTTTAGATGATGGAGTCCCATATATCCTAGTATGCATGCCATTAGATTCATCTCTATCCACTAGGTGTAGTGGCCTATGATCTATACTCATGCCAATGTTGGTGTCATTATCCTCCAACTCAGCCATACTATAGCAATGTGTCAATATGGATACCATATGAAGTATTCTCATGTAGATATTTATAGCACTGACATGTGGGGCATGGCTCCTACTACCTTATCCTATCACCACTTCTGTACTCAAGGAAATTGATCATCAACCACATAGGGCAACCTAGCTAGTCAATACATCAAAAAACACTCATATATCTAATAAATAAACAAAATAACCAACCCCATGATCTTCTACCCTATGAATATCATCCCATACATGTCATACATAAATTAAACTCAAATAATAGAACCTAAGTCATAGATTTACTCTACTCTAAAATAGATTGGCATAAGGCTATCACATACATGGTACCTTATCATTTGACTTGTGAAACAACACCTATGATATAAAAAGTCCTATAAATTCCTTATGGATATCTAAAATTTTAGCTATATACATGTCAAAGAGGATAACTCTTAGCCCATGATATGTCCTATTTGAGCCTGTCACCCACATGACTAAGGTTCACCTCTCCTCCTATCAATCTGGTACTATTGTGAGCACTAGTGTACCTCTTATCAAAAGTCCATGAATCACATGGACATCCTCTAGGGTGATACCCACCTCAATATTATCACCATCCACCTCCCATCTAAAAGTATTAGCTAATTATTCCTAGGATCCCAAGAACATGACTATTAGATCAACACTCAATGGGACTTGACACATATCCATAATCCTTCCTAGACCTATCATAACCAACCTAGATCAGTCTTCAACTATCAATCACTTTAAAAGGTCTAGGAGCCATGTTGAATCTACAAATTTACAAAATATTGAATGACCTTGTAACCATCAAATAACAAAAGTTGTATTAGACCTCCATGTCACTTATAATTAAAATACATTATTTTTAAATTTTAACAAAAACAAATCTAATTTACCTCAATCTATCCATTTTTGATCAATTTGACCTATTTTTAGCTTACTTGGCCATTTTAGTACTTAGTCACACATTTTAGGCCTTTTTGGCACTATTTTGGCCTATTTCATGTATTTTTGTACTATTTTGGTCACTTATTCAAACACTAGGTTGACCAAATAGTCCTCATTTTGACCAGGTTGACTTAACAAACTATGTCAACCCATTACTTCCCCCCCTTTAATATTAAGTTGATAGAGTGGATTACTCTACTAGTCAGTAGTGAGGTACTAAGTTAGCAACATGTAAAATAAACTAAGTTAACACACACCTACTAAGTCAACAATGTGGATTTCAAATTTTTAGCCTACTAGGTTGACTGGGTCAACCTAGTTAGTTCTGACTACCGACCCCTTCCCTTGCTTGTAATAAATGCCTTTGGTAGTTATTACTCTGATTCCTTTCAACCCATTTACCCTTTTGGCTTCTAATACCCCTAGTAACTATTTGAGGTTTTTTTTTAGTCTATATAATTGGTCTAATTTGTAAATTTATATGAAACACTTAATTTCAATAAAATATTCAAAAATAAATTTGAAATTCTCAATTGCTTACCTATACTACACTCGTTACATGTCCCTCTAGTCTCAACAATCATCTCCTCACCATCTTAGCTCTATTACCTTTTGCTTGGTCTCTCAAAACTCTATTTTTTTTCTCAAATCAAGTCAAAAAATAAGCAAATGACTTCCCTTTCACCTTATTTAAACTTGCTTTTCATAATGCTTTACCTTTCAAATATTTACCATTAAATTCCTTATTTTTCCCATATCTTTATTTTTAAGAACCCATTTTTCAAACCATAAAATGTTTTATAATTATGACACTGAAGAGAATATTTTCCAATACTATATTCCTATAGTCCAATTTTTTGATTTTTTGCTATTTTTTTCACTAATCTCTACAAGTTCACCTAATGATTCTTCACATTGAACACCTTTATTTCTCTTGTAGTCTACTTCTTTATCTATATCACTAAGTTTAGGAAAGGTAAGTGTTTTTTAATTTTTTCCTTTCATTTATCTTATTTTCTCATTTTTCATTTTACTTAGCATTAGCGTTATGTGTTATCATGTTCTATTCCTAAAGCACCATCCCATGTTGCACTCACATGACACGTGATGAGCTTCGAGTAGGGCATATGTATACACATGATATTTTCAAACTTTTATCACTTATTGATGCTCTCTATCTTGTAGGAACCCATTGATTCTCAATCTCTTTGAGTACACACCTTAAGGGGTGCACCAAGAAAGGGGTAGGTAGATCATTATTGCTTCATAAGATTATTGTCTCCTAGAAACCATTCCCCTAATCTTTTTCTTCTCTATTATACACTCCTCAGTCATTTTGTACCTTTTCCCCCTTTTCCTAACCTTAAGCCACTTTTGAATATTCACTATACTAGGTCAACTGGGTTGACCCTGTACTATTTTGGGTAAAATTTATTTAAGGTCTAGGTCAGATCTTGGTTGACCTATCCTATGACCTAGTGATTTTTTGTCCATAACTATACTAGGTCAACTGGGTCGACCCTACCAACTAAAACTTCTAGAAGGGCTTAAGGTTAAATCTACCTATATATAATTTCATTTCACCATTATTTAAATAAGAGAATAAGTAAGAGTTATTACACATTTGCTTATCTACCATTCTACTTGAAAAATAAGCTTGGGGTTTCATACTTTATGTGGAGATACAGATCTTGTCTTGTGGAGAAGTATTTTGGATGCATTGATAGGTTATGTAGCATAGAGCTGATTTATCCTTGTCATCCTTACATATCACAACAACCTCTTGTGAAGCACCTAGGCAGAGGGAGAGATTGAGGTTTGGTAGGTTCATCTTCAAGGTAAGTATCCCTAACTTTGTTCCTCCTTTGTAAGAGTAGATAGATATGCATTTTGATTTAACTTATTTGGAAATAATGGATTTTTATTCCTATTTTAGTTAATGGTTTGGATTAATAAATAAATAAAAAATATAGAAATAAATATAATCCTAATTTGTGCAATTATTTATCCTTTTCACCTTTCTAAAAATAGAAATAAATAAAAAGAAATTAACTTAGCTAGAAAATAGACTGAGATGGCTAATACAGATGTTGAAAATAGATGTGAAAGACTGGGAAGGTATTGTAAACCTAAATCTAGCTTTCATTCAGTGAAAAGAAAGGAGTGTAAAAAATTGGATGTTTTAGTGTTTGAAACTATTTTCCATTCTTATCATTGTTATCCAAACTAATCACAGAGACCTAAAACTTTTTGGGTAGTTGTGAGGTTCCTGTGTGAGAGTGCTTATGAAAAATCAAGCATTGGTTATTGATGGAACTCACTATGGAGCTGATTTCATCTGAAAACCCTAACCCTCCATCATGCTTGATAAAATGTTATTTGAGTCGCTTGAGTAAGATGGTGGGGGGGTTTCTGTGAAAGATGTACTAAACATGTAATCCATACCCCTTGTGTGGGCACACTACCTACATGCCAATACTTTGAAGAGGCATCAAGTCATATGTAGTTCTCCTACCTAAGGTGCTTTATGCAATAGTGTGATGTGGATGTAAACACCAACTTGATAGTGTTTGAGGTGGCTAGGAACTGGTATGAGGATTTGAGTAGGTTTTTAGATATGTTGGGTGATTGTGTGTAAAGAATAAGGAATTTTACCTTAGTTCTTTGTTTGTATTCTTTTTGGCTTTGTAGGTTTGGTCACCTCTCTTGTAAATGAGTTTTGAGTGGAATTTTATAAGGAATAATTGGTCATGGGTCAGATGTATTCATGATAGGCCAGCCTAATTAAGGATAAGGATTAGATAAAAATAACCATTGGGGCTCAAAGGGCAAATTTAGGACCAAAAAAAATAGGACTCTTCTCTTGTTGGGGAATTAGGAATAACACAAAATGATCATACTTACACATGTAGATCTTCAAACGTGGCCTTGCACACCTGCTGACCAAGATCCTACAACTGGAAGAAATCCTTTTCTTGCCTTTTTTTTTATAATACATGCCAATGGGTCTATAAATAGATCCCACACTTAGACAATAACTTAGACTTCTAATTTACAATAATTAGACACGCAGCTCGAGACTATAATTAGCCCTTAACATGCAAACACTTGGTTCAACAAACTAACTGTCCGTGCAACGAACAGTTCTGGAACCGCCACAGGCGACTGACGTCGGTCCCTATCTGCCTGGTGCTGACCGACGTCGGCCGACTCCCTGTCGATGTTGGTTGCCTTCTGCATTCATCATGACCGACGTCGGTTATCCTGCTAACGTCGGTGTCTCTGGAACTTCAGCAACCTCCTCCATGTCTGCATAGTTGAAGCTTTTAGCTCCACAACCTAACAATCTCCCACTTGGAGATAAACAGCTGCAACTGTACCTATACCTGTACATCATCTAGTTTGTTCCCTTGGCTTTGTATCCCTCTTCAAATTCACTCTTGAAGACCAACCACCACAAAACCTATGGTGCACCTCCTGTCATCCAAATCACCTGCCACATCCGCATCTACAAACCATGTAGAAAAGAACTTGACCCTGCATAGCATGTTGACCTGCTGGTGGTCCCTCTAAGAATCCATTAAACTGCCCTCTAGTGCTTCTTTCCCGAATTGGCTCCAAACTTGTGACAACTCCCACTGCTTGGGAAAACTCAGGTCTAGTACATACCATGCACTTAACCTCATTATGTGAATCAAGACACTGTTCATAAAACTGTCCAACCATCAGCGTGTTAATCGGTCTCACACAATCATCCTGAAATAAAGTCAACCTATGACCTTCCATGTCCCTAGAACACACTCATGCCAAAGAATCTTGTTGCTCCCAGATTCCTCATGACACACCTCTGAACTAGCTTTACCTTTAGTTCAGCAACTCCATGTATATGTAACCCTGCAACAAGCACATCATATAGTAATAGGATAATGTAGCTAATATTATCCAACCTGGTAAAGAGAAACACAATGATCAAACCTCCATTGCCCTGTAGCTTATTTAAGACCATATACCCTGGCCTTCTGTCTCACATGTCCATTTCCACTCTTCTTTATCCTGAACATCCATTCGTCTCTCAGTGTTGTCTTCCAACTAACAACTCCACCCAAAACTTCCATTTGGTTCTTCTCCAAGGAATCACATCCTTCATCCATGCCAAGCTCCCACTGTTTCCTGGATCTACCTACTCTGCTTCTTTAACAACTTCTTAGTTCTTTACCATCAGTGAGCAACAAGTAGTGTAAAGAAGGGAAATGACGAATTTGAGGCTTACTTACCCTTTAAGTCCTCCATATGGGCACTTGAGACTCCTTGACAGCTTGCTTTCCACCCAAAATCCATCTCAGTGATCGATGCCGGTCACATCTCAGTCTGCACCCGACTGACGTTGGTTCCATGCGACTACCTCATCACTGATGTCGATTCCACCTGGTCGATGCCAGTGTTTATCTATCCTTGGGTCACTGATGTCGGTCTGCACATAGCCGACATCAGTCCCTGTCTGGACGTTGACATTGGTTTTCTAACTGACATTGGTCTCTATGTTTTTCTTGTGAGAAATGACTTCTACCCACGAGCTCCTTTTGGATCAAACCCTTGTCCAAATCACCCTTGCTCTGCTCAAAATTCTTTAGCCCCTTTCGCTGATCTCTATTCGTCACCTTCTCCTTGAAAACCAAGACTTTCCTGTTCTTGTCACGAACATCAGATTCCTCAAGAAACGTTACCTTCTTCTTCTGTATACAAAAATCTCGATCCATGCTCTTCAAATCTGAAAGCATACCCTTTAACTCAAGAACATGCATCTCCTTCTTATTCATGTGGCCAAGCCTATTAAGCCACATCTTCAAATCTACTGCTGAAGTAGATAACCTAAAAAGAGAATCAGTAATACAAGTAGATAGATAAAGCATACCTACTTCCTTGCCTCTTGCTACAACAAGTGCACCCTTGGTAACCTTCCAAGAGTCCACTGTGAGAGTTACTGTGCAACACTCATCACCCAAACTTCTAACAAAAATCAAATTCTGCTCCAGAACTAGGACATGCATGACCTCCTTCAACACCCATGTGTTACCTGTCTGCAATTTCAGCTTCACTTTCCCTTTTCCAACCATCTGACAAGGCTTACCATCCCCTAAACAAATTTCTCCAAAGTCTCCTTGGACATACTCATGAAAAAATTTCCTATTTGGGGATGTATGAAAAGAGGCACTAGAATCTAAAACCCAAGATTCTACTTTATCCAAAGAACATACCAGAGCATCCTGTGCAACAATACCTGCATCACCTGCTTCTTCATGTCCTTCATGCTGATCTTCAACTGACCTGCAATCTCTCTTTAAGTGCCCTTGCTTTCCACATTTCCAATAGGTTATTCTACCATACCTAGACTTGGATCTCCTACCTATCTTTGACCTTGATCTCCCATGCTCTATCTTCTCTCTTTGCCTTCCCCTATTTTCCACACTCAAAACATTTCCTGATGATTCACTTGTGCTTTTTCTGTGAATCTCTTCATTCAAGATTACACCCACAATATCATCCACTTTTAAGATTTTTGAAGTAGACACAATATTGCTAAATGCCATTACCAAACTCTCCCAACTTTCAGGTAATGAACATAAGATTAAGAGAGCCTTAATTTCATCATCAAAAATAATATTGATTGAATTTAACTAGTTTACCAAACCATGAAAATCACTAAGATGACTATGTACAGATCCACCTTCCAACATTTGCAAATTAAATAATTGCTTCATAATAAATACCTTATTCGAAGCTAAGGGTTTTTTATATAAATTTTTCAAAGATTACATCAACTCTACCGTTGTCTTAGCATGTGATAAGTTGGAAATCACAGACGATGCAAGACTCAACCTTATAGATCCCAGAGCCTTCCGATCAAGAACCTCCCATTCTTCATCCTTCATATCCCTGGGCTTGCAATCAACCCCACCCAATGATAAGTATAAATATTTTTGATATAGATAATCTTCAATCTGCATCCTCCATAATTGATAGTTCTTGCCATTAAATTTCTCCATTCGTAGCTTACTTTCTTCTGCCATTGCTCTACTCCCACTCAAACAAAAACCCCCATGAGTAACCTGTAATCAACACACACTAACCAGATCTAATACAACCTGTTAGTATCCCAACCAAAAGCTCTGATACCAGTTGTTGGGGAATCCAAGAACAACACACCTATTCTGATCCCACTTGTTAGGATCTTGTTCCTCAGAAAGAGCACAATATGATTACCAAATACAAGCAATTAAACATGTGGAATTATCCAAAAGTACAAGTAACTAGAATTCACAAATAGCACAGAATATGAGAGACAATACACAATCTTGTATTAATACTCATCCAAAAAGAAAATACAATAAATAAGATGCCACTTCTTCTCCACACCTCTCAGAAGCTTCCCACACCTCAAGTGTTTAGTAATTTTCTTCAAGAGTTCACTCTCCTACCAAAAACGGTCCCAACACACAACTCACACACAGAATTGGTGTTCACCTCCAACTAGTCAGTAATAACCCTGCCAATACACAAGTACTCAAAGTAATTCAAGTAGATCTCCCATAAGCTTGCAACAACCTACAACTCAAATGATCATACTTACACAACTATACTCTACTGACGTTGGTCTCCATAGAACTCAACAACCTCCTCCATGTCTACAATAGTTGAAGCTTTTAGCTCTACAACCTAACATCTCTATGGGGCATTATAGTCTAATTGGGGTGCTCCTATCCTACATGTTCATGACCTAGGGGAATAGGATTGGTATGGGAAATACTATCTAGCTGAGGTGGATTGATCATTCAGAAGGTTTTAAATGACTGCCATTGAGCAAAAATGTGTCTATAAGGGTTGCAAGAGCATACAAAAGGATCTATAGATGGGGTATCACAAGCCACACTCAAACTACCAATTTGGATATTTTATATGACTACATTTACACCCCCCACCCCCCCACCTTTATTCTAGTGATGTATTAAAGTAAAATACTAAGATAAAGGAAAAATATAAAGTGTACCTAAACTTACCTATAGGGGTGAAGCCCATGAAGATGTGTGATGCTGAGTGTGCATAGAGAGAACATAGTGTGAAGTGTAAATCTATTGTGATTTTGAGTGATGTTGATTTATGTTAGGTATGTGCTTTACCAAGAGTAATATCACAAACAAAGCTGAGTGCTCAATTCTTTGAGAGTGGCTCAAGAATATAAAGGCTATCCATTTGGATCTATCATCACCCATTATATAGTGAATCTATGTGATCATTTGTGTGTTAATCAATGTTTGGACTATGTGTTTAATCCCTCTAAGTAGGTAGCTCAAGAATATAAAGGTTATCTAGTCCTTTAGATCCATAATTGCCCACTAAGTGTGAACTATGAACTGATACTAGTATGAATGTGTGTCATATGTGATAGATTATGAATCCCATAAATGCTCTATAATCTAATAATGTGGTGTGAATAATCGAATGTGTACTGAGAACTAGGCCAATCTTAGCCACTCTAAAAGGTGGAGATTAGGCTTGTATAAAATCCACTCCAAAATTGAGAACTAAGCTTATAAGAAAGCCACTTTGAAATGATTCAAAGCACATATAAATGGAATAAGGCATATAACTACTAAGAATATTTGGGTAATATACTGAATTGGAAAGAAAATAAGGAAAATGTGTCGTGCACATTGCTCCTAATCATTAGTGTTTGTAACATGGATTATGATCTGGAAGTTGTATTAACTACCCAATCTAAAACTGGAAGTGAGAGCCATCATGGTTCACATGATGCATCCTATATCTAGATAATTTGAGTAAAACTATACTAAAACTACCCAATCTAAACTAGACTATAGATGATAAAACTATATTGACCTTACCTTTCTATGTTTTTTAAAAATTTTAGGTTTTTGGTTGTTTTGATAAGAGTACCAAAAAGTGGACACTTTGGTGTCTAGCACTGTAGTCCAAATGGAGTACTCTTGTCCTTTACTATTTTTTGGTTTGTTCTACATGTTTTGAATTCTTATTACTATTTTGAGTGTTTCTAAAAAATAATTTTGACCGATAGATGTTAGGTTATGGAGCTAAAAGCTTCACTATTATGCAAATGGAGGAGTTGCTGAGTTGCAGAGCAACCGACATCGGTAGGCCAACCGACATCGGTCATATCTAGTGTATAGAACAACTGGCATCAGTCAGAGATCGGCTGGCATCGGTCATCTCTAGACAGACATGGACCGACGTCGATCACCTATGCGGTTTTAAAACTGCTTGTTGATGAATAGTTAGTTTAACGAATTGGTTTTTTGCATGTAAAAGACTAATTTTAGTCTTGAGTCTCAATTTCTAATTATTGTAATTAGAAGTCTATTTATTGTTTGCATGGGATCTATATAATAGACTCATGGGGCTATATTATAATTAAGGACAAGGAAGAGATCCTTCTAATTGTAAGATCTAGGTTTGCAGGTGTGCAAAACTAGGTTGATTTGTAGGTTGTGCAAGATCAAGTTAGATCTACATGGTAAGTAAGATCATTTGATTTGTAGGTTGTTGCAAGTTCAAGGGAGATCTACTTGGAGTACTTTGAGTACTTGTGTATTGGTAGTATTGTTACTGATTGGTGGAGGTGAATAACAACTCTATGTTTGAGTTATTTGTTGTGACCGTAATTGAGAGAGAGAAATCTTGAAGGAGAATTACTGGGATACCTAGAGGTGTGGGAAGCCTTTGAGGTGTGGGAAGAGTGTGGCATCTTCTTTATTGTATATTCTTTCTGGATGAGTTGAATACAAGATTGTATTGTCTCTCAAATTCTGTGTTGTTTCTGATTTCTAGTTACTTATTACTTCTGGTTAAATTCCATGTTTAGTTGCTTATACAAGGTAACCAATTATGCTCCTAATCCTGAAAAAGTGGTATCAGAGCTTTATGTTCTAGATTCTTGACAAGTGGTATCAGAGCGAGGTTACAGGGAGCAAGTTTGTGTTTGATTACAGGTCACTCTTAGGGGTTTTTGATTGAGTGGGAGTATAGCAATGGTAGAATAAAGTAAGCTAAGAATGGAGGAATTTAAAAGCAAGAATGATCAATTACAGAATTATGGAAAGAAAGAGTAGGTAAAGAAAGATTGCTGGTTGGTAGAAGATCAGCATGAAGGAAATGAAGAAGCAAATGTTGTAGGGATTATTACACAGGATGCTCTTGTATGTTCCTTGGATAAAGTAGAATATTGGTTTATAGATTATATTACCTCTTTCCATGCAGCCCCAAATAGAGTATTTTTCCATGTTAATGTCCTTAGAGACTTTGGAAAGATTTATTTAGGGGTTGGTGAGCCTTGTCAAAGTATTGGCAAAGGGGAAGTGTGGCTGAAATTACAGACAACCAACATGTGGGTGTTGAAGAAGGTCATGCAAGTCCCAGTCTTGAAGATGAGGCTAATTTCTTTAGAAAAGTTGGGTGATGAGAGATGCTCAGTAACTCTCACAGCGGATGCACTTGAATTAGCATGTGGTAAGAAAGTAGGTACTCTTTATCTACCTACTTGTATTACTGATTTTCCTTTTGTTTTGAAGACATGGCTTTGTAGGCTTGGTCACATGAGTAAGAAGGAGATGCATGTTCTTAAGAGGAAGTCAGATGTCTTTGAAAAACTTAAGAACTAGAAAGCCTTGGTGTTCATGGAGGATATGATGGACAGAGATCAGCTAAAGGGGCTACATATTTTTAAGCAGGGCAGTTTGGACAAGGTTTTGATCCAAAGTGAGCTTGTGGGTAAAAACTCATTACTCATAGGAAAACATAGTTACCAACATCAGTTAGGTGGAACCAATGTCGAACAGGTAGGCACCGACATCGGTCATGTGCAGACTGAAGAATTTGATGGTGTTGGGTAGGTGGACACCGATGTCGGTTAGGGAATTGGCATCAACAATCAGGTGGATTTGGCATCGGTCAGGTGTAGACCAGGGTCGACCAAGAAATAGATTTTGGGCAGATGGCAAGCTATCAAGGAGTCTCAAATGCCCATGTGGAGGACTAAAAGTGTAAGTAAGCCTCAAATTCATTATTCCCCTTCTTTATACTACTTACTCACTACAGAGCAGGTAGAATCTAGAAAATAGTGGGAGCATGGCATGAATTCTTTGGAAGAGAACCAAATGGGAGATTTGGTAGAGTTGCCAGCTAGAAAGAAAGCATTGAAAGATGAATGGATTCCTTAGTTAAATAAGAGAGAGAATGGACACGTGAGATAGAAGGCTAGGTCATATGGTCTTGAGGAAGCTCCAGGATAGTGGTACAGGTTTGACAGGTGTATGACAAAGCATGGATTTAGTCAGTGTCAATGTAATCATTGTGTTTACTTTACCAAGTTGGATAGTGGTCACGACATTATCCTATTATTGTATGTGGATGATATGCTTGTTGTAAGTTCATACATGTAGGATTTTACTAAGCTAAGGGTAAAATTAGTTCAATGGTATGTCATGAAGGATTTAGGAGGAGCAAAATTCTTTGACATGAGTATTCCTAGAGACAGGGAAGATCATAGGTTGATGTTGTCTCAGGATAATTATGTGAATAAGGTAGTGGCATGGTTCAAGATGCAGGATGCAGAATTGGTTAGCACACCTATGGATGGATAGTTCATAGAATAGTGTCCCAATTCACATGATGAGGTTAAGTACATGTGTACTAGCCCTGAGTTTGCCCAAGTAGTGGGTGTTGTCAGCAAGTTTGGGGTCAATTTGAGAAAGAAGCACTAGAAAGTAATTCAGTGGATTCTCAGGTATCTGAGAGGGACTAGTAGTAGGTTAACATGCTATGCAGGGTCAAGCACTTCGGATATGGTAGGGGACTTGAATGACAGGTGTAGCACCATAGGATGTGTGGTGGTTGGTCTTCAGGATTGATCTTAAAGAGGGATACAAGCCAAGAAACAAATTAGATGATGTACATGTACAAGTATAGGTGTAGCTATTTATCTCCAAGTGGGAGATTATTAGGTTGTGGAGCTAAAAGCTTCACTATTATGCAAACAGAGGAGTTGCTGAGTTGTAGAGCAACTAACGTCAGTAGGCCAACTGATGTCAATCATATCTAGTGTACAGAGCAATCAGCATCAGTCAGAGATCGGCTAACGTTAATCATCTCCAAATAGATAGGGACTGATGTTGATCACCTGTGTGGTTCCAAAACTGCTTGTTAATGAACAATTAGTTTAACAAACTAGTTGTTTGCATGTAAAAGACTAATTTTAGTCTTGAGTATACATTTCTAATTATTGTAATTATAAGTCTAATTATTGTTTGCATGGGATCTATATAATAGATTCATGGGGTTATATTGTAATCAAGGACAAGGAAGAGATCCTTTCGATTGTAAGATCTAGGTTTGCAGGTGTGCAAAACCAGGTTGATTTGTAGGTTGTGCAAGATCAAGTTAGATCTACATGGTAAGTAAGATCATTTGATTTGCAGGTTGTTGCAAGTTCAAGGGAGATCTACTTGGAGTACTTTGAGTACTTGTGTACTGGCAATATTGTTACTGACTGGTGGAGGTGAACAACAACTCTATGTTTGAGTTGTTTCTTGTGACTGTAATTGAGAGAGAGAACTCTTGAAGGAGAATTATTGGGAGCCCTAAAGGTGTGGGAAGCCTTTGAGGTGTGGGAAGAGTGTGGCATCTTGTTTATTGTATTTTCTTTCTGGATGAGTTGAATACAAGATTGTATTATCTCTCAAATTCTGTGTTGTTTTTGATTTCTAGTTACCTGTTACTTCTGGTTAAATTATGTGTTTAGTTTCTTATACAAGGTAATCAATTGTGCTCCTAATCTAGACAATAGAGGGCTCTAATCTCTATAACAAAACCCTTATTTATTGCCCATTTTTTTGAGGGTAGGAATGAAGACCCTATAATGACTATCCTCAAAATAAATATCCCTACAAGTGTTATATGCTATGAAATATATGATATAGCAATGATGATTGAAAATATGTCTTAAGATATAACACAGTTTGTATTGGATATTGTTGGATCAAGAAGGGTATGCCTATATAGATTTAATAAGTAATAGCATATGCAATATACTAAATTAAAACTAGAAATCTTGTTAGTTTTTAAGGAAGGATGGATCATGATGTCCATCATGGCATCGAAAAAGGAAAGATAATGCATGATGTGGATCATGGCATTAAAAATAACTAAGAATAAAAAAAGCATGCAAGGCAAGAAACAAGAAGCATTCAAAAGAGGCCAAGGGGCCAAAAAAACAAGGGATATGGGCACATGTCACTTAAACTTTGGAGAATAAACATACAAGACATGTTCAAATGCCCACACACACATATAATTTCAAACAAACAAGATTGGCATGAGGGCCATAAGCACATACGAGAGTACAAGCAAAGGGCATTGGAAAATGGCTTAAGGCACACACAAGTAAAAAATAATAATTGATAAATGTAATCACATCTAGCTACTCAAAGCAAAAATGGAAGGCATGTAAATGCTATAATTACTATCATATATAATTGATCAAAAAAAGAAGAGAAAGTATGGAAAACATGTAGTAAAAGACTAGGTAGATGCTAAGAAATACACAAGTTCTATATAATAGTGAGCGTCAAAAGAATAATCTATGTAATCTAGTAAGTAATGTACATCAACATGATAAATAGAGTGTGTGGTGTAGGAATGACATAACTTGGGTGGTGTAGTCATGTAGAAGATGCCCCTGGTGGGTAAAATGTTAATGCATGTCTCAAATGTAAAATTAAGATTCCCTTTCAATGGGTAGAGTGAAATAATCAAGGATCTAGGTGTCATTGCACACACTCAAAAAAGATCAAGTGAAGCATGGTAATGTAGATAAATTAACAAATAATAGCACAAAATAGCAAAATGTAAGTCTAGCATAGTAGTAGAAATGTAAAGCATGAATAATGCATATAATTGAAAAGTGTTTTGGTATTTTGAGTAATTTGAATGTTTTTATATTTTGACATGTTATATTATTTTTGGTATTTTGAAATAAGCTATGTAAAAGTAATCATAATGAAACTATGTACAAAAAAGTGAAAATAAATTATGTACAAGTAAGCTAAGAAATTATGTATAAAAAAGATTAATAAGAAATGATATTAACCAATGAGTCTCATAAGAGATTCCCTATCATGGTGTCTTGTATCAAGGAGAAGGATCGTGCATCATCATGAAGCACGATGGAAGGGTTGAGACTATGACTCTGAAAGTTGTGTATGTTATAAGTTCTCTATAATCTTTGTAGTGGAGACCAACTATGGGGTCCCCTTGTAACTTTGATAAGTGGATGAAACTATGGGGATATTAGGGACCTATCTGATAGTAGAATAAGCTCTTTTAAAATGTGCTCTGTGTGTAGAGTCATGAAACCTCAATTATACTTTCATGGGTGTGAATATTGTATCTGGAAACAATCTAGAGTCTTAAAACTATCATGGATGTAGTGGTTTCTCTAAGAGAGGCCTTTGTGAAAATATATGAACTCTCTATGCTAGTGAGGGAGGCCTTGACTATGTCTAAATATCAACTAGAGGAAGAATTGTAACTGGTGGATGAGCTAAAACTAGTGACTATAGAGTAAGATATGGATTTGAAATGGGGAGTGGTAACTCATACAGAATTCCACCAACTATAACAACATGATTAGTATGAATATATTTCATGCATCTATGAATTGTATAAGGTACTACATAAAGTTTATAGATCCATGGTCAACCAAGAAACATGTTGAAGACTCCTACACTGGGAACAATAGTAAATGGTGTGGTGACATGTCCTAGACCAACTTGTAGAGGAAGTATAATCTCATCCAATGAAATATATATGTGCCCACTGAATCTACTAATAACTATGTTCATTAGGGTGATACCTACTTTGAATATACCAAATACTAAAGTAATGTCATAGTGTACATGTTCACACTAGATCTATTATCTATGAGAAAAATATGAATGGGATGGTTATTAATGTAGGCTCTGATAAAGAGTGTATAGTAATCTAAATCATCTTCAACTATCTCCTAGTCTGAGAAGGAGATCGAAGGTCTAGTTGGAAATCTAGAATTATACACACCAATCACATTACTCAAAAGATGTGAATGAACTGAAGGTATATGGCATGTAACTAGTGGATGGTGTGCATGATATACATGGTGAACACCTGATGTGCCCCCTATCTCTTATTTACAATGTTGTGGGAAAAGATCTAAGAAAAATTTTAGAGCCTTGTCTTGTGTTTGTTTTGCCTGAGGAGGCTCAACTACAGTGTCAAGATCAATAAGGTTTCCATCTATCAAGTCCTATATCTTGTATCTCAAAATAATCAATCTATTTGTTGTGTGGCTTAGTGCCCTATGAAAATCATGGAATGCATTTTGATCATATCCTTGTAGAAGAATCTTTGTCATATCAACTTTATAAATAGGAAGGGGAAATAAGACATTGCATTCCAATAGTTGTTGTAAGACTTTGGCTAGAGATACTAGTAGATTGGTAAAGACTCACAAAGGAGGCACTAATAAAACCACTCATTGAGGGGGATTTAAAGTTGTATTAATTCTAGGTTGATTTTAATTTTTGCTATCATTGACCTTTATATTGTATGGGACTTTACTATTACTCTTTTTTGTTGTTTCTAATATAAATTTGTATTTGAGTTTTCCCATTGAAAGTAATTTGACTTCCCTTTCCTTTAGTGTATGACATAAATCTATGAAGGAAGAAAACTTTTTAAACATTATTGACTCATGCAAAGATGACAGAAGACCCTATTTGAAGAGATCTTGTAATTCTTGATTGGCCATGGGGCTAGTCATTTTAGCCAAGATAGTCTTATCTCTAAGAACATAATTTGTGAGATTCTCATTTCACATTTGTTTTTGTTGTACAACTTGGGCATAAGAACCTTGTCACATATGTTAATGCTAAAATGAGCTAGGAACATGTCAGCTAAAGGATTGAATGCTTTGACCAACTGATTCAATAGACTATAGAACCAATGTATAGCATAATCCTTTAAACTATATGGAAATAACTTGGTTAGTAACCAATAATTTGGTATATAGTCTAATCATGCTACATGAAAATCTCTCAAGTGTGTCTCTATATCACCCTTGCCATCATATAGAGTGAGATTAGGTTGGACAAAACCTAGTGTCAAAGGTATAGAAGCAATATGGCATGCTAATGGTATATGAAGTAGAGCAAAAGAATCCAAATCTTGTGTTGGTCTAGAGGCACCTTGATCAAGATGTAACACCTTGGATTGAAGAGATTTAATCTCTTACACAAGGGCATCCACATCAGGAGGTGAAGATGTACTAGCCATAACTAGTGGTGCCACATAGGAAGGTGGGGTTGCTATAGGGGGTTGTTGAGACATAGTTTCCCCCGTAGTGTCATTTTTAATTGGTTTTTCTGAAGGAATGGAATATGCAACTTGCTTATCCTTTTTAATTTTCATGATAGATTGTAAGATAATGGCATGATATTGGGGTTATTCCTTGAGTCTCTCTCTAAAACTCTATAGAATCAAATCTTTATTGATGACAACATCATTATCAACAAAAGGTAGAAGTGGTTTAGTAGTCCTATGTGGTGGAGCATGAACATTGGTGTGTACATCATCATTTTTATTCTCATACTACTCATTACCAAAATTATCCTTATGGAAATTAGTGTAATCTAGATGTGTAAGATCTATAGTAGGAAACTAAGCTATTTATTTATCCATGGTATATGGATGGGTTGGATGAATTTGGGTGAATTTAGGAGGGTTTCCAATAAGTCTTGTACTTCATCTCAAAGGAAGAGATGTAAGGAGATTAGGTGGCATAAGGAAAACAACTTTAAAAATGAAATAAAAAATTAAATAAATGTAATCTAGGATTTGAAAAATAGTGAACTAGAATATGCATAAAAAGGATACGAATCTGACTAACACGTAACGTGATACCTAAAAAACATAGGGACCTAGTATATTCCATTAGGGTTTGAAAGAAATGATTTTTAAAATTACTATGGTTAATTTTTAAAATTAAATGTGAAATTTTGATTTATATATGTAGGAAAAATTAGAAGAATATTTCTAAAATTAACAAGGAGTTTTCCCTAGGGTTTTTGTGCACAAATGAAGTAAGTCGGGTTCACCAAATGATTTAACTTATTTGGGAATAATGGAGTTTTATTCCTATTTTAGTTAAGGGTTTGGATTAATAAATTATTATAAAATATATAAATAAATATAGTCCTAATTTGTGCAAATATTTGTCCTTTTCACCTTTCTAAAAATAGATATAAATAATAATAAATTAACTTAGCTAGAAAATAGACTAAGATGGCTGATATATATGTTAAAAATAGTTGTGAAGGACTGGGAAGGTGCCATTAACATAAATCTAGGTTTCATTCAATGAAAGGGTAAGAGTGCTAAAAAGTAAATGCTTTAGTGTCTAGCACTATTATCTATTCCTATCACTATTGTCTAAACTAATCATAAAGACATGAAACTTTTTGGGTAATTGCATTCTGCATGTGTGAGCATGCTTATGAAAAATCAAGCACTCATTATTGATGAAAATCACTGTGGATCTAATTTTTCCTTCAAACCCTAACCTACCATCATGCTTGATAAAATGATATTTGAGTCACTTGAGAAAGAGGGGGGTTAGTGTGAAAGATGTACTAAACATGTAATCCACACCCCTTATGGGGGTACACTACCTACATACCAATAATTCTAAGAGGGATCAAGTCATACGTAGTTCTCCCACCTAATGTGCTATTTGAAATAGTGTGATGTGGATGTAAATTCCAAATTGATAGTGTTTGAGGTGGCTAGGGACTAGTATGAGGATTTGAGTAGGGTTGCAACTATGCTGGGTGATTGTGTGCAAAGAATAGGGAATTTTACCTTAGTAATTTTTTTGTATTCTTATTTACTTTATAAGTTTGGTCACCTCCCTTGTAAATTAGCTTTGAGTGGGGTTTTATAAGGAACAATTAGTCATGGGTCCGATGTATTCACGTTAAGCCAACCTAATTAAGGATAAGGATAGGATGAAAATGACTATTAGGGCTCAGAGTATAAATGGATAGGACTATAAAAAATATGACACTTTTCTATGGGGTGATATAGTCTAAATAGGGCACTCATATCCTAAGGCTCAAGACATGGGGAAAAATAATTGCCATGTGGAACATAATCTGGCTGAGGTGGAATGATCATTCAAAAGGTTCTAGATGACTATAAATGAGCAAAAAGGTATTTATAAGGGTCGTAGGAGCATACACAAAATACCTATGGATGGGGTGTCACAAGATACACTCAAACTACTAATTTGGAAATTTTATATGACTACACATTTATAATTCTCTTCCATGCATTAGGATTTCATAGACATTAACATGAGTATATGTCTCTTATGCATGTTTACTTTTTTTTTATTACCCCCACTTTATACCATAAGTTTTGGTGAGCACTAGATTATATTTATTTTATTTACTTATTATTATTATTATAGTGAATATGAAAGCATAGGGCTTAGTTAGGGTTATTACATGATTGTGATTGACTGAAGGCTTAGAACCCTTGCTAGCATTGTTTACTATGGTAAGAGATCCCTTAATTGGGTCTAGAAGATCACCATATTGTCATGTTCTCAATTATCTAATGTATCCCCAATCAAAAGTGTAAGTATGATCTATCTTCTCTGAGTTAGGATTGATTTATAGATATGATGCATTTATGATTGCATACACAAAGGATAGTCTTAGAAAAATGGAAATAAGAGAATAAATGGCATCAACAAGGTAACATTTTCATATTTAAACAAACACATTTAGATTTGGACTTCATATATGATACACAATCTCATAAGGAATCAACTTCATAGAGTTATATCTGGTATGTCAACTCTAATGTTATGACACATGACTAAAAGATAATATTGGTTCTACAATTTGAATGAGACATCTCATAAAAATCATGTCTCTTTGGGTGATGATTCATCCTATCATGTGCAAGGTATTGGTAACATATTCTTACCAATTATATGACATAAATATAAAATATATAGCATCCTATATGTCTCAAGACTTACTAAAAATAGTCTCTCTATCAGTAAATTTATTAAGCACAACTTAAAGGTTGATTTTGACTACAAAGGTGGTAAAAAATGTACCTAATCATAGATAATTTGAAATTTTCAAATAATGTTAAATAGATACCTAGAGTTGGGAGAATGTTCCAAATTATTTTATTGATGAAAATAATTAGGCACTTAATACAAAATATTTAAACTCATCTAATTTGTGGCATCATAGATATGGTCATGTGAGAATTGGATATATGGTTGCACTAAGCCATCATAATATAGTACAAGGACTTTCTTAATTGAAAATAATATGCATATTTATCCTAATTGTCTAGTAATCAAACAACATAGAGAAATATTTAGAAAAATTACATTTAGATTTTATTGGTGCATACCAATTTATGTAGCGCCATGAGACCTAATCATGCTGGGTTTCATTATTTTAAGCCTTTTATAGAAGAATAATCATGTAAAATGTGTGTATATTATTTAAAGATAAAGGACCAAGACTTTAAATTTTTCTAATAATTCAAATCCACTATGGAAACATGAAATTTTCATAAAATAAAATATCTCTACTCAGATCAAGGGGGAGAATACACCAATAAAGAATGTTTGGAAATTTTAAAATAACATAGTATTTGATGAAAAATGACTCCACCTTATACTCCATAATAAAATGGTGCTATAGAAGGGTAAACTCACACTATCATGGGAATGCTAAATTATATGATTGAATATTCAAGCTTGGCACATATATATTGAGTAGAATTTGTATGCACAATAATATATCTATTAAACATGTCACCTATTGTAACTATTCATGGAATGAATTGACAAGAAAAATGGGCATGACATAGAACCTCAATATCACATATTTGGGTTTTTATATGCAAGGCATTCATGCATGTTCCTAAAAATAAGATAAATAAACTAGCTAAAAAATCCATGGCATACATAGTTTTGGGCTATAGTGAAGAATAAATGGCTTATAGAATTATGGATCCAAAAATAAGTAAAATATACATATTCATGGATTTTGAGATTGATGATAAAGATAAGTCCATTTTTTCTTCTAGAAACTCACCTAATTCTAAAATCAAACCTATAAATAATAAAATAATTGATGGTGACAATGATAACAAGGATTATGGTGATGATCAATCAAATGTTATAGTTCAACCACCCACAAGAATAAATGAACATGTGCCCAAATAGTATATGAGTATAATACAAGATGCTAAATTAAATGGAGTTATAGACACATCCACCACTAGACCAAGGACTTGTAGCAAGACTTAATAAGTTAATTTTCCTTAATGAGCAATGTTGATGAATCAGTTGAGCCCTCTACAATTGAGGAATCCCTAGAGTTAAAATTAATTGGTGAAACATAACACATGGAAGCTTGTAGGTATTCCACTAAGCAAGAAGTCAATTAGTTTTAAATGGGTTTTCAAAACAAAATAAAAAGTATATGGAAATATTTCCAAGAACAAAGCATGACTTGTAGGAAAAGGGTATGCTCAAGAGGGAAGCATTGATTAAGAGGAGACTTTTTCTCCCACTACCAAGATCAAAACTATCAGAATGATATTTTATTTGGCTACATAGTTTGGATGGAAAGTACACAAAATGGATGTGAAAAGTGTCTTTATAAATGTAAATATAAAATAAGAGTCTATTTGACATAACAAAAATATTTTTTCACACTTTGTAAATAAGTAAAAGTGTGTAGACTCATAAAATCATTGCATGGTATCAAATATACTCCTAGAGCATGGTATATAAAAATTGATGAACATATCATTTAACATGGATTCCATAGGATTATTTATGATCCAAATATCTACCTCAAATAACAAGGGGAGATTGTGATTATTTATATATGTGTCAATGATCTAGTCATAATTAATAGATCAATGAATATTATTGATGCAATAAATAAATATCTCAACCGATTAGTTAACATGAAAAATATCAGGCTACTACACTATTATCTTGGATTAGAAGTATGGTAAAATAAACACTATATATTTGTGTCCCAAATTAAATATACCAATGAAAATGGTCAATAGATTTTATATGATAAATTGTAAACCTATTGTTACACCGATGGAGACAAGGCTTAAGTTGTCCAAATAGGTCCATAACCACAAGTAAATAAAACTCTCTATGAATATTTGATTGGGAGTATAATTTACTTGACATATACTAAGATAGACATTAGTTATGATATTATATATCTCTTATAGTTTATGAATATTTGAATATTCTCATTGGAAGCAAAAAAGTGGATATTAAGATACATAAGGGGTAAAACAGAATATGACCTAGAATAAAATAAGAATGATCAATTATTCTTTACAGGATATTTGGACTCGGATCACATAAGGAATATTGTTAACCTAAAATCCAATTTTGGATATGTTTTCATTTTGGGATTTGGTCTTATACCACAAGGGATAAATAAATAAAACTTTGTTTCTTGATCTTAAACTGAATCATAATATCATGCTATGGAGGATTTATATGTGAAGTAATATGGTTACAACACATACTTGAAGGATTGGAAATATGATATAAGTAACCTACCATATTGCATTTTGATAAAAAAAAATGTGTTATTAAACTTGGTTTTAATAAATTGTTTCATGAACACACAAATCACATCAAGGTACTTGTACATTTCATATGTGAACATGTTCCACAACACAACATTGAACTCTAGTTTTATTTGATATAAGACCAACATTGAAATATATTCACCAAGTCACTTGTATTGGAAAAATTTTAGGCATTTAGAAAATCTCTCTTTTTCACTTGAGACCACAATGAATTAAAGGGTTGGGGGATGTTAAAATAGTACTTAATGGTTAATTCACCATAGTCAAATTTTATGTACACTGTGAGGTTATTGTTCTATGAAATAACCTAAGTAATATTTTGATAGGTTGTTAATTGATATGATACACATGTAATTTGGGAATAGTTTGTTAAGAATCCTATAGTCTAAGCATTCATAGTTTTTCCTAAATCCTCTTATTAGCACTATTTATCGTATAAATAAACCATTACAATAATTACTTTTTTAGCTAAATAAATCATTATTTTGGCTCAATACTTTATTATCTCATGATCTTTACATTTTAGCACTTTATTTTCTAACACACACACACACACACACACATATATATTATCACATTTTATAGTCAGTCTTAGTTTTCCTTGTGGATATTTTGTATTACCTTCAGGTTTTATTTCCCCCTTTTTGGGATGATTTATAGTTGGGCTTTGTTTCCCTTGTGGATATTTAGTAATACATTATGGTTTTATTTTATTAGTATTTTATTTTACCTCTCTTTTTAGTTGACTTAAATTTGGCCTTGACTTTATTTATGGATATTAGGTAGCATGTTTGGATTTATTTTTCACATTTTATAATACATATATTTTGAGCTTAGTTTCTTGGTGATTTATTAGCATGTTTTTGAATTCCCCCTCTTTTGGGATGATTTATCTTATCAATGTTTGTGCTAGACCCTTTGTAGGTTAGTATGGATTATACAGTGATATGATTACTGTATTTAATAGTATATCCCTTATTAGGTTTCATTTCAATGATTTTACTTATATTTCCATGTACTTTTAGATCCCCTCTTTTTGACTAGTTACTTCTAAAGAAAAAATACTCTCTTCATGTGGTCAACTACTAGCATATACTCATTGTATCACTCTTTTCACATGGATAGATATTCAATTTTCTACATATTTTCCTCTCCTTTAACTAGAGGCAAGCTTGGGTAAGTTTTGAGATTGCACTCTTTTATATGATTCAAGTCTAGGAGTCATTAAACGTCTTGGTAGTTAGGTTTTCATTTCTAGAAACTATGTGAAAGCTCTCTTGCATTAGTCATATTTAACATCCATTATTAGTTTTTATGAATTGATATGGAAGAGGAAAATAGAAAAATAAAAAATTATTAAAAGTTAAATCTTAATAAAAGATAATGCTAAAAGGTAAATTATATATTAAAAATAAAAGCACACCAAAAGTCATGATATTTTTGGCATATCTCCTATTCTAGTCAAATATTAAACTCCACAATTTGCCTCATGATAGATAAAATTTTCATTGGGGTGTATTATAATAGTATAATATGGTGGGAGGTATCATTTCATCATTTAATATCTATATATTACATTTTAGTGCCAACCATTTTCTCACATAAGTACCCAGTAACTATTTTAGACTATCAAATCTATAAGTGGTCTTATTTATATCTGACATCATAGTGACAAAAACCCAATCAACCCATCTCATCCAATGAGCCTATGATAAAATTTACATGATTGCCTGAGTATTTAGCTTAGGCCCTTAAGAAGTTAGATGATTTTCATCTGTATATATCACTCTTCCCATAGAGGTTGATACGATCTAACCTCTACCAAAAGGATATGATGTCAATGATTTTATTGACTATCACCAATATGTTGGTAATTTTATGAATAAGTTTTTCAAATTAAATAATAAGATAATATATCATTGATAGAAAATAAATAACCTTTGATGATGTTCAAAATCATATAACATTATATCATGGTGACCATAAAAATTAGAATATATTCAATAATACATTAGAAGATCATTCTAAGGAAGCTCTAGAAGTGAACATTGAATATAATGTGCATCCTCCTCAACCACATTATGGTCACCCATTAGATGGGATTATTGGCACACTTACACATGAAATATATCATATGGTTCGTAGGCCTTATATTACATTTTAATATAAAGAGATTGAGGATAATGATTTAGATCTTGACTCATTATTCATTAGAGAACATAATGATCATCAACATATACATAATGTTGTGGTTAATGGTTTTAGTGAGAATATATATACCATGACATTAATCATACATTTGAGATATACACATGATGATTTATATCCTTTGACTAAGATGGTTAGATAATTTATGTACTATAACATTACTCACACATTTGGGATATACACATGATTTATATACTTTGACTAAGACATTTAAAGCATTTTATGGGAAAGCACAAGAGGTTTTTAGTGAGTTTTATTTACTTTTTGAGATTGTCCCAACACATGTGACCATAATTTTTTTAGTTATACCACATACAAGAGTCTTTAATGTGTTATTAGAATGACCTTGGATTTATATAATCCATGCAGTGCCCTCCACAATGCATGGATATATCAATTATATTTGTGACAAAAAGGTAATCATAATTTGAGGGATTAAATATGAACATCCACTACAATAAGATAATTTTATTCCAAGACAACTAATAATACAACTCAAGTTAAGGTTCATCATGATAAAAAGGGTAAGTGAAAGGAAATCCCATTTCCTAGGTGATTGATACTTGAATGTTTATTACATTAGAGATACTAGTGGACTCCATGAATCCATCATTCACACCTACATGACCTAGCCAACTGTTGATATCAACTTAAATTGTTTCAAAGAGGGTAAACAGTCCCAAAATTATAGTTACATCAAATTATCATATAGCACTAAATAATGGGATCCAATAATAACTACAAATTTTACTACTACTTCATGAACATTGAGTCCTATGATGAATATAAAGGATATGACAACTTTTACATATTCCAATTTGACACATACATTATCCTTGGTACTATGATTAGTATGGTAAATACCTTTTAAATTATAAATTAGATAATGGGGGTATGTATTGTTAAGAATATATGTTAACCTTTACACAAGGGTGATGAGCTAATCTAATAAGTAGGCCAATTAATACAAAGCTCAAAAAATATTATTTTGAATTTATACAACTAAGATTGCTAACAATAGTAAAGTACAATTATTAATAGATATTATAATAAATTACAAATAATGATTTTTTATCTTGTTTACTACATGTATGTAAGTATTGATTAGGAACAAGATGGAATTATACTAGATGGTGATCCTATAACTATCATGAGATTATAAAAATATCCTTTTTATAACCTTAGAATATTATATAAGATCTAGATAGTTGTGCAGACATAGGTGTTAACTCTACCACATGTGTCTTATACATAATATTGACTAGATATAGATTTGACCAACTATAGCCTTATGGGTTCTCTATCACCTTTATTTTGATGTATTAATATTGTGCATATAGGCTATCACTCTTTGTCAAATGATAAAATCCTATATTTTCACCCTTGGAGTGACTATGAGAAAATGGGTTAATAGGCTCACATTTTCAATCTAACTCCAAATACCCCTCTATCAATGGAAACTATCTACATAGCTAATACTTTGAAGAGGGCCTCAAAATGATGTAGTTATCCCCTATGTGTTGGTTTGTGTGTGCATAAGGGTTCATTGTGTGATTATAAAAATGCATGCAATGACCTAACTTGTAATTTTGTAAATATGGTTCATGGACTACACTTTGAATTATTTAAACATCTATAAAGATTGTTCATATGACTACTATGGAAATAGGGACAAATAGGCATATTTGATCACTTGAAAGCTTCTTTGAATATTTACTTGTGAGGTTTATGTGATTAGTAGGTAAGGAATGAATGAGGGTTGCCAATACCTTTTATAAATATCTCAAATTAGAACACCTAGGCTAACCTTTTGAATACATTGTTTTTGGAAATTTGATGAATTTTAGTTACTAGAATCTTTTTATGAAAATGGATAGTTACATTGATGCATGTCTCCACATGGGATGCAAGTGTTTAGAGAGATTGAAAATAGGTGTAGGATCAAAACTAGAAGTGAATTATAATAATCATGTTTAGATATTTTTTCATATTATAGAAGGCCTAAGTCATAAGAATAACAATGGTTGAACTAAGAGATAAGCAATTAGGTACAAAGAGATAGTGAATATGAGCCTTTCGGTAGTAGGAAGGTCTAAAAATAAAATTTACATCCATGATAAATATTTTCCAAGTTAAAAATACTAATTTACTATATAAATTAGTTTTTAATATTTACATTTTCCCCTCCTTAAATCTAACAATGAAATTACAAGTTTAAAGAAAAGAAATGTGTACCTAGTTATGTACAACACACCTTATCTTTATGTGAGCTCACCTTGATTTATTTGATAGTGATTGACCTATAACCAATAAAATGTTATATTAAATAATAAATGTATAAAATCTTAAATTGAAATGCTTTGAAATTCTTTAAAGTAAAAAAATAAGGTTAGGAGTAAACCTATGTGTTGATGCAACCATCTTTCCTTTTGATAATTTGATTAGAAAGGATGCTTTATTATGAAGCATTGAGGTTGATATTGGGATAATTTTTAACCTTAAAGTGTATGTATTTATATATATTAGATTATAACATGCCCCAAATCTTTATGTAAAGGTGAGTTACAACATGACCATTGAGGCTATTTCATCCCAGTCATGCAACCCAAATATGTGCATAATCAAGTGAGTATGAGTGATTTAATAAAATAACACTATATATCAGGTGAGGGTGGATTATTTAATCAAATAAAAACTATAATTTTAGTGAAGATAGATGATTTAATCAGATATAACTTATAATTTTGGTAAGATCAAGTTATTTGATTAACTCAACCTTACAAAGGCGAACCAATTACTATAGTAATTTGTCTCAATAATAGTGCATAATAGTCCATCATGGGTATGATAACATTTCATAATAATATTTTAAAATTTAAAAATTATTTTATTTTATAATTTTAACATGCCTCTTTCATGGCATATACATCGCATATTGTCTCAAGCTGAAATCTGGGATAATAACAATATCAATGTATAGAATGTTCCCACAAATATGTATCTAAATCATATAATTGTGAAATATTTAATTTTAAATTGGTGAAATTTTGGAGGACATGTTTATATACATTCCCAAGCTAAATCTAGATAATATGATAACTAGTGTAAATGTGGAGAACATGTTTCTATAACATGCCCCCACTATAATCTAGAGATGTTGAATACTGAATAAGTGTGTAAGTCATACCTTTTTGACATGCCCCAAATGAAATATGAAAATATGAAAATGTGGAATTCATGTCTTTATGACATGACCTTAATGATATGACCCCCATTTTTAGGTGTGGGGAAATAGAATTTGGTAATTATTTTAACTTAAAAGAATAATAAAATTGTATAAGTTATGTATGGATCATGTAGAATATATGAGTAAAATGTATAAGTAGATATAACATTTAATCACTTAGTATATGGTCACATCAAATTTTAAGATGCATTATATAGATCATGTAAATGTCTAGAGAGTAACAGTATAAGCTCAACAAGCAATCAAAACACACACATAAGGGCATTCAAAAATAAAGAAAAAGGGAATGGTACAAGGAGACCTCATATAAGGGGCATGTTCAAATGCCACATAATCAAAGGTACATGACTTATTCAAATTCTAAAAATGTATAAAATGAAATATTCAAATGTCCATAGAACAAAACAAACATATTCAAATGTCCAAATAGACAAGCAAAGGCATGGAGGGAGAAATAAACAGATCATATTCAAATGATCAAACAATAAATATAGTGCAAGTAAATAACAAGAAACACATTTAATGAAGTGTATAAATGATAACATGTAATATAGACAGCCAACATGAACATAGAATACTAATTCCTACAAATATATGTTTGTAAAAATGTTAAGTACATAGCATATCAAGTACACTATAAAAGGTACAAGCATGTGTAATTATATAAAATCAAACACATTAATAAAAAGTGATATAGGTGTATTTTTATCAAAGAATAGTATTCCCCACAATGTACTTATGACATGAGTAGAGGGAATTCCAAACATTTGTATATGCATATACCATGTATCTAGGTAAGCATGTATCAAACTCAAATCATGCATGAAATAGATGTGTTTATATGGAAAGGAATGATATATTATATACTAAAGTAGCATAACCAACATAAGTGTAATAAATATTATAATAGGAACATGTTGAATATTTTTGGTATTTTTGAATTTATTTGAATGTTATAATGGTTTTTGAAACACCATGCAATATCACAATATCCTTGGAAAATAGTCTTGCTATTCTATTGGCATCATTAGTTTTATTACATGAAATAAAATCAGTTGTATACACTTCATGTTGTTTTTAACTATCTACTAATTCCACACTAAAATCATCCCTAAATCCTAAACATCCCTAGCCTAACCTGAAACTTATCATCACTCCCTATCCAATTAATCCCTTCTTTGTCATAATCACATCCAATCCCAAAAAATTCACATCACATCCTATTAGTTAATTAATAAAAATTAATTAATCTTTCATTAATAAAAAATTCTATAGATTTTGAATATTTATATTTTCTAAAATTAATAAAAGCTAAATATCCTCACATCACATTCAAATATCAAGACAATCTTCACACTTACCCATAAAACCAATTTTAAATACATTTATTCACATCCCCATGCAAATAAACCTTACTCTAATTCATGTCATAACCCTTGCATCATATGTGAAACTCTTTAACACATCCTAACCCCCCATATTTACTCCTCAACTTCCCTCATTTAATGAGGACAAGGACTCATTCTCCACCATTGATATTTGATTAATATCAATGGCTCAAAATCACCATGAAATCCCATAAAATTAAGGTTACCCATCTCATTTTGACAAGTCTAATTTGCCTAATAGAGTTCTACCAAAATTATCAAGGAAGCTTCCAATTAACAACAAAGTGTTGCTCAAGTATTCAAATAAATATTTGTTAGAGGTACAATCACAGAGGGAGGTGGGGTGAATGAGTGAAAAAAAATAATCCAACTTCAATTATAATATTTAAAAATACTTAATCAACTACCACAAACATTCATGAAGCATATACAACATTCATAACAATGAATAAGAGAGACAATGCAAGAACAAGCATATAACACATGACATATGTGGGAAACCCTCTTTGGGGAATAAAAATCACTAGAACCTACATTTGGAATACTATCCTATAATAACTAGATCCAATTTAGACCATCTATAAATGATCAAGGAACTACAATCCTTATTTAGTGAGACTACAATCCCATAAGGTATTACCACACCTTTCTAGTTGAGTTGCAACAACAATTAGTCCTTTATCAAGTATCACCTTGAAAGGAGGGTTTAACCACCTTATATTTTGAGATGACATAGCAACACCTATAAACACATCTCCTCAACATTGATCACCTACCAATTTGATGAAGATACAAAGTATATCCTCTCTCTTCAACTTTGCACACTCAATGCATGCAAAGCCACATTTTAGACCACTTTAAAATTCTCAGCAACAAGTATATCACCACAAAAATCCCTATTAATCAAATCACATTACATACTTGAACCAACACACAAAGATCAATTATGACACATTACATACCCCAACTATCTCCACTCTTCAACTTTGCACACTCAATGCATCCTTCATAGCAACAATTCTATCATAACTTTAATAACATGACCAGATGGTCATACACACTATCCACATTCTAATCAATCTCTCAACCTAGATACCAAGCTCTCATATACACCATCAATCCTTCACTCATTCTCAAGATATCCAAAAAATCCTTTTGGATCACTCTAGGTCTCTTTGCTCATGTTCAACCTGAAAGAGCACTATTCTACCATGAGAAACATGACCTATAGGTCATACTCATAGTCCTTAATCTGATTTGCTTATCAACCCAAACATTAGGCACACTCACCCTCTTATTTTATTAGCTTCAATTTTCACACCTCTCTAAGTTATACAAGTCTAGAAACCATCACATTTGGTTTCACTATATATATATATATATATATATATATATATATATATATATATATATATATATATATATATATATATATATATATATATATATATATATATATCATTCATGACTAACAACATCTTGGTTAGCCATTAAGCATGTCTTAACCCTTAAGACATCTTTCACATGAATACATGGCTCAATACAATCTCCATAGGTTGGCCATAGCATCTATGAGTCACCTTTAAGTAGTGAAACCTTTTAAGAAGGCCTTGTAGCTCTTATAAGTCTCATGTGAACCCATTTTCTCCTTTATCACTCCATCGATCAAAAAAAGAACACATGACCACTTTCAAATACATAGGTCCACTCCTTAAGTCCCTTTTAACATTCTCAAATGATCATAGTCAACTTAACTCACCTCTATGTATGATAAAATGACTCAAGTAGAGACCTGGTGCACATAGTCACCATAAACAAACACACAGTCAACTTCTTAAGCATTATTCATACTCAATATAGATTGATCACACCTCCAAAATCCACATAGAGCACCTTCATGGAGTTTACAACATGTTTTAATAGATAATTCATCATGATACATTAAAATAACATCAATACAAACTTGAATATCCTTCTTGGGTCACTTTCATAATAAGCATGAACACACAATAAACTTATAGGCTCAATATCTTTAGCTCCACTCACTTAAAAATCTTCAAATTAGGTTCATTAGATGCATCACGGAGTCCTCTTCATATTTAATTTTTACTAAATGAGCGAATTCATTTTCTATCAAAATATATGGTCTAAAAACCAAACACTAGTTTTTTAATTTATAAATTCAAATATTCAAATACAAATGATCATAGTTAGACTTTGAAAACAATGCTCGAATCTCATGTCCTCTTAGCTCAGACCAAATACACACCATCGATATCTTCTAATATTTAACACATAGGCTCCAATGCTTAAATATCAAACTTGAGTCATGTTAACATCATCTCATGTAGCCTTGAAACTTTGACTAAACATGATCCATCGATCTCTATGGATCAACCAGGTCTATAATGATCAACGCTCACTATTCGATCAGTTTGTATGAATGCCCACTCACCATTGGATCATTATCTTGTACCTTTGCTCAGTGATTAAACATCATGTACCTATTCTCATCTCATTACTTCTTTAATCCTTAGAGTAATGTGTACCATCAATCTTGCTTGAGATTTAACACTTTCAAAAATGACCAAGTATGGTGACCCTTTCAATATGCATGAGTAGCCATTTTTTCACCTCAATAACTTCTTTTGTGCTTACTTTCATGATCTCAAATTTGAACTAGATGATCTCCTCACATAGGAGAATCCAACCATGTAACACATTATTCTTGGAACCCTCATTCATGTGATATATTACCATTAAAATGCCTTCTCAAAATATTTTGTCACAGAGCCAACTATGTCAAAACCTTCTTGAGAGGCCAAATTTGAGCAATCATAACTTTTGCCATTATTCAGTGCATGATCTCAAATTTAGTGTAAATTATATATAATAAAAACTAAATAAAACCATATGATAAATTTATATTTAAACCTTCACACACACAAGATATAACACCATCAATATTCTCACTCCACTCTTTCTTTCCTTATGCAAATTTTTCTAAGTATGGAAAAACATAGTCAAACTACTTGGGAACCCAACTTTGCATATGCATATCTTTTGATGCACTTTATTGCATGATCTAAATTTTAGTGTAAATAAACTAGGTTAAAAAATAAATAAACCCATATGATCATTTTGTTCTGAAACTTCCTCATGTGCAAATTATGACCTCATCAACATGCTTACTCAACTCTTTCTGGCCATATTGCAAATTTGGCTATGGGAAAACAATGAATTTTGACTAAGAAGCCAAATTTGCACCCTTATGTCTTTGATTGTGATTTGATGCATGAATTGATATATGGCACATAAAAACTATGGAATAATTTTATCACAACCATATAACCCACTCCCCTTGACTCCTTCCCATGTGGCAATGGTGATGTTATCAAATTGCCTACTCAAATTTTATGCCCCTGGACCCAAAGTGTCTAGTTGAGAACAATGATGAACTAGATGAATTCCAATCATGCACATAAGAATTAAAATAATTATTGACTTCTAATAAGTCCCCTTTCATTATGAAATCACCATACTCAACCTTGATCCTTTTTACCCATGTCAATATTGAATATCAACCAACCATACATAAAACACACTAGAACAAACACATTGCACACTTTGTAATTATCACATAGACTATCAAGGCACTTCATCCACTCACTAGATAACCTATATGAAATCATCATGATATATCTCTAATGATATCCCCCTTTTTCATTGATGTCAACAACCACCATAAATAGTAATATATATCTCACCTTCTCTCTCTTCAATCACTCCCACAATAACAACTTTTTCCCCAACAATAAATTTTTCCCCCTTTGACATAATGACAAAGTGGGAAAAAACTGATCCTAAGGACCTAAAAATACTATCAAAAAGGAAAGGACCATCTTATAAAGATGATACCAACTCCCCCTTACATTGATCCTACTTCAGCTTGCCTTGACAACATCCTCTTGCTCCATGCCAACACTCTCTTCAATCAAGCAATGTAACCAATGAAGAAATAATAAACAAAACCATATAAATATGATGGAACACATAAATCAACATTTTATAGGGACTCATCCAAATAAATCTAAGCAATTACACATTCTTAGCATCTTTAGATCTTCACACATCATGATGAACTACCATGCAGGCTTACCAATGTTCTTTCTCAATACACTTCCATGACCACCAATAAAAAACTCATGCCACTAAAAAAATAGTAACTTTCACTAAAACATATTTATAAATCACCTTGAAACACACATAACTTTCTCTTTTTAAGAAATCGAGCAAAAAAACACTCTTCTTCAAACTAGGCATGTCTAGCTTTGTTATAGCCCTACCTAAAACTTGGAGATCCCATTATTTTAATTAAACACATCTTCAAGACCTGAAACTACATATATAGAGTAATCTAATATTCCACCTAAATCATGATAATTTTCATCACCAAGCTCATCCTCTAAAACATACCTCTTTCACAAACCCTATTAGCCAATTAGCCCTCCATATTGACAGTCACTTGAATAATTTGAGAACCACAAACCTTTAAATATATGTGAATATTTGTTTGACCACCCATTTGTCCCATTAAACATATTTGTAATCCTCATACCTAAATTCACAATGAAAACCACTTTTCTATCATAGCCTAAAAACCCTAGAATCTCAAAACAAATAAGGTCAACAAACCTTCTTCTAGTCAATATACACCTCTAAAACTTCTTGCACACCTAGAGACACTCATCACACAATTTTGGACCAAAATTTAAACTTCCACACCATTGGGAGCATAAAATTCCTATAACCCAATTTAGGTCTAATTACCCTTAAGCCGAAACTAAGAAAACTGAGAGCACACAAAAATCTTCAATTTATCACAAACAACCTTTAGACTTCAAAAAAACCTAGATAACATCACAAATAAATTAATATAACCTCCTAATCACCAAATTTTTTTTGACATTGCATCAGACATCATTATTCCATCTGTATATACCCATTTTGACCTTGTATAATAGCTCTTTCATAAACCACTGGAGCAAACTCATGAAATTATTACTCCCCCTTAACTAAATACCTTATCTCATTGGCATTGTCATATTTAGCACACAAAATTGCTTCTTCACACCTTCTTTAATATATTCAACTACTCAGTCCTCTGATCTTAGGACCTGACCAATTATAAATCTCCCCCTAACATCATACTTCATTAGGAACATGACATCTTTAACAAGTCTTCAAATAATGGCATCTACCACAAACTAATATGTAGATAGATATTTTAAACTCACCTTTATACCAGAGCATCCAAACCATGATAAAAAAATCCAACTCCTTCTCAAGATAGGACCACTGATATTCTTCACAATATTTTTTTCTCTAATAGGTAGAAATATAAAAGAATGCACAAACATACCTTGTTTACATACCAATATTTGATAGCCACCAAGCTTCCTCAGATTGACAAATGTCTCCCTCAAGCCTAGATATAGAAACCCCTTTGACATAGAGACACTAAAAGTCCCAAAACTCAGGAGACTATCATATCTCCATATCTTTCTCTGACTTGTATTCCTATTTGACTTTAACTAAATCCTTAACATCATTATTTTCTTCAAATTTGTAAATACAATCTATCAATAGAAACTCTTGAATATCCTTCATCTCTGATTATTTTCCAACCTTGTAAAATAATCCAATAACACTCTTGGACAAAACATGATTAGTCTTCTTCATCTTTACTACCTCATGTCTCCATACCATAGTTTGAGCCTTCTTGTCTTCTACAACCATCTTACCTACCTAATCCTTGAGCTTATCCTAATTTTTAACATAGCCTTCTAGAGAAACTTTCTTATTAACCTTATGATTATAAGTTTTGGCAATTATTACCTTTGGTTTCCATACCTAAGTTTATCCTTTCTCAAACCTTCTAGGATCTCTATCTCCTTTGACATACTTTGAATAACTCTTAACACCATTTAGACAAAATCTAGTAATATATCCACTCTTATGATAATAGAAACAAATAACATCATTCAACATACCTCTTGATTGATTTGAGTTATGATTTCTCCAAGACAAATTGCTTATTCTTCCAAGGCTCCATGAGGACACATTCTTGATTGACTTCCTTCTAAAATCCTTAGCTCTATGACCATACTTATTACATGTATAACAATGACCATGAAATAAACTATCATACCTTGAAGCATTTGGTTGTCTAATAGACCTTATTTTATTGCTCTTGACCTGACCTGACTTCTTTTGATCTTATTCAAGATTTCTTATCTTGATAATAAATTAATCATTCTCATCCTTCAATGAATCTAGCTTGGTTTCCAATTGAATGTATTCATCTTCTTTAGCTCTTATACTTGAAATATCAATCATCAACTGACCTCTGAGAATTTGGATAGTCTCTTTATCACTCTTAACTTCTTTAGCCATGTCATCTTTTATTCTACATTCTCACTCTAATAAACTTCCCTCAAGAGAACTAACTTGTGCTTCAAGACCTTTGATCATATTTCTCATCTTATGATTCTTCTTTTTTTCCTCCTTTAATTCACCAAGTGAACCCATAAGCTTAGTATCTATATCAACTTCTTCTTCCTTGCTATCATCATCTATACTATTATTGCAGGCTTCTTTATCCAACATTATGTCCTTTTATTTTGAACACAAACTTATCTTGGTATCTACTAGTTGAACCTTCAGATCATTGATAACATTATCATCTTCTTTGGCATCTTTATTCAAAGTACATATCTATTCTTTAAGTTACCTAATCACAACCTTCCAATATTTATTTTCTTTCTTCAACTGCTTAGCCACATTTATACCTACTTAGGATCACCTTCAAGCTATTAGGATTCCTCTAAAGGAACCACTCTGATAATAGTTGTTAGAGGTATAATCACTGAGAGGGGGTGAATTAGTGAACCCAAATAATCTAACTTTAATTATGATCTTTAAAAATACTTAATCAACTACCACAAGTATTCATGAAGCATATACAACATTCATAGAAATGAGTAAGAGATACAATGCAAGAACAAACACATAACACATAACATATGTGGGAAACCCTCTTGGGGAATAGAACCCACTAGAACTTGTATTTGGACTACTATATTATAATAACAAGATCCAATTTAGACCATCTACAAATGATCAAGGAACTACAATCCCTATTTAGTGAGGCTACAATCCCATAAGGTACAACCACACCTATTTAGCTAAGCTACAACAACCAGACCTTTTGGTAAGTATCACCTTGCAAGGAAGATTCAACCACCTTAGATTTTGAGATGACACAATAAAACCAATGAACACATCTTCTCAACACTGATTTCCTAACAATCTAATGAAGATACAAAGTATATCAACTCTCTTTAAATCTACACACTCAATACATCTAAAGCCACCTTTTGGACCACTCTACACTTATCAATAACAACTCTATCACCAAAACACTCCCTTTTGATCAAATCTCATTACATACTTGAACCAACATGCACATATTAATTAGGACATATTACATATCCCAACTATCCCCACTCTTCAACTTTGCACACTTAATGCATCCTTTATAGCAATAACTCTATCACATCTTTAATAACATGACCAAATGATCATACACACTATCCACACTCTTATCAATCTCTCAAACATCTAGCAAGCTCTCATAGACACTAACAATCCTTTTTTCATTCTCAAGATATCCAAAAAATCCTTTTGGATCACTCTAGGCCTCTTTTCTCATGCTTAAGCTGCAAGAGCACTATTATTCCATTAGAAACATGAACTACAAGTCATACTCAGCCTCTTCTATTCTTCACTTCAATACTCACACCTCTCTAAGTCATACAAGTCTAGAAACCATCACATTTGGTTTCACTATATATATATATATCATTCATGATTAATAACATCTTTTTTATCCATTAGGCATGTCTTAACCCTTAAGATATATTTCACATGAAGACATGGATAAATACAATCTCCATAGGTCATCCATAACATCTATGGGTCACCCTTAAGTAGCTATAGATTTTAACAAGGCCCTTATAGCTATTACAGGTCTCATGTGAACCCATTCACTCCTTTAGCACTCCCTTGAGTAAAATAAGAACATAGGACCACTTTAAAATACATGAGTCTATTAGACATGTCTTAACCCTTAAGACATATTTCACATGAAGATAATATATATAACAGTCATGGTTAACAACATCTTGGTTAGCCATTAGGCATGTCTTAACCCTTAGGACATATTTCATATGAAGACATGGATAAATATAATCTCCATAGGTCATCCATAGCATCTATGGGTTACCCTTAAGTATCTATAGCTTTTAACAAGGCCCTTGTAGCTCTTATAAGCCTCATGTGAACCCATTCACTCCTTTAGCACTCCCTTGAGTAAAACAAGAACATTGGACCACTTTAAAATACATGGGTCCACTCCTTATGTCCCCTTTGACATCATCAAATGATCATTGTCAACTTAGCTCACCTCTACATATGTTCAAATAACTCAGACATAGACTTGGTGTACATAGTCACCATGAATGGACACATGATCAACTTCTTAAACATTATTCATACTCAAAATAGATTGATCACACCTTAAAAATCCACATAGATCACCCTCATGGATTCTGAAACATGTTACAATAGCTAATTCAATGTGAGAAATTGAAACAACATTAATACAAACTTGAATATCTTTCTTGGGTCACTTGCATAATAAACATGAACACATAGTCAACTTTTAGGCTCAATATCTTTGACTATATTCACTTTCAAATCTTCAAATCAATTTCATTAGATACATCATGGAGTCCTCTTCATATTTTTTTTACTACATGAGAAAATTTATTTTCTATCAAAAGATATGGTCCAAAAACTAGACACTCAATTTTTTCTTTTGCAAATTCAAATATTCAAATACAAACAGGCATAGTTGACCTTCAAACACAATGCTCAAATCTTGTGTCCTCTTATATTAGATCAAATATGCACCATCGATCTCTTCTAATATTTAACACATAGGCACCAATGCTCAAACATTATACTTAGGTCATGTTGACCTCATCTCACGTATCCTTGAAACTTTGACTCAATGCACTCCATCGATCTCTATGAATCAACAAGCTATTTAATGATCAATGTTCACTGTTCGATCAATCTATACAAATTCTCACTCACCATTAGATCATTATCTTGTACCTTTTTTCAATCATTAAAAATCATGCACCTATCCTCATCTCATTGCTTCCTGACTCCTTGGAGTAATGCACACCATCAATCTTACTCAAGGTTTAAAATTTTCAAAAATGACTATGGGGACCCTTTCAATATGCATGATTAACCATTTTTACACCTCAATAACTTCTTCTATGATTACTCGCATGATCTCAAATTTACACCAAATGATCTCCTCACATAGAGAATCCAACCATATGACACACTACTCTTAGGACCCTCATGTATATGAGATATATCACCATTAAAATGCCTTCTCAAAATCTTCTATCATAGAGCTGACTATGTCAAAACCTACCTGAGAGGCCAACTTTGAAAATCATAACTATTTCCATGCTTCAGGGCATGATCTCAAATTTAACACAAATCATCTATGATTAAAACTAAACGAACCCATAGGATCAGTTTCTCTTTATAGCTTCACACATTCAAGATATAACACCATTAATATGCTCACTTAACTCTTTCTTGCCTTATGCAAATTTGGCAAAGTTTGGAAAAACATAGTCAAATTGTTTGGGATCCCAACTTTGCATGTGCATATCTTTTGATGCACTTCATCGCATGATCTTAAGTTTAGTACAAATAGACTAGGTCAAAAACTTAACAAACCCATATAATCATTTTATCTTGGCACCTCTATGCATGCAAATGCTGACCTTATCAACATGTTTACTCAACTCTTTTTGGCCATATTGTAAATTTGGCTAAGTATGGGAAAATAATGAATTCTAACTAAGAAACCAAATTTTCACCCTCATATATTTGACTACACTTTGATGCATGACTTGAGATCTGGTGCATAATAATTAGAGACTAATATGATCACAACCATATGACCCACCCCTTGACTCCTTCCCATGTGGTAATGGTGACATCATCAAACTGCCTACTCATATTTTTTGCCACTAGACCTAAAGTGTCTAGATGATAAAAATGATGAAAAAGGTGAATTTCAATCATACACATAAGTATTTAAATAATTCTTGACTTCTAATAGGACCCATTGCACATGATCAAAACACCATACTCAACCTTGATCCTTTCTAACCATGTCAATGTTGAAGATCAACCAACCATACATAAAGCACACTAGAACAAGCACATTGCACACTTTGTCATTATCACATACACTATTAAATCACTTCATTCACTCACTAGAGAACCTTTATATGACATCATCATGATAAATTTCCAACAATCTTCAACCATCTTTAGTATTCATCAAATCATCTATTGTTCAAGGGGTTATACTATCATATTTCCCATACATATCTAAGAACATCACTCTATTTGGCAAGGAGATCATAAGGAAAGCTATAACAATTACGTTTACTTATTTTTTTATTTTTTTATCTTATTCATCTTTTTCAATCTAAGGACCACACCTAGGTTAATGATATGTTTTAATTATTTTGGATTTCATACTAATATTTGAAATCATGTGGTACATTTGGCACACCTAATAGTACTATAAACCCAACAATCACTTTTGAGGTCATCCTTATTTGTTTAGACAAATTAGAGTGTTTTGAGCCTAAATTCACCAAAATATACAAGGTTTTTACATTCATGTTCATGGACTACTATTCCATGGCCAAAAATATAAATCTACGACCTAACTTCACTTCAAGTAGTAACACAGACTATAAATCTATGCCTTGACTTCACTACAAGTTGTGGCCTAGATTATTAATCTGTGACCTAACTTCTAGAGGCCCATTATTACTCATCTAGACTCCATTTTGGGTCCCATATTTTTAAAACTATATATATATATATATATATATATATATATATATATATAATATTTATGTTTTTTTAATTTTATTAACTACATTTACTTTGGATTTTTCATGAAATAACATATTTGGCATGTATCATTTATTGAATACATTCCAAATCAAACTTCTAATGTTATTTATAGGTTGCCCATGGAGATAAAAATAAAACTACTAACCCATTATCTTGCATATTTTTGCTTGTTAAATATTCCAAACAACTAGACAAACACTTATTTTAGTGCAATTAAAAATAACAAATTCTTATTTTTTGTTCATAAAACAAACTTGTTTGAGTTTTTTTTGTGTTTGTGTCTTTATTTATGGTAGCTTGATGTGTGTTTTCTCTCCACTTTCTATAGTTTGGGATCCTGGGTGATAAAAAACACTTGAGTTATATTTTCCACCTCTCATTTGAACAAGTCTCATTTGCCTAATAAAGTTATGCCAAATTAGTGAGGAATCCTTCAATTGAAAACAAAGCGTTGATCAAGTATTCACATAAAGCTTCAACCATCCTCTTAACTCATTATTAAATCATCTATTTTTTAAGGGGTTATGATGTTGGATTTCCCACATGTCATCTAAAATATATTTTTTCAACTACATCCAATCACATCACTCTTTTCATCAATAGAATTAAAAGGAGAGGTATAATGATTTATGTTTACTTTCTTATTTATTTGATTTCTTCTTCATCTTTCTTAATCAAAGGATGCATGCCTAAGGTATTGGTAGTATTCTTAATTGATTTTATTTTTGTACTAACCTAAAAATAAACTTTGAAAATATGTAACAAACATCCTAATAAAATATCACATCGAACATCAACCTCCTATATCAAATCCCATTTATACCTATGGCATCTCAAAATCACAATCTTGCTCTAGCATCACCATCCCAACATTAAAAAATGATTGACCAAATCATATAGATTAGCCAATAGGTATCCCAAATAACATCTTTTGGTCCATTCATCTACCAGTCTAACATGCAATGCCCTTAAATTGTAAACATTAATCAATCTTTTAACCAACACCCATTCAAATTTAGATCCATAATAGATCCAACAATCTATCCATGTACTTTCATTTCCCATCATAACATCATCATTTACCAAAGAACTAGATACATCTAATTTTAAGAATCATCCATTAGGGATATTCTAGGATCCCCTTCCTAATCATAATAAAACTCCTCCACCTCCAAGTAAAGGTCAATACAATCTCTTTATCGTTTACCAATCCATCTTTGAGGAATCAATTTTATTCAAATTACCCGACATTGACCAATCCCAAAACATTTTTATCCCACCTTTATTTGAATAAGGACCCATCTTTGGTGAGATAATACTTAATGAGCCATCATTTGGCCAATTACCCATCTTTGGTCAACCTATTTTTTACCAACCTCTTATCTTCGATGAACCACCATTATTTGATGATCTAATATTCACTGAATCATCATTTGATCTATCACCCCATCTCAAATTATATATCCAATCACCCATTACCCAAATCCATATTCCTCTTGGGTCAATGGTAATTATAAATAAAAAACAATAAATTTTATTCCATTTAGACATGCCAAACATCAATAGATAATAAACATCAACATATTATTAGTTTAAAAAAACATAATTCATCATACCTAACCTATTTGTAGATGAGGAAATTAATGGAAGTAATTAATCAGGGTTATGCAAGGACATCACCGTGATTTGTTTTAAAAGTAGAAAATAGAAAATAACAAATAAAATCCTTAAGAACATGAAATATAATGGCCAAGGCCTTGGCCTTCATGAGTAATAAATCATCAAAACAATTTATATTTTATTATATAAAGGTTCTCATAACATCGACTACAAACCATTTATTCATAAACATAAAGTTATTATTGATAATTTCATTATTTTCAAGGAAGCTTCATTTAACATTGATAAATATTTCATTTATAGTCCCTATGAGTACTATGTTACCACACATCTTCTTATCAATATCCATACTTTCCACCATATTTAAATTCAATTTCCCATACCTATTGATTGGGACCAAAAAATAAGTTACCATCAGCCTTATTCCATAAAAATAAAATGATGGTAGAATTCATGATTGACATATATCTGTAAGATCATAAATTTATATTAGCTTCCCCTAGTGAAACCTTGTTTGAGGTGCTATGGTATAATCAAACTAAAAAATTAACATCTCCTAATGAAATATTATTTGAGGTACTAGGGTGTAAACAAGCACATTAACATATAAAAAGTGCATCCCCTAGTGAATTTTTTTTTTAGGAACTATAGGGTAATAAAATTCAAAATCACAGAAATCCAGAAGATAATTCTTTTGGTGAAACCTTGTTTGAGAAATTATGGGACAATCAAAATCAAAATCTGGAAATTAAAAAATCCAAGTGCCTTAGTGAAAATCTCTTTGAGGTGTTATCATAAAAAATAGAAATAAAAACTAGGTAGATACACTCAATTTCATATAACATGATATTTTGGGGCATAATCCCCCTTCAAATCATTATCCCCACATCCCTCTATATCCTTTAAGAAATAAACAAACATACTCCATCCATTAAAACTTTTTATTCACCATCATTGGTAGGACCCTATTTTATAGGGGGTATGATAACATCTTAATCAATTTGGATGAATCCAATCTATAAATTAAAAAAGTTCCTAATGACATATATAGAGTGCATAATTGAAATATCAAAGGGTTAACATTATGCATCTCATAATCTTCTAATGAATTGAGATGCCAAAATAAAAATAAAAATAAAGAAAATCAAAATCAAAGAATTCAAAAATTAAATAAAATTATTTCTTCCAATGGTGAAAACCATGCTTATGTCACCTTGGGAAAGTACCATTATGAAAACCAAGCTTCTTTCATCATGTGTAAATAATCTATTATATTTAAGTACCTTGACATTTTGGGCAACCCTATTTACAACCTCATAAATTTCATTTTGGTCCTCTAAACCTATTCAAATCCTTATCCATAAGAACCCTATTCAAATATTTATCCATCCTATCATGCCCATATTTTCCCCTGATTGACATTAATAAAAAAGTGAAATATGTTTTAAGCCTTGTTATGGGAAGCATCTTGGCATATCATCCAAAATACACTTTGATGATTGGGAACTTGGTTCCCACATGACATGGCCCTTGAACATACAAAATTCATTCTTAATCATCATCCCCTCTCATTATCCATTAACAATATTAGATTAAATAAAACATAGAGAGAAAATGAGATTGAGAATAGCAGAGCACTTATTTAATGTCCATTCAACCAAGCATGAAGGCCTATTAAATAGGCAAATAAATGAAATACCCGTGAAGCATGAGACGGGTATAAAAAAACTAACCTACGTCGGCTTGCATGAAATAACAAAGACCAAACAAACAACTAACCTATTTACCAAAGTGGTTAAGGCAACTAACCAACATAAATTACCTTAATAAATAACCTAAGGTAAATACAATAATATGCTAACACCCTCCCTTAATGACTAAACTAGAAACAAGACCAAGTTTATCTCTAAATTTTATGAACTTGTCTGTACCAAGTGGTTTGGTCATTATATCAGTTGGCTGCTCTACAGTGGGGTAGTAGGAGAGACTGATGTCTTCATTTGTAACCAACTGTGTAATGATGGTGAACCTCAATGTGTTTGGTCCTAGCATGAAATAATAGATTCTTCACCATCTTCAAAACATTTTGGTTGTCATAGAAAATTGGAGTAGGCTTTGATGACTCAAACTGAAGATCCTCCAAAATTTTCTTTATCCACATGGTTTCACAGCCTGAACTGACCACAACTTTATACTCTACTTTTGTTGAATATAATGCCACTGTAGTTTGTAGTTTGCTCTACCATGAGAAAACTCCTAAACCAAAAGTGAAAACATACCTTGTTGTAGATTTTCTTGAATCAACTAAACCTACCCAATCAGAATCAGAATATCCTGAAAGTTTAAAATCTACAGACTTCTTATACAGTATGCCAAAGTCAAGAGTACCTTTGACATATCTCAATACTCATTTTGTAGCTAACCAATGGAATTCTTATGGTTTAGACATGAAGCGAGATATAAAACTCACTACAAAACAAATATCCGGTCTGGTGGTAGTGAGGTAAATGAGACTACTCACTAGTTGCCGATACATTGTTTCATTGACTGGAGGTGAATCAGTGTCTGTTGAAATTTTAGCTCCTACTTCCATAGGTGTGTGAGTTGGATTACAATCCATCATTCTAAACATTTCTAGTAATGAATTGGCATACTTATTTTGTGACATGAATACAGTATTACCACTTTGCCAAAACTCAACACCTAAACAGTACTTTAGTAATCATAAGTCTGTCATGTCAAAAGTATGACAAACATTAGCTTTAATTTATTGAATGAGACTAGTACTACTCCTAGTGATGGCTATATCATCAACATATATAATGAGAATCAAGATATCATCACCAGACACCTTTATATAGAAAGTTTTTTTTGAGTTACACCTTTTGAAACCTGACTCCCTAAGATATGAGTCTATTTTTGTATACCAGGCTCGAGGAGCTTACTTAAGTCCATACAAGGACTTGATCAACCTGAAAACAAGATGTTCCTTACCAAGAAGTTGAAAACCCTGTGGCTAAACCATGTAGACTTCCTCCTCTAGATCTCCATTCAAGAAAGCACTCTTTACGTCTATTTGGTGCACCTACCATCCAAACTGAGTAGCAATAACAATAATCAAATGAAAAGTTACCATCTTGGTGGTTGGAGCAAAAGTCTCCTCATAATCAACCCCTTCCTCTTGTGCATAACCTTTTGCAACAATTATAGCTTTATGTTTGTCCAAGGAACCATCTGCTTTGTATTTTATCTTATAAATCCACTTACAACCAATGGATTTCTTTCTTAGTGGTAGTTCCATCAACTTTCAAGTCTTATTTTTCATCAAGGAACCATATTCCAATTGCATAGCTGATTCCTACTTAGACTTCCCTTTAGCCTCTGAAAAAGAAGTAGGCTCAATACTTGTGAAACAATAGTTGTTAGAGTAAGATTGACATGCTTACCTCTATTACCAAACTACTTTCCCGATCTTAGTCTTCTACCTTCCACACCTTGTGGCAAGTCTCCTTCTTTTAGTGATTCAATTGTGGTAGTATACCACTTTGGCTTCTTTGGTTGTTCTGCTGGAACCTCACAATGACTTGTATCAATTCCCTCCCTGGAATATGATTCCACTGATGAACAAGAATCCTGCTCACTTTTCACATTATAACTAATAATTGAATCATTAGATAACAATGACTCAATATCTAAAACTTGACCAGTTGCTGTGAAGTATGGCATTTGTTTATTTACTATGACATCTTTATTTACCACAACTTTGTTAGTAGAAACATCAAGTAATCTATAGGCCTTTGACTGATCACTGTATCCAACAAACATGTATGCTTTGTTTTTTGCATCCAAATTTCTTCTCTTTTAACTAGGAATAACTACAAAAGCTACACAACCAAAATTTTTGAAATCACTTACATTTGGAGTTCGACCTGACCAAGCCTCCTCTAGAGTCATATTCTCCAAAGCTTTTTTAGGACTTCTGTTGAGGATGTATACTGTTGTATTCACTGCTTCTACCTAATACTTGTATGGGACATTTCTGCTTTGGACCATATAGCGAGCCATGTCCATCACCGTCCTATTACACCTTTCCACAACCCCATTTTGCTATGGAGTGTAAGGTGTAGTGTATTTTATGTGTATGCCTTCAGTGGCACAAAAATCCTTAAACTGTTTTGAGATGAACTCACCCCCATTATCCATTCTAAGAGATTTCACTAGCCATCCTGCCTATTTTTCAACCATAGCTTTCCAAGTAAGAAAGTTAGAAAAATAATCAGATTTCTTCACTAGAAAGTATACCCACTTTTTCCTTGAGAAATCATCAACTAATAGTAGGAAATAATGGGCACTAAAAGGGGTAGGTGTCTGCATTGGACCATGCAAATTTGCATGTACCAGATCTAATACTCCCTTTGCTCTTAAAGCTTTACCAACATCAAATGAATGTCTAACTTACTTCCCCAACTAACATCTAGTACATACATGATGACTATGTTGAATAAAAGGAAACCCCTTAACCATCTTAGTCTTACTCAATGTAGTCAAATACTAAAAATTCAAATACCCATACCTTTCCTGCCATAGTGAACTTGTGCTTTCAACCACTGCAAGTGAACTTTCTTTTGAATTGATTGGATCTATAAGCTTATACAAGCCTTTCTCACCGATCCAAACAACAATAATCTTGTTATCTTTAGTGGTGATTAAACATTTTTGTTCTTGGTGATCTCACTGATTGAAAGAAGATTTTTGTTCATATCCAGTGCATACCTAACATTCTTGAATGTATAATTTATTATACCATCAAAACTTATATGAACATTACCAAATCCTTTCACAAAATATGTTGTACCATCTCCCAAAGATATAGATTCATTACTATTATTATCTTCAAAAAAATCCACATACCAGTCCTTATAGCATGTATAATGGCGAGATGCCCCTAAATCAAAGTACCAAGCTCGATCCACCATAGAATTACCACTAGAAGCCATGAAAGCAAAATTTGGTGATTCCTCATCTTCACCTTCAGCTACATTTTCATGATGAGCTTTCTTTCTGGGGTTAGCCATATCCTATTATCTTTTCCTACAATATTTCTTAAGGTGACCAAGTTTCTTACAGTAAAAACATTTCCATTTAGATATCTTATTACCACTTACTTGTGAAGATTTTGATGGATAGCTATTTTTGCCAGACTACTTACCCTTTTCCTTGATAAAGAATGCACTTTCTATGGAAGTGGATGTAGACAACACTGCTTGCTCCTGTCATCTCTCCATTTTCAATAGCAATGTACACAATGTTTCAAAATCCAAAGTCTACATCTCAACAATCATGTGCAAAGACTCCACAAATGACTCAAATGATGGTGGAAGATTTTTCATAACAAGAGCAATCAAATCTTGCTCATCAATAGGTTTTTGCACTGCTTCCAACTGGTTGTTGATGTCTTTGATCTGCAAAAAAAACTCAAAAATGGAGCCACCTTCTTGCATCTTAGTGGAAAATAACAAATTCTTCAAATACAACACTCTACCAACTTCAGAAGCCTGATATTTTGAAGATAAAGTTTTCCATAAATCTTGTTGGTTGAATATTTTGTCGATAAGTGTAATAATAAATAAAATAGGTTTGATCAGCCAAAGTAGGAAGGTTAGTCATCCAAAAGTGTAGATTTACCACATCAAAAGGGGACTAATCTCTCCTCTCATCAAGGGGAGGTTCCCTGTAGGCTATATATATAGACAAAAAATAATACTCAAGGGTAGGACAATCCATCCATCTCTCTTTCTTTAGAGATGATGTATACAAATCAAAGGAGAAACTCAAGGAAAATGACAAAAATCACTCTTCTTATTTTAGAAGTACTATTCAGCAAGCCACAAGAATACTCTAGGTAGTAACAACAAAATGTAACAAAGGATGTAATAACCAGCAAATCGAGATGCAGCACAAAGTCTCCAACTAAATCACTCAAGAGTAAGATACAAAGGACAATGAGGGTATAAAGTATTCCCAAAGTCCTTTACATTGAAATGAAAAGAAAACACACTGAAAGGCAATTATAGGGGCACAAAGTCTCTCCATAGTTGACTCTTCAGGACACCTTTCTGACTAATTTCACTAATCTTGCTTGTTGAATTAAAGGAACAAAAGTTATATTGAAGAAAAAGACATAAGAACATTTTCCTTAACAACAAAGATATTACAACAAAAAGTCTGAAAAACCACTTGCTTTCTTATTCCAATAACAAAATATGATAAACAAATTAAGCTCAAATTCTCACAAGTGCCTTTCAATTTGGGTAGAGTTTCGTTCTGATTGTCAAAAAGATATATTTTTAAAATAGAAGAGAGTCCCTTATATAGCCATTTCAAGGACTTGGGAACAATAACACATCATGTTGCATTGAAATCTATTAAGAAGATAGGCTAGAATTTACCCATTTGATTTTATCAATGCAGGGAAATAATTAAGGCTTATTGAAAGTTTGCAACTTTCAATGTCCACCTGGTGATCTGATCTTACCTTCATCATTCCTCCTTTTCTAGTTAATTGAATCAGGTCCTAGATTCAATTTGTTATTTTGTTCCTTCCTTGCTTTCTACTGGCCTTGGCCTTGAAGTTTATGAATGCATTCTAGTTTGTAGGTTCAAAGGATCAACGGTTATTTTGTTGTCTTGAATTTGACATTTGCATGCCCGTCACTATGTTTTCAACGGTTAGTTCGCTGTGTTGAATTTGACATCTTCGAGTGCATCACCCCTTGGTCCTCTTTTGGCTCTCTATTTGGAACTTTTCCAAATTGGACTTACCCTTTTGAGCCTTAAGAAATGATCCCTGAATGGCCTTTGGGCTTCTAGTTTTACATCCTTCCTAAAGGGAAGGTGATCCTTTGGCTTCAGGAAGTGCCCTTTAAGTTCGTAGCTAAGAGTCCCCTGCAAGGGCACCTACCCTTCGAGGTCCTTCAGTGGCCCTTCACAAATTCTCACAGATAATTCCCATGGGTATTTTCCCTAGGTATTTACCCCATGAAAAATTCCCACAGACAAATTGTATGTGGACAAATTCCCGCAGACAAAAAGTCCACAGAAATTTCTCACAGACAAAAAGTCCATGGAAATTCTTTGTCTCTATCAAATCCTTTAGGTTTTCCTGCACCTGTGGCTAGTTCTAAAATTCTTTTGGACTTTTTGTCCAAAGGAATTCCTTCGAACAAAAGTCTGAAAGAATTATAACTGCCTTTATTTGCCTTAGTCTTTTTTTTTGAATTCTAAAAGAAGTACCTTTGCAAATGACCCTTCTGAAGGGTACTTTCATTGATTAAGTGTCCTCTACAAGGACATTTGTCCTTTGGGAGGATTTTTCCTTTTGCATTAAACTGCCCCTTTGAACTTTGGTGATGAACCAACTATTGAACCGTTTCATTGAACCAAGGCTTTGAACCACTTCTTGAACCTAGGCTTTGAACCAAAATGGTTCAAGTTGATGAACCCTTTGTTTGAACTAATCATTGAACCAATCGGTTAAACCAAGCTTTGAACCAAAATGGTTTAAGCTGATGAAACAGTCCATTGAACTAAGAAGTTGAACCTTTTCATTGAACCAACCATTGAACCAAGTTTTGGTTCAATGGTTCAAACAAAGCCTTAAACCGACTGACGAACCGTTTGATTGAACCAAAGGATGGATGAAAGCATTGAAACAAAGCAAATGAACCAAATGAGTGAAATAAAGCATTAAACTACTTGATTGAACCTACCCTTGAACCATTTGACGTTAAACCAAAGGATGAACCAAATGTTGAACCTACTACTGATGCTTGTTGATGGAGATTTTTGTTTGAACCAAGGCACTAAACTAATCCTTAAAATGACCAAGTGTTAGAAACTAATTATTTTGGTTGAACCCACTTGTAAAAGCCTTTGAACGTGTAGAAATGAACCTGCCTATAGAGTCTGTAGAAACCAAGTCCGTAGTTTTCTCTAACCTTGAAAGAGTCTGTAGATTTCAACCTGTAAAGCTCATTGAACTTGACCTGCAAAGTCTGTAGATTTCCTCTTCTTGCTGAGTTCAGGGATTCAATCCTGTAGAGTCCATAGATTTAAGCTTGTAGAGTCCATATATTTAAGCCTGTAGAGTCTGTAGATTTCTAAAAATCTTGAAAAATAAAGAATTTGAATGCCTAAGACAAATTTCAAAAAGGGAAGAAACAATTTTGGTCTGTAAGACCAAAATAGTTCAAATGTTGTCCCAAAAATGAGTGATATTTTTGGGGGATAACAGCTGGCTCTAGTTGGGGAAATTCTATCAATTGCAAAAAGAATTGAAAGGAGTAGAATCTAGAATCTCTAGTGTCTTCATGTGTACCATTGGGTTACAGAGTCATGCTACCCAAAAATGAAAGACATCCAAAATAGAAACAAATAAAAAAAATAGAATTAAAAACTATACAAATATACATATATACAGATGGAATGATTTGACACTTCAAGAGTTGAAATGTTTCAGATACTACCCATTGTGGGGCAGAGAAAAGAGTGTGCCATCTTGATATTTCAATAGAAAGCTATTTTCACCAATGTGCTAATGAATTATAAATGGGCTTCTCCAAAGGGAGTCAAATTTTCCATACAGCCCCTTTGGTTCTCTCCTTTTATCCCATAGCAAGACTTGATCCCCAATCTGGAAATCATGATTTTTGGCCTTCTGATTAAAGAGTTTCTTTACCAGACTTTGATGAGCAGCAATTATATCAGCCGCCATGGTTCTCTATTCCTCCATCTCAGTCAGGCACATGATTCTTTTGTCAAGAGAACTTTCATATGTCTGATCTTCAATTGCCTTTGCCGATTTCAAGGCTGACAATTCTAAGGTGATTGATATCTCAACATTGATACCATAAAGAAGTTGAAAAGGAGACATACCTATTTCCCTCTTTGGTGTGATTCTGTCTACCCACAGAGCATCAACCAATGCTTTATGCCATGTTCTTTGATTGTCATCTACTAGCTTCTTGATAATAGTTACCAGATTCTTATTGCTAGATTCAGCTTGTCCATTCCCTTGTGAAAAATAATCAAAATAATGAGAGAGTGTAATTCCATAATGGAAACAAAATTGTGTAATCTCTTGAGAGGTGAAACAAATTACATTATCAGTAATAATTTTGATGGAAACTCCAAACCTAGAAATGATATTTTCTTTGAGAAAGTTACACACAAGTTCTGAAGTAGCATGCTTAGTTGGGATTGCTTCTACCCACTTGGTGAAATAGTCAGTTGCTGTAAGGACATAATCATGTTCAGCACTTGAATATGTGTTTATAGTCCTAATAAAATCAAGTTCCCATTGCTGGAAAGGTTCTTCTATGATCACTGGCTTGAGAGGCATAGCAACTAACTTAGGTCTTCCAACAAATTGTTTATAGAGTTCACATTTTCTCACCCACTTATGTGCATCTTGGAAAGAGTTGGCAGTAATACCTGGCTCGTAGAATCTTGTGAGTAATCACAGGGGTAGAAAAATGTCCTCCATAGGTTAGATTGTGGAAAGATTTCAAAAGCTGGCTTTGTTTCTCTCTTTCTACATAGCAAAGGAATACTACATCTATGCTTCTCTTGTACAAGCCATTGTCTTAAAAGACAAAATTGGTAGCTTTTAACTTGATAGTCCTCCTTTCTTTGTAAGAAAAATGAGCAAGACATTCACCATAAGTAAGGAAATGAGTGATACTTGAATACCACACAATGGTGGTAGAGACAAAAAGGACTGTTGGTGTCTCTTCTATTTCAGTTTCTTCATGCTATGTGTCTTCTAGCTTATTGTCAGCAATTAATTGGCATAGGCCTTTACCTCTGACCAGGTTTGTCAGCTTGATGTCTAGATCAAACTCTTGGATTTTTGCAATCCAATTACCTCTTTTCATGCCAAACTCCTGTTGGGTTAATATAGACTTGACTGTAGTGTCAGGCACTAGTGCAGTAGTATGTGAATTCAAAATATAAAAGTGGAAATATTTGACTGCTTTCACCAAGGCATAAACATGATTCTCTATATTTGAATACTTCATCTCATGGGTTTTGAGAGGGCAACTCATGAAAGAGATAGGATATTCCATACCTTCCTTGTCTTGTTGACTACGAATTGTTGAAAGAGTGTGTTCAGATGCATAGTTGTATATGATGATATCTTTGTTTTAATCTAGGCAAACCAAGGTAGGGGCGTGAGCAATGGTGGTCTTGATATTCTAAAATGTTGCCTTGCCTTCTTTAGTCTAGCTGAATATGGTCTTCCCTTTCATCATGTTCACAATGTGTCTAGTCTTTTCAGTAAATTCGGGAATGAATCTTCATAAGAAATTCACCTTTCCAAAGAAAGAATGAACAACATTTTTGCTTGTAGATAAATTAAGATCTTGAATAGACTTGAATCTATCTGAGTCAATCTTTATGCCTTCTTTAGACACAATGTGTCCAAGGAGTTTCCCCTCTGTTAAAAAAAAGACTTTTTAGGATTTAAGGAAATACCATTTTGGCAGCAGCATTTCAACACTTGTTGTAAGTGGCGTAAATGATTAGATCAATGCTTTGAAAAGATATTCAAGTCATCAAGGTATACCACTATGAATTTACCAATCTCATATTTAAAAGCTAGATCCATAGCTCTCTAAAAGGTAGCACCAGCATTTATTAAACCAAAAGGCATTCTTTTATATGTAAATGTACCCCAAGGTGTAGTGAATGTAGTCTTGTGTTGGTCTGCTTCACCAACTTCAACTTGATTATAACCTGAGAAGCCATCCAACATTGATAACATCTCTATACTTATCACTATTTGAAGCACTTGATCCATAATTGGCAAAGGATATTATCTTTCAAAGATGCTTGATTCATATTTTAAAAATCTACACAAATGCAAAATTTGCCATTCTTCTTCCTTACGGGCACTATGTTCACAATCCATGTAGAATGATGGATTGGGAAGATGATTCTAGCATTTAACATTTTTTATATCTCACATAGAATAGTACCTGATATTTTTAGATTATACTGTCTAGATTTTTGCTTATAGGGCATTGAGTCAGCCTTGAGAGAAATGTTATGGCAGATTTCATCTGGTCTGAGAGACTTCAAGTCTTCATAAGAATTTGCTAAGATATCTATGTATTGACAGAGTAAAAAGATGAACTTGAATCTTTCTTCAAGGGTGTATCACTTACCAATATTGACCATCTTGGGATTTTCTTCAGTAGTTAGATTCACTTGATCGAATCCATGAGAGAAACTCGAGTCTACTTGTTGTTCTTTGACGAATCTATCATGTTTATCAAATCACTTTTCAAGAGAAACCAGGCCTTTGGGAATTTTGTTTCCTTTCAGCTATAGGAATTCTTCATTTATATTTGAGGTGGATTCAGACATAGATTCAATCTTCTGAGATTCACTGCCTTCAAAACATAATTATTCAAAATTATCTTTTCATTCCAGGAAAGCAATGATTTGATGATCATCATTGAATACTTGCCAATGGTCATCATTGTCAGGAACACTTGGTCTATAGACCAACTCAATGGTATACTTGTTTTCTTTGAAATCTGAATGAGGAACTAAGAGAGTTCTTGAAATAGTAAGTGCATCAGCTCTGTCATTAGACTCTCTGGGTATGGCAGAAATGTTGAAAGCATCAAAACTTTCAATTTAGTCCCAAACCAAGTTATGATAGTGGCATAATCTTTCATTCTTAGTTTGGTATAAGTTCCTCACTTGACAAACTACTAATTTAGCATCCCCTTTGGCATGAAGAAACTTGATGCCTTTTTCTTGAGCAGCCTTTATGCCCAACAACAGAGATTCATATTCAGCTATATTGTTAGTGTTACTACACTATAATTTTTAAGATGAAGGGAACATATCTCCTTGAGCAGATATCAAAACAATCCCATCTCTTGAACTGGTAGAGGAATAACTACCATCAAATTCTAAAGTCCATATCTCATATGATACTGATTTTTCTTTAGAATTTTCTTCATCAGAGATAGAGGATCCTTCTTGGTCTGTATTACAGCCTACTAGTTTTTCTATTGTTCTTGTAGAACTAATTTCTAAGTTGATACTTTCAAGTGTTTCATGCAATTCATCTATAGACAAAAAATAGTTACCCATGCCTGTAGATTCAAAAAGGATTTGAACTTTAGGGGCTGATGTCTAGGTGACTACATACTTTTCTTCCTTTTCAGGGATCAACCTCTTCATTATGCCTTGTATAGGGATCCTTGCCTTAGACAAATACATGCTTAGTTCTCCTCTCACATCCTTGTAGAAATTTCATCTAAGCAAAATGCCATAGGATGCTGGGACGTCAGCCACCAAGATAGTCATCTTGATTCCATTGTTTGGAAAGGCTACAAATATAAATTAAGCATCTTTGATTTGCCCCAGCAATGGTACTTGCTTATTGTCCATGGAGAAACATTTTTAAAATGTCTTGGTCAGTGTGAGACCAAGAGACTCAGCTAATTTAGTAGGCATGACATTATCAGATGCACCTGAGTCTATAATATAGTTACTCAGCTTGTGGCCATTAATTAATAGGGAAACATAGAAAGGTTCTATTTTTCTAAGAGCAGTTGGGGGAGTAATGACCAAATTATTTGGAATAGGTGTATTCTTTGAAGAATTAGGAGTTACCTTTTTAGCCTTTTATCCTACAGATACGGTTTGGTTCTTAACATATTGAACCAACTTATTCAATTGATATGGATTATACTACAGATATTCAAACTCAGACATTTGTATTTTTGTCTTTTTGACATGATTGATTATGTCAAATGGCTGAATTGAGCTAGGTATAGAGAAAGGAACTTCAACTTTCTAAATTTTAGGAGGGATGGGAGGTGGGCTGGTTTGCAAATTTGAAGTAGAAGGGGAAGGCAAAATTGATGTATTTGCCTTTTGGGTGATTACCAGATCCTTTGACTGAAAAGGTAGAATGGTTCCACATTTAACAATTGTGACTACTAGCTGTAATTGTTCTTTTGTCTTCTCTTTATTAGCCTACTACACTGATTAGTTTTTGGACCTGGTAAACACTGCATATGATCCATCAAAAGCTTATCCTTTACTTCTGAGTTCATCTTGGTAGTTCAGGAAAACAATATGGGAATTTCCAGTTGATTCTTCTTGATTGTCTTCAAGGAGATCAACATCATTTTCTTGATTTAATTCAGGCTGGAAAGAGAATTTTGATTCTGCTTCAAGATATCCCATTGCTAAATTGGTTAGAGGAGCTTCCAGGGCAAGTTTCCCTTATGGGGGAGGAAGGTGATTTTTTTGCCCTTGATTCCTGGTAGCATTGCCTAGATATGACTAATTTGGGAATGTCTCTCTATATAAATTAGTAGAAGACATTCTTTGAGCCATTTGATTTTTGAGAGAAAGCAACTCATTTTCTAATTTATACACCATTAGATCTGTGGTGCCTGTAGATGCATATTCAAAATATGATGAAGCTCTATTTCTATTCATATCTCTTCTTATCTTCCCTGCTAAGATGAGATCATCTTCTACCTCAGTGGACAAAAGTTGACCTACAACAAGATCTATTTGACCATCATGTCTCAAGAGAAAACTTACTTCAGGTAGCTAAGAATTAATGAAAAAGCATTTGAGATTCTCAACTGTAGGTCAATCAATTACAGGGATTCTATTTCTCAATTTTTCAAATTTGGCTATGAAGTCTCTCATAGGTTCATGAGGCTCTTTCTTCATCTGTGTAAGTTGAGCTAAAAATGTATGTGCATCCTCTATAGGTTTGAATTTGGCTTCAAACTTAGCTTTAAGAGTATTCCAATCAATCACCGATTGAGCTTGTAAATGATAAAACCAGTCTGCAACAACACCTTGTAGTGTCTCTACAAAAATCTTAACTACTACATCTTCAAATTCTACTCTGATTACTCCACAAGCTATGTTGAAATTTGTAATGTGCTCATCAGGGTGAACTTTCCCATCACCATAAAATTTGGGGAAGTTCTTCCTTGAACTATGTGAAAGCTCATGTAGAGGTGGAGTAAGATTGAGAGGACCAAAAGTATTATCCCAGGGGCCTTGAACTGCCATTATAGGATTATGAAAAGGAGAGAACAAATCTCAGAGGAGTGATTATTGGCAAAGCTTTATCAACAATAGAAGTAGATACTTCGTCTGACAATAGAGATCTGACTTTAGTAGGAGGAAAACTCTTGGTTCATTGGAGACACGATGGTGAAGGAAACAGATCAAAATCACTTTGTTGTACCAACTCAAATACAGGGTCAACAATACCTTTAGCCCTTTGTCTTTGTGTATACTTTGAATCTACCAGATTGTGAAACAAAAATGGAAAAGAATTGGCCTTGCTTCAATTAAAGCTTAAGGCTTTAAACTGTGCATTCTTTCTTAGTTAGTGTGGAGGTGAATGGATAGATAATAAATGGATAATGGATTTTATATCCCCAATGGAGTCGCCAAAAATTGTTGGTTGAATATTTTGTCAATCAACGTACTGATAAACAAAATAGGTCTGATCAGCCAAAGTAGGAAGATTAGTCATCTAAAAGTGTAGATTTACCACATCAGAAGGGGACTAATCTCTCCTCTCATCAAGGGGAGGTTCCCTATATATATATATATATATATATATATATATATATATATATATATATATATATATATATATATATATATATATATATATATAAACTGAAAATAATACTCAAGGGTAGGACAAACCATCCATCTCTCTTTCTTCAGAGATGATGTATACAAATCAAAGGAGAAACTCCAAAAAAATGATAGAAAGCACTCTTCTTTCAGAAGTACTATTTAGCAAGCCATAAGAATACTCTAGATAGTAACAACAAAATGTAACAAAGGATGTAATAACCAACAAATTGAGATGCAGCACAAAGTCTCCACCTGAATCACTCAAGAGTAAGATACGAAGGACAATGAGGGCACAAAGTCTTTCCAAAGTCCTTTACATAGAAATGAAAATAAAACACAATGAAAGGGAATTATAGGGGCACAAAGTCTCTCCACAGTTGACTCTTTAGGACACTTTTTTGACTAATTTCACTAATCCTGCTTGTTGAATTAAAGGAACAGAAGATATATTGAAGAAAAAGACATAAGAATAATTTTCTCAACAATAAAGATATTACAGTACAAAGTCTGAAAAACCACTTGCTTTCTTATTCCAATAACAAAATATGATAAACAAACTGAGCTCAAAGTCTCAAAAGTGCCTTTCAATTTGGGCAGAGTTTCATTCTGATTGTCAAAAAGAGATATTTTTACAATAGAAGAGAGTCCCTTATATAGCCATTTCAAGAAGGACTCAAGAACAGTAACACATCATGTTGTGTTGGAATCTATTAAGAAGATAGGCTAGAGTTTACCCATTTGATTTTATCAATGTAGGGAAATAAGTTATGCTTATTGAAGGTTTGTAACTTTCAATGTCCACCTAGCGATCTGATCTTACCTTCATCGTTCCTCCTTTTCTGGTTAATTGAATCAAGTCCTAGATTTAATTTGTTATTCTGTTCCTTCCTTGCTTTCTACTGGTCTTGGTCTTGAAGTCTGTGAATGCATTCTGGTCTATAGGTTCAAAGGATCAATAGTTATTTTGTTGTCTTAAATTTGACATTTGTGCACTTGTCACTATGTTTTCAATGGTTAGTTCGTTGTGTTAAATTTGATGTCTTCAGACATGTCACCCCTTGGTCTTCTTTTGTCTCTCTATTTGGCACTTTTTTGGATTGGACTTGCCATTTCGAGCCTTAAGAAATGATCCTTGAATGGCCTTTAGGCTTCTTGTTTTACATCCTTCCTGAAGGGAAGGTGACCCTTCGGCTTCAGGAAGTGCCCTTTAAGTTGGCAGCCAAGAGTCCCCCACAAGGGCAGCTACCCTTTGGGGTCTTGAGTGGCCCTTTACAAATTCTCGCAGATAATTCCCATAGGTATTTACCCCACAGACAATTCCCATGGAAAAAATTGTCTGGGGACAAATTCCCGTAGACAAAAAGTCTGCGAAAATTTCCTGTAGACAAAAATTTTGTAGAAATTCTTTGTCTCTATCAAATCCTTCAAGTTTTCCTGTGCCCTCAGCTAGTTCTTAAATTATTTTGGACTTTGTGTCTAAAGGAACTCCTTTGAACAAAAGTCTGAAAGAATTATAACTGCCTTTATTTGCCTTAGTCTTTTTTTTTGAATTCTGAAAGAATTACCTTTACAAATGACCCTTCTGAAGGGTAATTTTATTGATCAAGTGTCCTCTACAAGGAAATTTGTCCTTTGAGAGGCTTTTTCCTTTTTCATTGAACCACCCCTTTGAACTTTGGCAATGAACCAACTATTGAACCAAGGCTTTGAACCAATTGTTGAACCTAGGCTTTGAACCAAAATGGTTCAAGCTGATGAACCCTTTGTTTGAACTCACCGTTGAACCACTTCGTTGAACCAATTAGTTGAACCAAGCTTTGAACCAAAATGGTTCAAGTTGATGGTTCAATTAAATGAACCAAGCTGATGAAACACTCCATTGAATCAAGACATTGAACCTTTTCATTGAACCAAGATGTTGAACCAAGTTTTGGTTCAACGGTTCAAATAAAGCCTTGAACCGACTGACAAACCATTTGATTGAACCAAAGCATGAATGAAAGCATTGAAACAAAGTGGATAAACCAAATGAGTGAAATAAAGCATTGAACTGCTTGATTGAACCTGCCCTTGAACCATTTGATGTTGAACGAAAGGATGAACCAAACATTGAACATGCTACTGATGCTTGCTGATGGAGATTTTTGTTTGAACCAAGACAGTGAACTAATCCTAAAAATGACCAAGTGTTAAAAATTGATTCTTTTGGTTGAACCCGCCTATAGAAGCCTTTAAACCTGCAGAAATGAACCTACTTGCAGAGTCTGTAGAAACCAAGTCCATAGTTTTCTCTAACCTTGAAAGAGTATGTAGATTTCAACTTATAAAGCTCATTGAACTTGACCTGCAAAGTCTGTAGATTTCCTCTTCCTGCTAAGTTTGTAGATTCAAGCCTATAGAGTCCATAGATTTAAGCCTGCAGAGTCCATAGATTTAACCCTGTAGAGTTTGTAGATTTTTGAAAAGCTTGAAAACTAAAGAATTTGAATGCCTAAGAAATATTTCAGAAAGAAAATAGACAATTTTGGTCTATAAGACCAAAATAGTTCAAATTTTGTCCCAAAAATGAGTGATATTTTTTGGGGACAACAGCTGGCTCTAGTTGGGGAACTTCTGTCAATTGCAAAAAGAATTGAAAGGAGTAGAATCTAGAATCTCTAGTGTCTTCATGTGTACCATTGGGTTACAGAGTCATGCTACCCAAAAATGAAAGACATCCAAAATAGAAACAAACAAAACAAAATAGAATTAAAAACTATACAAATATAGATATATACAGATGGAATGATTTGACACTTTAAGAGTTGAAATGTTTCAGATGCTACCCATTATGGGGCAGAGAAAAGAGTGTGCCATCTTGATATTTCAATAGAAAGCTATTTTCACCAATGTGCTAATGAATTATAAATGGGCTTCTCCAAAGGGAGTCAAATTTTCCATGCATCCCCTTTGGTTCTCTCCTTTTGTCCCATAGCAAGACTTGATCCCTAATCTAGAAATCATGATTTCTGGCCTTCTGATCAAAGAGTTTCTTTACCAAAATTTGATGAGTATCAATTCTATCCACCACCATGGTTTTCTATTCCTCCAGCTCAGTCAGGCACATGATTCTTTTGTCAAGAGAACTTTCATATGTCTGATCTTCAATTGCCTTTGCCAATTTCAAGGCTGGTAATTCTAAGGTGATTGGTATCTCAGCATTGATACCATAAATAAGTTGAAAAGGAGACATACCAATTTACCTCTTTGGTGTGACTTTGTCTACCCACAGAGTATCAACCAATGCTTTATGCCATGTTCTTTGATTGTCATCTACTAGCTTCTTGATAATAGTTACCAGATTCTTATTGCTAGATTTAGCTTGTCCATTCCCTTGTGGAAAATAATCAAAAGAATGAGAGAGTGTAATTCTATAATGGAAATAAAATTGTGTAATCTCTTGAGAGGTGAAACAAGCTGCATTATCAGTAATAATTTTGATGGAAACTCAAAACCTAGAAATGATATTTTCTTTGAGAAAGTTGCACACAAGTTCTGAAGTAGCATGCTTAGTTGGGATTGCTTCTACCCACTTGGTGAAATAGTCAGTTGCTGTAAGGACATAATCATGTCCAAGACTTGAAGATGGGTTTATAGTCCCAATAAAATCAAGTCCCCATTGCTAGAAAGGTTCTTCTATGATCACTGGCTTGAGAGGCATAGCAGCTAACTTGGGTCTTCCAACAACTTACAGACAGAGTTCACATTTTTTCACCCACTTATGTACATCTTGGAAAAGAGTTGGCCAATAATACTTGGCTCGTAGAATCTTGTGAGTAGTCACAGATATAAAAAAATGACCTCCATAGCCTAGATTGTGGAAAGATTTCAAAAGCTGGCTTTGTTGCTCTTTATCTACATAGTGAAGGAATACTCCATCAATGCTTCTCTTGTACAAGCCATTGTCCCAAAGGACAAAATTGGTAGCTTTCAACTTGATAGTCCTCCTTTCTTTATAAGACAAATGAGTAAGAAATTCAGCATAAGTAAGGAAATGAGAGATACTTGAATACCACTCATTGGTAGTAGAGACAAAAAGGACTATTGGTGTCTCTTCTATTTTAGTATCTTCATGCTATGTGTCTTATGGTTTATTATCAGTAATTAATTGGCATAGGCCTTTGCCTCTAACCAACTTTGTCAGCTTGATGTCTAGATCAAACTCTTGGATTTTTGCAATCCAATTACCTCTTTTAGTGCCAAACTCCTACTGGATTAATATAGAATTGACTGTAGTGTCAAGCACTAGGGTAGTAGTATGTGAATTCAGAATATAGAAGTAGAAATGTTTGACTACTTTCACCAAGGCATAATCATGCTTCTCTATATATGAATACTTCATCTCATGAGTTTTGAGAGGGAAACTCATGAAAGAGATAGGAGATTCCATACCTTCCTTGTCCTGTTGAACAAGAATTGTTGAAAGAGTGTGTTCAAATGCATAACTATATATGATGAAATCTTTGTTGTAATCTAGGCAAACCAAGGTAGGGGCATGAGCAATGGCAGTCTTGATATCCTTAAATGTTGCCTTGCCTTCTTTAGTCCAGCTAAAAATGGTCTTCTCTTTCATCATGTTCACAATGTGTCTAGTCTTCTCAGCAAATTTGGGGATGAATCTCCGTAAGAAATTCACCTTTTTGAAAAAACAATGAATATCACTTTTGCTTGTAGGTAAATTAAGCTCCTGAATAGACTTGACTCTGTCTGAGTCAATCTTTATGCCTTCTTTGGACATAATGTGTCCAAGGAGTTTCCCCTCTGTTACTCCAAAAATAGACTTTTTAGGATTTAAAGAAATATCATTTTGGTGGCAGCATTCTAGCACTTGTTGTAAGTGGCATACATGATTAGATCGATGCTTTGAAAAGACAGTCAAATCATCAAGGTATACCACTATGAATTTATCAATCTCATCTTTGAAAGCTAGATCCATAGCTCTCTAAAAGGTAGCACTAGCATTTATTAAACCAAAAGGCATTCTTCTATATGCAAATGTACCCTAAGATGTAGTGAATGTAGTCTTGTGTTGGTTTGCTTCACCAACTTCAACTTGATTATAACCTGAGAAGCCATCCAGCATTGATAACATCTCTACACCTATCACTGTTTGGAGCACTTGATCCATAATTGGCAAAGGATAATTATCTTTCAAAGATGCTTGATTCAGATTTTTGAAATCTACAAAAAATGCAAATTTTGCTATTCTTCTTCCTTACAGGCACTATGTTTGAAATCCATGTGGAATGATGGATTGGAAAGATGATTCTAGCATTTAACATTTTTTTTATCTCACACAGAATTATACCTGATATTTTTGGATTATACTGTCTGGATTTTTGCTTATAGGGCATTGAGTCAGCCTTGAGTGGAATGTTATGGCATATTTCATCTGGTCTGAGAGACTTCAAGTATTCATAAGAATATGCTAAGACATCTATGTGTTGATAGAGTAAAGAGATGAACTTGAATCTTTCTTCAAGGGTGAAACACTTACCAATATTAACCATCTTTGGATTTTATTTAGTAGTTAGATTCACTTGATCGAATCCCTGAGAGAAACTCAAGTTTGTTTCCTGTTGTTTGATGAGTCTATCATGTTTGTCAAATAATTTTTCAAGAGAAACCAGGCCTTTGGGAATTTTGTTTCCTTTTATTTGTAAGCATTCTTCATTTATATCTGAGCTAGATTCAGACATAGATTCATTCTTCTGAGATTCACTGCCTTCAAAACATAGTTGTTCAAAATTATCTTTTAATTCTAGGAAGGCAATGATTTGATGATGATCATTGAATACTTGCCAATGGTCATCATTGTCAGGAACACTTGGTCTATAGACCAGCTCAATGGTATACTTATTTTCTTTGAAATTTGAATGAGGAACTAAGAGATTTCTTGAAACAACAAGTGCATCAGCTCTGTCATTAGACTCTCTAGGTATGGTAGAAATGTTGAAAGCATCAAAACTTTCAATATGGTCCCAAACCAAGTTACGATAGTGGTGTAATATTTCATTCTTAGTTTGGTATAAGTTCCTCACTTGACAAACTACAAATTCAGCATCCCCTTTGGCATAAAGAAACTTGATGCCTTTTTCTTAAGAAGCCTTCATGCCCAACAACTGAGATTTATATTCAGTTGTATTGTTAGTGTTGCTAAACTATAATTTATAAGATGAATTAAACATATCTCCTTGAGGAGATATCAAAAAAATCCCAGCTCCTGAACTAATAGAGGAACAAGTACCATCAAATTCCAAAGTCCATATCTCATATGATATTGATTTTTCTTTAGACTTTTTTTCATCAGAGATAGAGGATCCTTCTTGGTTTGTATTGTAGCCTACTAGTTTTATTGTTGTTCTTGTAGAACTGATTTCTAAGTTGATACTTTTAGGTGTTTCATGCATTTCATCTATAGACAAAAAATTAGTTAACCATGCCTTCAAATTCAAAAAGGATTTGAGCTTCAGGGGCTGATGTCTGGGTGACTACATACTTTGCTTCCTTTTCAAGGAGCAACCTCTTCATTACACCTTGTACAGGGATCCTTGCCTCAGATAAATCTATGTGTAGTTCTCCTCCCACATCCTTGTAGAAATTTTGCCTAAGCAAAATGCCATAAGATGCTAGGACGTCAGCCACCAAGACAATCATCTTGATTCTCTTGTTTAGAAAGGCTACAAATGCAAATTGGGCATCTTTGATTTGCCCCAGCAATGGTACTTGCTTATTATCCATGGAGAAACATCTTTTAAATGTCTTGGTTAGTGTGAGACCAAGAGACTTAGCTACTTTAGTAGGCATGACATTATTAGATGTGCCTAAGTCTATAATATAGTTACTCAGCTTGTGGCCATTAATTAATAGGGAAACATAGAAAGGTTCTATTTTTTTAGGAGCAGCTGGGGGAGTAATGACCAAATTATTTGGAATAGTTGTATTCTTTGGAGAATCAAGAGTTACCTTTTTAGCCTTTTATCTTGCAGGGATGGTTTGGTTCTTAACATATTGAACCAACTTATTCAATTGATCAAGATTGGACTACAGATATTCAAACTCAGACATTTGTATTTTTGTCTTTTTGACATGATCAATTATGTCAAATTGCTGAATTGAGCTAGGTATAGAGAAAGGTACTTCAAATTTCTAAATTTTAGGAGGGATGGGAGGTGGGCTGGTTTGTGAATTTGAAGTAGAAGGGGAAGGCAAAATTGATGTATTTGCCTTTTGGGTGATTACCGAATCCTTTGAATGAAAAGGCAAAATGGTTCCACGTTTAGCAATTGTGACTGTTGGCTGCAATTGCTCTTCTATCTTCTCTTTATCAGTTTGCTAGACTGATTGGTTTTTGGACCTGGTAAACACTATATATGATCCATCAAAAGCTTCTCCTTTGGTTTCAGGTTCATCCTAGTAGTTTAAGAAACTAATATGGGAGTCGCTAGTTGATTCTTCTTGATTGTCTTCAAGGAGATCAACATCATTTTATTGATTCAATTTAGGTTGGAAAGAGAATTTTGATTCTACTTCAAGATATCCCATTGCTGAATCGGTTGGAGGAACTTCCAGGGCAAGTTTCCCTTATGGGGGAGGAAGGCGATTCTATTGCCCTTGATTCCTTGCAACATTGCCCTGAGATGACTGATTTGGAAATGTCCTTCTGTATAAAGGAGTAGAAGACATTCCTTGAGCCATTTGCTATTCGAGAGCAAGTAACTCATTTGCTAATTTTTGCACCATTGGATCTATGGTGCCTGTAGATGCATATTCAGAAGATGATGAAGCTCTATTTTTATTCAGATCTCTTCTTATCTTCCCTGCTAAGATGAGATCATCTTCTACCTCAGTGGCCAAAAGTTGAGCTGTAGCAAGATCTATTTGACCAGCACGTCTCAAGAGAAAACTTACTTTAGGTAGCTGAGAATTAATGAAAAAGTATTTGAGATTCTCAACTGTAGGTCTAGCAATTATAGGGATTCTATTTCTCAAATTTTCAAATTTGGCTATGAAGTCTCTCATAGGTTCATGAGGCTCTTTCTTCATCTGTGTAAGTTGAGCTAAAAATGTATGTGCATCTTCTACAGGTTTGAATCTGGCTTCAAACTTAGCTTTAAGAGTATTCCAATCAATCACTGATTGAGCTTGTAAATGATAAAACCAGTCTACAACAACACCTTGTAGTGTCTCTACAAAAATCCTAACTACTACATCTTCAAATTCTACTCTGATTAGTCCACAAGCTATGCTAAAAGCTGCAATGTGCTCATTAGGGTGAACTTTCCCATCACCATAGAATTTGGGGAAGTTCTTCCTTGTACTACATGGAAGCTCATGTAGAGGTGGAGTAAGATTGAGAGGGCCAAAAGCATTACCCCAGGGGCCTTGAACTAACATTGTAGGATTATGAAAAGGAGGGATAACAAATCTCAGAGGAGTGATTATTGGTAAAGCTTTATCAACAATAGAAGTAGATACTTTGTCTGGTAATGGAGATCTGACTTTAGTAGGAGGAAAACTATTGGTTCATTGGAGATGAGATGGTGAAGAAAATAGATCAAAATCACTTTGTTGTACCAACTTGAATACAGGGTCAATGATACCTTTAACCCTTTGGCTTTGTGTATACCTTGAATCTACCAGATTGTGAAACAAAAATGGAAAAGAATTGGCCTTGCTTTAGTTAAAGCTTAAGGCTTTAAACTGTGCATTCTTTCCTGGTTAGTGTGGAGGTGAATGGATATATTATAAATGGATAATGGATTTTATATCCTCAGTGGAGTCACCAAAAACTATTGGTTGAATATTTTTTTGATCAATGTATTGATAAACAAAATAGGTCTGATGAGCCAAAGTAGGAAGATTAGTCATCCAAAAGTGTAGATTTACCACATCAGAAGGGGACTGATCTCTCCTCTCATCAAGGGGAGGTTCCCTATAGGCTATATATATAAACATAAAATAATACTCAAGTGTAGGACAAACCATCCATCTCTCTTTCTTCAGAGATGATGTATACAGATCAAAGGAGAAACTCAAGGAAAATGATAGAAAGCACTCCTCTTCTTTCAGAAGTACTATTCAGCAAGCCACAAGAATACTCCAAGTAGTAACAACAAAATGTAACAAAGGATGTAATAACCAACAAATTGAGATGCAGCACAAAGTCTCCACCTGAATCACTCAAGATTAAGATACGAAGGACAATGAGGACATAAAGTCTTCCCAAAGTCCTCTACACAGAAATGAAAAGAAAACACACTGAAAGGAAATTATAGGGGCACAAAGTCTCTCCATAGTTGACTCTTCAGGACACCTTTCTGACTAATTTCACTAATCGTGCTTGTTGAATTAAAGGAACAGAAGATATATTAATGAAAAAGACATAAGAACAATTTCCTCAACAACAAAGATATTATAGCACAAAGCCTAAAAAACCACTTGCTTTGTTATTCCAATAACAAAATATGATAAACAAACTGAGCTCAAAGTCTCAGAAGTGCCTTTCAATTTGGGCAAAGTTTCATTCTGATTGTCAAAAAGAGATATTTTTACAATAGAAGAGAGTCCCTTATATAGCCATTTTAAGGACTCGAGAATAATGACACATCATGTTGCGTTGGAATCTATTAAGAAGATAGGTTAGAATTTACCCATTTGATTTTATCAATGCAGGGAAATAAGTTTACAACTTTTAATGTCCACCTAGAGATCTAATCTTACCTTCGTCATTCCTCCTTTTTTGGTTAATTGAATCGGGTCCTAGATTTAGTTTGTTGTTTTGTTCCTTCCTTGCTTTTTGCTGGTCTTGGCCTTGAAGTCTATGAATGTATTCCGGTCTATAGGTTCAAAGGATCAACAGTTATTTTATTGTCTTGAGTTTGATGTTCACGTGCCCCTCACTATGTTTTCAATGGTTAGTTCATTGTGTTGAATTTGACATCTTTGGCCACGTCACTCCTTTGTCCTCTTTCAGCTCTCTATTTGACACTTTTTTGGATTGGACTTGCTCTTTTGGGCCTTAAGAAATGATCTCTGAATGGCCTTCAGGCTTCTTTTTTTACATCCTTCCTGAATGGAAGGTGACCCTTTGGCTTCAGGAAGTGCCCTTTAAGTTGGTAGCTGAGAGTCCCCCGCAAAGGCACCTGCCCTTTGGGGTCCTTCGACGGCCCTTCACAAATTCTCATAGATAATTCCCATGGGTATTTTCCCTGGGTATTTACCCCATGGACAATTATCATGGACAAATTGTTTGGGGATAAATTCTCATGGACAAAAAGTCTGCAATAGTTTCCCACAAATAAAAAGTCTGCAAAAATTCTTTATCTCTGTCAAATCCTTCAGGTTTTCCTGCGCCCGCGGCTAGTTCTTAAATTCTTTTGGACTTTTTGTCTGAAGGAATTCCTTTAAACAAAAGTCTAAATGAATTATAACTACCTTTATTTGCCTTAGTCTTTTTTTTTGAATTCTAAAAGAATTACCTTTGCAAATGACCCTTCCAAAGGGCACTTTCATTGATCAAGTACCCTCTGCAAGGACATTTGTCTTTCGGGAGGATTTTTCCTTTTGCATTGAACTGCCCCTTTGAACATTGGTGATGAACCAACTAGTGAACCATTCCATTAAACCAAGGCTTTAAACCACTTGTTGAACCGAGGCTTTGAACCAAAATGGTTCAAGCCAATGAACCCTTTGTTTGAACTAACCGTTGAACCACTTCGTTGAACCAATCAGTTGAACCAAGCTTTAAACCAAAATGGTTCAAGCCTATGGTTCAAGCTGATGGTTTAATTAAATGAACCAATCTAATGAAACACTTCATTGAACCAAGATGTTGAACCTTTTCATTGAACCAAGACGTTGAACCAAGTTTTGGTTCAACGATTCAAACAAAGCCTTGAACTGATTGACAAACCATTTGATTGAACCAAAGGATGAATGAAAGTGTTGAAACAAAGTGGATGAACCAAATTAGTGAAATAAAGTGTTGAATCACTTGATTGAACTTGCCCTTGAACCATTTGATGTTGAACCAAATGATGAACCAAACGTTTAACCTACTGCTAATGCTTGTCGATGGAGATTTTTGTTTAAACCAAGGCACAAAACTAATATTGAAAATGACCAAGTGTTAGAAACTAATTCTTTTGGTTAAACCCACTTGTAGAAGCCATTGAACCTGTAGAAATGAACCTACCTGTAGAGTCTGTAGAAACCAAGTCCATAGTTTTCTCTAACCTTGAAAGAGTCTGTAGATTTCAACTTGTAAAGCTCATTGAACTTGACCTACAAAGTTTGTAGATTTCCTCTTCCTACTAAGTCCATAGATTCAATCTTATAGAGTCCATATATTTAAGCCTGTAGAGTCTGTAGATTTAAGCCTATAGAGTTTGTAGATTTTTGAAAAGATTAAAAACTGAAGAATTTGAATGCCTAAGACAAATTTCGAAAAGGAAAGAGACAATTTTGGTCTGTAAGACCAACATAGTTCAAATGTTGTCCCAAAAATGAGTGATATTTTTGGGGGACAACAAATTTGATGCTATAGTTGCATTTTTGACCTCTGAGATTAGATTATCTGCTACTGACAATTTTAACATGAGAGCCTCACGATGACGTTTATCATAGTCATTGGTAGTAGTGGCAGGCCTTTGCTCTTTATCGAGCACTATTTGATCAATATTTATATATTGTCAAAACCTTGTGACTCCACAAACTAAAGTTCTTGCCAGTCAATTTTTGAGAATCTAGTAGTAACAAGTGTTGAATACTAGCCATTTTACCTAGTTTTTCATGAAAATGATAAAATCAAAAAAACTATAATGACTTTTTTTTTAAAATTCCTTCTACACACTGATTCTATATTGACACTAAATAACCCTATCCGTTTTCAACAAAAAACTCAATACCATTTGTAAGATCACAAAAATTCTACCACTAAGATAATTAAATTGACAAAACTACAATTTTGATTCAAAAAATTCTTTCTCCGTTGACATCCAGATAAAAAACCTAGAAAACAGTGAAATGTTTAGCTTGTCGAATGCTTCTATGATTATTAGTCAATGGTAGGTCCCCAATAACCCTTATTGGCTAAAGTTTTGATTTATTTCAATTAAAAAAATAAAAATAATTGAAATATTAAAACTTTAGGCTAAGAATTTTATAAAAAAATTCAGCCAATCAGAAAATTGGCCTACCTCTGAAACTTTAGGCGAAGATTCTGAGCCCATTTCTCAACCGAATTGCAAACCATTTTCACCAGTGTCTTAGTTTTGATTTAACTCACGATTTAGGCTTTTGTTTCACTAAAAAAGATGAAGAAATGCATTTTTCTAATTTTTCAAGATCCGTACGGTGCCCTTGCACAGAGAAATTCAATAGAGGCTTCTGAGCCTCTAAAATAGCCTATTTTCACTTCCTTTTGGTCTTCTTTAGCCTTCTAATGCTTCTTGGCAATTTTCAAACCTTCTGGTTGAGTTTTCTAAATTTTGTGATCCTTTCTCTCTCCTCAACTCTCCACTGGGTGCCTGAAGCTCCTCCCTAGCAAGACACTGACCTCTCTGTGGCTTCCATAGACCTCCATTTAGGTTCTACAAACCATGGGCTCTAATACCATATTAGATTAAACAAAACACAGAGAGAAAATGAGATTGAGAATAGCATAACACTTATTCAATGTCCATTCAACCAAGCATGAAGGCCTATTAAATAGGCAAACAAATGAAATACCCGTGAAGCATGAGATGGGTATAAGAAAACTAACCTACGTCGGCTTGCATGAAATATCAAAGACTGAACAAACAACTAACCTCTTAGCCAAATTGGTTAAGGTAACTAACCAACATAAATTACCTTAGTAAATAACCTAAGGTAAATACAATAATATGCTAACAAACAAAGAACATCACCCTAAATCCTATCCATCTATTACATCTCCCTTCCCATTTCTATAAAAAAATTTCCCTTTACTAGTGAGCTCTTTGTATATACTTATTCTATAGAAATAAAAACATCTGAAAATCCAAAAAAAAAAAAAGATTAGAAAAGGCTGTAAATATAGAAAAGAGATATAAATCTAAAAAATCCCAAAAAAATTTATTTTCTCATAAATGTAATCATTAATCCTTGATCCAATCATTCAAGTGTTCTAATATATTTCATTCCCACATCCTCCTTCCTTGGGGCAAATAATCAATTCAAGCTCATTGTTTTTGCCCTATTTAGGGTAATTCAAAGAGTGCAACTTATTTTAGGATATTTTATTCCCAATCTAATCCCTTTTCATGTATTGTTGATTGAGGGAACCATTCAACTATCAATATCATTGAGCATTCACACATGTATTTTGACATGATTAGTAATAAGATGCTTTATGTTTCTTTTATTTTTAAGTGTGTGTGTGTGTGTGTGTGTGTGTGTGTGTGTGTGTGTGTGTGTGTGTGTGTGTGTGTGTGTGTGTGTGTGTGTGTGTGTGTGTGTGTGTGTGTGTGTGTGTGTGTGTGTTTGATTGCTTGCTTGATTGTGTAATTTTATTTTGATTTAATTTAGTCATTTTTTTGTGACAATAAGGTCATCATGGTTTTATCATATCATGATTTCTCATGTCATTAACTTGTACTTGAATCCATACATTGACATACACCATCAATGTATCATGATTATTCCATATCATGGTAATTTTTTATCATTTATCTATTGGATCGAGGGTCAATCCTTATGCACATTATGACTAGGTTATAATGGTGTTATATATCATATTCCATATTATTGTGTAAAAATTAAAAAAATTGCAAAATATATGTGGATACACATGCTAAAATGACTATATATCCCCTTGTAAAAATCAACATCCATCTCTTAATCATCTATTTTCAAATCAAATTATCTTATCCAACTTTTACCTAATAAAATTTAAATCATATTTTATTATCACCTCCATCCCCTAGAAGGAGAAATACATCATTTCGAGGTCACTACAGACTATGTAGGTAGCACTCATTCACTTAGCATGTCTAAGGTTAGCTTAGCTATTCTTATTACCATTACCATTCTTGTTCTTCTTTCCATTTCCATTCTTTTTTCTTATATCATTTCATCTAAACTAACTATCCATGTATAATCACATCAATCATCAATAATTATTACATCACTTAGGGCATCCTCATAGGCCTAGTTTTTTTAATATATTTTTCATTTTTTCAAAAATCATTATATCATTATCATATGATTATACATAAGCTTATCAACCTCTTATCATTCATCGATCATCCATTAACATCATAATATCATCCTTCATCTATGAAATTAGTTAAAGCTTTGATCTATGCTTCCAAATATATCAATCAAGCAATAAATTAGTCAATCAATCACTTGTCCAATCTAAGCTTGTAGTTTTGACCATGCTTGGAAAAATAAAAGTGTATAGCTTATCTTGGGATGTATCCTTCCCAAATCCACATTACTTGGGTAAAATAAATAAATCATCCATATATTCTAGGCAAATATCTTCCACCCTAAATTGAACAAATCGAAGCATGCAGCTCATCATTTGGATAAGTCATTCCCCATTCTTCCCTTCTTGGGGAAAGTTAAGACCACATATTTGTTGGGATATTTTTTCCACATTTTCCATGTTTTATGAAAATAAATTTGTGTAGATTTTCTTGGGATGTATCCTTCCCCACTCCACCTTACTTAGGGGAAATCAAAGTGTGCATCTTCTCCTTGGATGTATCCTTCCCTACTCCATCCTACTTGGGGAAAATCAATCTGTCATCATTGGAAATAAACATGTGTAAGTATTATATTGAATGGGTTAATCTTGTTAAGTCACATCCATTCTATACTTTCCTATATTTTTTGAGATCTCATCCATGTCCTTCATCCCCATATTCCCTCTCAAGGTGGAATCATCCATCACATTATTTCATCCATCATAATCTAACTTTAATCCACCTTTTTTTTAGTTTCTTCTTTCTTTGAAAAGTCATTACCCTACCCATTATGTTGTAACATTAATTCAAAGAGGGTTAAAATGTAGTCAATTAAAATTGGACACTTTGTGTCAATTTTAACTATCTTCTAATTCTAAACTAACATCACACCTATATCCTAAATTAGTATTCTATTCACATTAACATCTATATCCTAACCTGACATTATTCATCACCCCCTAACCAATTAGTCCCTTATTATCCATAATCACATGCAATACCAAAAAAATCACATCACATTATATTAATTAATTAATCCAAATTAACTAACTAATCCTTTATTAATAAAACATTCCATGGATTTTGAATATTTTTATTTTTTAGAAAATCAATAAAAGATAAATATCCTCACATTACACTTAAATCTCAAGACAATCTTTACACTCCCCCATAAAACCAATTTGAACTAGATTTCTCAACATCCCCATGCAATCAAACCTTCTATTAAATCATGGCATAATCCATTCCTCATCAATGAAAATACTTAACACATCCCAATCCCCCCATATTTACTCCTTAACCTTCCTCATTTAATGAGGAGGAGGACTCATTATCCACCATTGATATTTGATTAGGACAAATGGCACACAATCATAATGAAATCCTATAAATCGAGGGTTTATTTTCTCACTTCAACAAGTCTAATTTTCCTAATAGAGTTTTGTTAAAAGTAACAAAGAAGATTTTAGTTTAAAATGAAGTTCTACTCAATTATTCACATAAAGCTCTTCAACCATCCTATTCACTCATCATCAAATCATCTAGTTTGTAATGGGTTACACTGTCATATTGCTCATGTGTCTTATATAATATCATTTCCAACTACATTTGATAACATCACTCTTTTTCAGAGATATCACAAAGAAATGTATAAAAAATTACATTTACTTATTTGTTTATTTGTATCTTCCTTGTCTTGCTCAATTTGAGGATCACATATAGGTTAGTAGTATATTTCAATTATTTTAGTTTCCATATTAACTAAAAAACTAACTTTTGAAATCGTGTGTTACATGAAACATATTATAAAACCTATCTACAAAAACAAAAAATGAATTGTTATCTCTTTTTGTGTTTGGCAACCCAAACACAAATTCCATACTTAAATTTATCCATAATCCTCTTAAAACTAGTAATTACATGTAAAACAATGTATTTTTTTGCATGGCCTTTCTCCATATTACATATCATGCATCTTGAAACATATATTATTACATCTCTCTTCATCTTTGGCCAAAAATACTTCTCTTCCTCCAAATATATTATCTTATTTTTACTATAGTGTCAACCCAAATGATTGTTTTAGAATTCTATTATAATGTTGTCTCTTATAGACCCAAGTGGAATACACAATTGTTTTACCTTGAAGATATAACCATCCTATATAAGATACCCATCATAAATAATAATTATCTCATATGTTAATGGATTCTTGAATTGATCAAATATCTTGGCAAAATTTGGATCAATATCATATGGTTCATTAACAACTTAAAATCTAACTACTTCACACATAATAATAGTTAATAACACCACTTGTCTACTCAAAGTATCATCTACATGATTCTACTTTTCTAATTTATAATTCAAAACAAAAGTGTATCCCTTTGAGAAAGGCACCCACTTTATATGTATACTACTTAACTTCTTTTGAGTGTTTAGATATTTCAAGGCCTCATGGTTTGTAAATATGGTAAAATCCATACGCACATGGTAATGCCTCCAATGTATTAATTTTTTCATAATAATATAAAATTAAAAATTTTATGTGGTATACTTCTTTCTTACCTAATTCAATTTCCCACTAAAATGTGTTATTGGCCTTCTTTCTTGACTCAACACAACACTAATTACCACATGTGAAGCATGAAAATTCACCTCAAACACTTTGTTAAAATATGATAATGTAAAAAATAATCTTTTATGTAATCTTGTTCTATAACAATTGAAATTTTTCTATTGATGCATTTGTCCATACAAATTCTTTATCTCTCATGCAATTTATTATTGGTGCAACAATACTACTAAAATTATTAATGAAATTTCTATAAAAATTTGGTAAACCACGAAAATTGTTACCTCTTTGATGCTCTTTAGAATAGGCCATTAAAAAAGTACCTTTGCCTTTTCTTAATTCATTGTTCACACCATTTGCTAAAAATACAAACCCAAAAATACCAAATTATTCTACATAAACTTGCACTTATTTAGATTTACATAAAGTTTCTCCTTTCTTTACAATTATATTACCATTCTAAAATGTATCAAGTTCTCTTTATTCTTATTAAATATCCAAATACAAACTTATAAAGGTAACCTTTAAACACTATGTTCATCACCTTCATAAACATGTTGGGTGCATTAGATAATCTAAATGGAATCACCATCCACTCATAGATGTCATCCCAAGTCTTGAATAATGTTCTTCATTCATCCCATTCATGAATCCAAATCTATTAGTATCCACTCTTTAGATGATCAATATTAGTAAATTATTTTTATTATAAAAGCACATCCATCATATCATATGAATTAGTTATAGGAAATATGTATTTGATAATTAATTTGTTGATTGGTCTACTATCCACACACATCCTCCATGTCTCATATTTTTTTAGAGTTATCAATATTGGTGTTGCACATGGACTCAAGATCTCCCTTATACACCCTTTCTCATTAATTTAGTAAACTATTTATTCAATTCTACATGTTCTATTATAATCATCCTATAAGCCTCTTGATTGTGTAGAGCTGATCTTGGAATAAAATTAATATGATGTTGAATGTATCTCTTTGTTGGTAAACTAGATGGTATCTCATCAAGTATAAAATATGCATATTATTTCAACACTTATTTTTATTCTAATGGTATTTTCAGCACTTCCATGTCTTATTTATTTTCTATTAATACAAAATAACAACTTTTCATCTTCATGTCTTTGATAAATTCTTTCATGGATAACATGTTTTTTGCCTACCCTTCTTCTTTAAGAGGTAATATAACTATCTTTGTACGACCTTTCTAAAACTTATATATATATATATATATATATATATATATATATATATATATATATATATATATATATATATATATATATATATATATATATATATATTTATTTATTTATATATATTCTTTGATCCATCATGAATTTCCTTTTGTCATATTTACATGGCCTTATTAAAAACATAGGGAATGTATCCATTAGAATTTTTGGCCGAATTTGGCCCATGTATAAAGCTTTTGCATGGTTTGATGGATTGAGTGGACGAAAGGTTTGAAACAAGCTCAAAATTGTAAATGGAGGGATCTAACCAGGTCCTCATGAGGTTCATAAGTGTTTAAAGGCATGAAATAGGTTTCAAAAATCTTATAAATTCATTAGAACCTTGAAGGAATGATCAAAATATGAACTGTGTAAGTTTAAAGGACTAGACCATCATTAGGATGCTATGCATAAATGAGTAGACTAGTTCACTTTTATGTATTTTATAAATGCACCCCAAAAATCCTTATAAGCCAAATATTGAAGCACCATGAAGTTATTTTTTCCAATATCATCCTATAAAAATTTCATTCCTATGTGAATCTTCTAGCCCAAGTTATAAAAATTCAAAGTTAAACCTATAGAATGGGACATTCACATAGGCATCAAAATAAAGATAAAAAATTATCTATCTGGGTCCAAAAGATTGCTGGTCATGTGGATGTCAACGAAGGTCACACAAATGTCAAATTTAGACATAATAAATAACCATTGGGGTTCAAAAATCCTAATGATGTTCATGAAAACATAAAAAATAATCACATAGATGTCATATATGGGTACACAGATGTCAAAGTTGGGTCTTATGGAATAGCCATTAGGGTTCAAATGGTAGGTCCAAGAAAATTTAATGATCCACATTTAATCATTCTTCTTAATCCAATGGTGTGAGCTTGAGTCAACATGTCAAAGGAATCAGAGGATCAAAATCAAGGGCTTGTGCTACATCATACATCATGATCCAATGGTGCATAAGAGGTTAAAAGGGTCAAGATCTGACAATAGGGATTTCCAAGACCAATGAGGGTAAAGATAGTTTGGATTTATTTGATTGGCCTGAACAATATTCTATGACCAATGGAATTAAATATTGAGAAGTTAAGGGGCTTCATGCAGATCAAATGCATGTCCAAGGTTGAACCAAATTAGGATTTTTAAATGGGATATGCCACCATTAAATCTCAATCAAATGCTAAATATTGGATATAGCCATGTATTTAGGTATAAATAACATAAAGGGGCCACCATTAAGGATAAATATGGACCTTTGGTTCAAATATTCATGGCATACAAGGTTCATTATGTGATTGTGTTCACCATTATTTAAAGGAGACCTATGTATGATGAAGTTATTATTTTTTATAGATACTCAAAGCCAAAAAAAGGTCTTATAGACCTAATGGATATCAAGATCAAAGATATACAATCTATAAGCCTACATAAATATATGTGGCTATAGAAAAACCAATAAAGGATATTGGTTTTAAGTCTATAAAAATATCTGGTCTAGATTTGATCAAGGGTAGATATCTGTGATATTAAAGAGGCTCATCATCCTTTGACGTAGCTATATCTTTGACAAACAACCCTTGAAAATAGATATGGCCATGTTCTTATCAAACCCATGAGCGTGAAAGTTTTGTCTTCATTGGGAGATGGTGTGAAGGATCAAAGAAAAGGATTTGGTGGTTGGTACTTGTATCTAGGTGCATTTAATTCATCCTTGGAACCTTTGGGGACTTTCCCACTTGGTAAGCCATGAGCAGTGTCTTGATTGATCAAAAAGGTGGCAAGGCATTCATTGGAGAAAAAGATGGTAGCTCAATATCAATTAATAATCCAAGATGGTGTGTTTCCTTTTAGATGGCATTCTCCCACATTGTTTCTCTCTCTCTCCCTTCTCATATATATCCCATTCTCTTCTCCATGAAAAGGGTTCTTAGATTTTAGAATTTTCATCTTTTTGGGAGATAAGGATACTCATTTGATATGGATAAACCCTATAAAAATAATGTAAGAACTACCTTTTGAAGTAATAGGATTGACTCTTTACCTATCACTTGCCTTTGGTTAGTGCTTAAGTATGCTTTTGCATGATGAATTTGTAAAGGAAAATCTTCCTAGTTCATTATCCTTCTACTTGCCTCCTTAAAGGTGTTTTCAATCTATTATAGGTCAAGATTAGTGTTACACCTAAACCTCTTCTATGAAATACTTATACAATTAGTAAGATTGTGAGGTTATGTGAGATATGGTTATCTTATGTTAATCTAGTGTGGGTTCAAACTTTTGTGAGTGTTCATTCAAGTTTGGTGCATCACCCTGGTTAACTTTCTTAGGAGCCCTTAATTTCTAACCCTTTTCCTTGTCCAAGCATTAGTTTAGGTGAGAATCAAGATGAAGCCAGCCTTCTCTGGAGGTTTAACCCCACCATAGGTTACCCACAACCTAGGGTTGTACCAATATTATGCCTTAATTGTAAGGGGCCTGAAGAACCCCCTCCAAGGGTGTAAATTGAGTCCATAATAGTTTCTAGCATGCCTAGTGGGAGAAAGTTTATCATGCACTAAATGAAGATTTTTGGTGTTCCCTTCATTTAATCAACCTTTGGAGGTAAGTATGCCAACATCAATGGCAACTTTGAGCATTCATCAACTAGTTTAAGTAGCCTAGGTACCTAGTTATCTTAATCTGGTATGCACAATTAATCATCTTTTGATCAATATGCTTATTATTTACCTTAACACCACACTTATTAGGTAAATAATGTTTGTGTGTTCCCCCCAAGTGGCCCTAAAATATCCTATTATCCTTATCATGGCCTTTGTCCTCCTCCTACCCCTGCATATGAGCAAGGTTAGCCTCTTTTGCATTTAAATCAGTCCTCTTTTTACCCTTATCAAGACCAAGCTTACCCTGTTACATCTTTGTCAAGCGTCAATCAAGAATTATCAATTTATATTGATTTGATAAGGGATATTGGTAAGGGTTTGGAGTATTCTCTAGTCATCCCTATCCATGTTCTATAAAAATCAAGGAGTGTTCTTCAGTTAGTCAAGAATAGATGGTTAGTTTGTGAGAGTGAACAATGGTCATATTGTAATAATGAGGAAATAGAAATGATAATAAACATGGTCCAAAGTTCATAAAATATGTTAATATATTATGAAGAGAAATAGGCTCATTTTAATTAGTTTTATCTACCCTCTTCTCTCCAAGAGCCTCAAGCTCAACCTTTAAGAGTTCCTAATCAGCCCTTAGTCAAAGTCCATCCTTGTCAAAACTTATAGAGGCAATATTAGACCAAAGAAGAAAAATAATGAAGATAAATGAGGTGGTTAAGATTTGAAAATAATATCCTATTCATGACATGGAGGGGATAAAGATATTCTTGCAATAGTTTTGGAATGTATGGGCATTCATTGAAGAGGCTGACTATCCACATGTTGAGAAGCAAGAGATGAAATGATGGGTATTTTCATTTGAAAAATTGTTTGGGCAATGGGAGAAAGAGTATGTCAAACTCTATTCAATTAGTTTTCCCTCTCCTACCCCTATTCCCATTCCCACTCAATATCATGAAGCTATTCCATCATGGATCTCCTCCAAAACTTTTGACCCTTGTTATACCATGCCTTCACTTGTGAGACCACCCTCTCTTATAACCATTCAAAAATGAATATAAAGTGTCTGGTCCATACTCATTTACATCATGGAAATTAGTTTAGAAGGGCATAAATAAGAAATAGGATGTGTTAGTTGAGGTAGTCCAAAAATTAGTCCTAGTAGATGAAGGGTTAGTTGTGCAAGAAATGAAGCAAGCAACCATAGCTCAGCTCAATGAGCTTGGTGTACAAGAATTTATGATACTCCCTATCCTTTCCTCAAGAGCCACAAAAGAGAGCCTTCAAGGTCCCTATTTGGAAGGATACTCTCCTAAGCTACAATGAAGTTGAACTTCTTCACCCTTCCACTATTTCCCTCATAAAGGAAGAACCTATTTTGCAAAGAATAGAAGAGGAGTATGTAGTCATGGTTGATCTTAAATAAGAAAATGCAAGTTTTTATGATGATGAGATCATAATAGGTAGGATACTTCATCTAAAAGGGGAAAATTCAAGTCTAGAATAGCCTTCTTAGCATGGCTTTGACATAAATAAACTTGATCCTGATGAGGACAATCCTCAAGTTAAAAATAGAGTAGATCTTAAATGGACTACTAAAGGATCATTCTACATAGATTAAGAAGAGGATTATGACCAAGTGTCTGAGGTGGGTACACTTTAAGATGATGTGCCAAATTAAGATAGCCCTGATAGTTTGGAGTAAAAGTAAAATATATCAGAGCTTGAGAAAGACAAGTGTAATGTTTTGGATCCTCGTTGGTTAGATCAACCCTCATTTTTAGTTGAAGAACAAGATGAAACCTTTAGTGAGGTTGATGAAGAGGACATATCAAGTGCTCAAGTGATGTAGTTTGATGAACATGCCAATGAAGAGCATCAAAATCATGATGAGTTAGACCTTTTTTTCAAAGATGAACTTCCCATATCTTCAGAAGAAGAAGACCAATATAGATACTATAAATTGAGTCTTGATGAGATTGAGGTTGAGATTGACATCCTTTCCAATGACCAAGATTAGGATACCTTATAGGATGAACTTGAAGATTTTTTTTCAATTTTGGGTGACACACCTATACCTTTAGGTAAGCAAGTCCATGAAGTAGCTGATTGAAATATGCATATTGAACATGATCCTAATGAGTCATCAGAGGTTATAATTGCAACTTTGGTCACATTGAAGGACTTGTTTCCTCCCCAAGGAGACTATGATCTGATTATGCCTGAAGAACATAATGATAGGGTATCAAAATGTAAGAGCCAAGTAAAATATGATTTCTTAATGTTTGTATTGATAATAATATGCCCTATCAGGTACTTATCTTGGTTAGAAGATGATAATGAGGAGCCATCACATGTGCTTATTTTAGAGCACAAAATTGACCCATCAAAAAAGAAGGTTGTAGGTGCTCCTATAGTCCATTTTGGAACAAGCCTTAAAGAAATGGACTAGAATTTCCACATTAGAGACATTTTTATCCCACTTCATCTACTTGAGAGCATGCTAAAAGTGTCAGCAGTCAAGCATCCAAGATCACATATTATGAGCTCTCAAAGGAAAGGTGTTTTCCATCCTCATAGATTACAAGTAAGTGATGCTAAATATTTTACATTTGATCTAGGAGGAAGAAAATTGTAAATTACAAACCTATATATATTATATTAACTTCATGCTTTTATCTAAGTTCCGTTTTGCACATTTGTTTAGTAGTTTAATTCTTCTTTATTTCCTATAGGTGCCTGTGTGCACTTGCCCTTATTATCTTGTTTCTTTTTATTATTATTTATTTAAAAGAGGATTTATCTAGAGGTTTTGGAAAGGGTCAACCTTATTTTCATATTTAGGTTAATATAGTTAACCAGAGAAGAGATTCCATGCCCAATGGACTAGACAAGGAAAAATGGTGTGGGTTATGTTTCATAGATAGGCATGCAACCCCTATGCATTGCCAAAGATGTTGGCCAAATTTGGACCACATATAAATATTTTACATGGTTTAATGTATTGAGTGGACCAAATGTTTGAAGTAGGCTTATCATTGCAAATGGATGGATCTAAGTAGGTCCTCATGAGGTTCATAAGCATTTAGAGGTATGAATCAGGTTACACAAATCTTAGAAATTGATTAGAACCTTGAAGGAATGATCAAAAGATGAATTGTATAATTTTGAAGGACTAGACCATCACCAAGACATCATATAGAAATGATTAGACCAATTCAGTTGTGAATTTTATAAATGTGACCCAAAAAGCCTCATAAGCTAAAATATTGAATTTATATGAATTTATTTGTGCAAGGATCATCCTTTGTAAATTTCATACTTGCATGAGTCTTCTATCCCAAATTATAAAGCTTCAAAGTTGAACCTACAAAATGGGACATTCATGTGGACATCAAAATAAAGCTCAAAATTTATCTATTAGGGTCCAAAATATTGATGGTTGTGTGGACATAAATGATGTTCATGTGTACATCAAATTATGGGTGTATAGATGTCAAATTTAGACATGAAAAATAATTGTTGGGGTTAAAAAATCATAATGACAATTGTGTAAATGTTAAAAACATTCACATGAACATCAAACATGGCCACACAAATGTCAAAGTTGGGTCTTGTGAAATAGCCATTGGGGTTAAAATGGTGGTTTTAATAAAATTTGATGGTTCACATTCAATCATTCATCTTGATCCAATGGTGTGAGCTCAAGTTAACATGTCAAAGGAGTTAGAGGATCCAGATCAAGGGTTTGCATTGCATCATACATCATAGTTCAATGGTACATGGGAGGTTAAAAGGGTCAAGATTTGATGGTAAGAATTTATGGGACAAATGAGAGTAAAGATTTTTTGGAGCTATTTGATTGGCCCAAACAATAATTGATGACTAATGGAATTAAATTTTGAGAAGTTAAGGGGATTTATAGAGATCAAACATATGACCAAGGTCAAACCAAGGCAGGCTTTTGAAAGGGGATATGACACCATTAAAGTTTGATCAAAAGCCAAGGAATAGACATAACCATATATTACAGTATAAAGAACATAAAGGGAATGTCATTAAGGCTAAATATAGACCTCTAGTTCAAATATTCGTGGCATACAGGGTTCATTCTATGATTGCATTTACCATTCCTTAAAGGAAAACTGTATATGATGAATTTCTCATTTTTTATAGATACTTAGAGGAAAAAATAAGTCTTATAGACCTAATGGAGATAAATTTAAAAGATATGTAGTATATAGGTTTGCATCGATAAATGTGGCTATAGGAAAACCAATAAAAGAGATTGGTTTTTTGTCTATAGAAAATATCTAGTCTAGATTTGATCAAGGGTATATATCCATGATATTGAAGAGGCCCCTTGTCCTTTGATGTAGCTATATATTTGACAAATAGCCACCTAAAATAGACATGGCCATGTTTCTATCAGACCCATGGTCATGAAGTTTTTGTCTTCAATGGGAGATGTTATGAAGGAACAAATAAAAGGATTTGGTGGTTGGAACTTGTAGATAGGTGCATTCAATGTGTCCTTAGAACCTTTGGGGAATTTCCCACTTGGTAAGCCATGAGCAGTGTCATAATTGATTAAAAAGGTGGAAAGTCATTCATTATAGAAAAATGTGGTAGTTTAAGCTTGGTGGAGAGTTTTCAATGATGTCATGGAGATGGTCAGGTGAGTGGATGAAGTCCCTTGATAGTCTAAGTGATAATGACAAAATGTGGAATGTGTTTATCCTAATATGCTTCAAGTATGTTTGGTTGATATTCAACTTTGGCATGGTTAGAGATATTTAGGGATGAGTATTATGATTTTAGGATGTGCAAGAGGTCTCATAATATTTATTCTTTACTTTGGGATAATGATATAGTGTGCAATGTCCTTATCCTAGTATACTTAAAGTATGCTTGGTTGATATTCAACTTTGGCATGGTTAGAAATTTTCAAGGATGAGTATAGTGATTTGAGGATGTGAAATAGGTCCCATAAGATTTTTTTTATGATTTGAGTGATTTTTTTCATAAGTGGAATTTATTTGGTAGTCTATAGTTTTCATCTAGACATTTTGGGTCTAGTGGTAGAAAATTTGAGTAGGTAGTTTGCTGGCATCACCATTACCACATGTGGATGAGTTAGGGGGAGTTGGTCATATGGTTGTGATAAAATTAGCCCCTAGTTTCTATGTGAGAATTATAAAATCTAGTAATGAAATGTGACAAAATATATGCAAGTGTAAAGTTTGGCTCTCGGGCATTTACATTGTGGTAAGAAATGTTGAGTAGGCATTTTGATGGTCGAATATATTTCACATGTGGATGTTTAAGGAGAAGGTGATCATATGGGTTTGTTAATTTTTTTTCCTAGTTTATTTTTTCTAACTTTTAGGTTAAGATATGCAACATGGCAAAAGCTATGCGTGTGCAAAGTTGGTCTTTCTAAATAATTCTTGACATAGTTGGCTCTGTGAACTGATAAATCTAAGGTATCATATTAGGCATTTCAATGTCATTATATCTCAAAAAATTTAGGGTTCTAAGGTAATTTTATTATATGGTTGGATTCTCTTATGTTAGGAGATATTATGGTCCAAATTTGAGATCATGCGAGTAAGCGACGTAAAAGTTATTGAGGTTCAAAGTTGGCTTTTTAGGTAGATAACTATGGTCCCCATACTTAGCCAAATCTACACAAAGTTAAAGTTTAGGACCAAATAGAGATCTAATGGTGAATTAGAGTTCATAAATTAATATCTATGGTGCATATAAATTTAAAGAGGTCAAAGTGTTTGATTCTTAAATTGGGTAAAGATTGAACTCCTTATAAAAGGATCAATGGAGCATGTTTATTCCAAGATGTTAGGATGTTTTAAGATGAGGAAAAAGTGTTCAAGGTTTGAAATTGAGAAAAGGTAAAGGATAAGGATCCAAAAGTGATTGGGTGTTCATATATATTAAGCTAATGGTGCATGTTGCATAATAAAGACTTGGTTGATCGATAGAGATTGATGGTGCATGTTGAGTTAATATTGTAATATTATATGAGATGAGGTCAACATGTTCTTTGTTTAACATTATAGCCAACTTAAATTTTGATTAAGATAAATAGTGCATATTTATTATAAATAAATGAGTACATGAGATGAGCACATGGTGTTTGAGGTTTACTGTGACTATTTGAATTCAAATATTTAAGTTCAACAAAGGAAAATACCAGTGCCTGGTTTATGAGCCATAACTCTCAATCAATGTAAAATCTGACCATGGTGTAAAAATAAAATTTATATAAGACTCAAAATTGAATATATAAATAAGAATTTTAAGATTTAATTATGTTTAAAGTCAAAGATATTGAGGTTCAAAGTTGACTGTGTTCATTCATGTTATGTAAGTAACCCAAGAAGGGTATTTGAGCTCATTCTAATGTTGTTTTGATATATCATGATGAATTAGCTATTGGATCATGTTTCATACTACATGAGGACCATCTATGTGCATTATGAATTTTTTAACAATGATATGCAACATAAACAAAGGTATATAAGTTGAATGTGTATTTGTGCATGGTGACTGTGTACATAAAATGTTGATTAAACCTGCACATAAGAGTGCAATGAAGTCTATAAGCATTTAAGGATGAAAAATGGGCCATGTGGAGTGGAATTATGAATTTTTAAGTGGTCATATGTTCTTTTTTTATTGATGATGTGCTAAGTGGGTAAATAGGTCTCCATGAGACCTATAAGAGCTACAAGGGTATTATTAAAAGGTGTAGCTACTTAAGGGTAACCATCTAGATGGCATGATTAACCTATGAATATTGTATTGATTTGTGTCTAAATTTGATAGATTTATAAAGGATTAATGCATGCCTATTGGCTAACTAATATGGTGATGATTATAATTGTTCTATAAATAGTGAAACCAAAAATGATGGTTTCTTTATTTTTGTGAGGCTTGTGGGAGTGTGAATGTGAATCCAAGTGAAGGAGAGGAACTTAAAAATGTAAGGTACAATTCATTGTAGACCATCATGTGGATTGATAATCAGTCATGCTTTTTTGATCAAGTTGGTCCAGGTGGATCACATAGGTCATTGGACCTAATAAGCCTATAAGAGGCATAATGAGTATGCTCAAGAGGCTGTTTGAGAGAGTGTGTATGGTGAGCAAAGGAAAGGTGAAGGATATGAGTGCCTAGTGGATGGGTTGAAAGGTAGAGTAGGTTGATGATGGTGTGTATGACTTATAGGTCATGTTTTTGAGGTCATAATAGTGCTCTTATAGATTTGAATATTGAGTGTGAGAGAAGGTGAAGAGTGACAAGTAGAGGTCCATCATCAAGTGTTATAGAAATTAGTCCAAAGGTGGATGTGTTCTTAGGTGTTTTTGTGGGTATTCAACATATAAGGGGGTTTTAGCCTCCTTGAAAGGTCAATATTTCTAAATTTTTAGTTTTTGTGGCTGCTCAACTAGACATGTGTAGAAGTTCCTTATGGGATTGTAATCTCACTAAAATAAAGGATGGTAGTTCCTTGATCAGTTGTAAATGGTCTAAATTAGATATTGTCATTATATAACTATAGTCCATATTTTAGGTTTCACTGGGTTTTATTCCCCAAGAGGGTTTTCCATTTAGATAATATGTTGATGTGATGTACACTCTTGTTCATGCTTTGAGTGTATGTGATTTAATGTTTATGTTTTTAGATCAAGTTGATGAATGATGGAATGGTTTTGGAATTGAATGTGAATTGTTGTATACTAATTCACCCTCCACTCTTAGTATCTAATTTAATTAATTGGTATCAAATGAGGTCCTTGGAGGAAGCTTAACATATTTAAGGAGATCCTAAGTAGCACACGATGTCTAAGCAGTTGAAGAAAGAAAATATTGAATTGAGATCAATGGTTAAAAGTCTTGAAGAATAGATTAGCCATATTAAATAGCAAGCAAGTATAATGAAGGATGAAGTGCTTAAATAATTTAAGAGGGATAATGAGAGTATTCAAGTTCTCAAAATTTATTTAGAGGATGCATGTTCAAGCATGAGAGATAAAGGAGATGAATATGTTCAAATCAATACTAATCTAGTTTCCCTAAAAGATGAGTATGAAAAAGTCATAATCAAGATTGAAAAGATTAAAAAAGAATAAAATGAATAAAAATAAGTTAAATAAGATGAAAAACATATAAACAATCTCAAGGATCAGTGAGGGGTAGCTAATGCAAATTTGAAGACAAGAGAAGGAAAATTCAGACATTTTAAGACTCAATTAAAAGAAGCAAATATTATAATTCATTTAAAGCAAGGTGAGCTTAATGAGATTGTTAAAGAATGATCATGATCAACTCATAGATAAGTTGAAAAAAATAAGAAAGGAGCATGAGAAGTCTAAGAAAGTCAAGGAGAATACAAGATCTTAAAGCAATAAAAGAAGGTCTATTAGACAACCAAATGCTTGAAGGTATGTTAGTTTATTTCATGGTCATTGTTATACCTATAATAAGTACTATCATAGAGCTAAGGAATATATAATGAATTCAATCAAGTATGGACATTCATGGAGCTATGATAGAAGGATTTTTTGGCCAAAGATTGATCAAAGTTCAAATCTGTTAAAAGTTACAAATGGTGTTATTTATTTCAGATGTCATAAGAGTGAACATATTATTATATTCTATCCTAATGGTGTTAAGAGGTCTTCAAGGGATGTCAAAGGATATAGAGATATTAGAAGGTATGAGAGAAAGGAAAAACTCAAGTATGGAAACCAAAGGTAATCATTTCCAATTTTTATAGTCATAAGATTGATAAGAAAGATGCTCTAGAAGGCTATGTTGTAAATCAAGATAAGCTCAAGGATCAAGTAGGTAAGATGGATGCAAAAGACAAGAAGAGTCAAAATTTGGTATGTAGACCTAAGATATTAAAGACTAAGGATACTAACCTTATTGAGTCCAAGGGTATTTATGGATTATTTTCCAAGGTGAAAAAAGAATAAAAAATGAAAGAAAGTCAAGAGTTTATGCTATCAACATTTATTGACATATCTAAAGAAAGGAATGAAGTCAAACATCCATTCAAAATCAATTAGATGATGAGGTAGGACTTCAAGTCATAGAAATATATGGAGATATGGGAGTCTCTTGAGTTTTGGGACTTTTAGTCTCTCTATGTCAAATGGGTGTCTCCATCTAGGATTCAAGGAGACACTTGTCAGTTAGAGGAAGCTTGGTGGCCATCAGATATTGTTTGATAAGAAGGTATGAAAAAAATGTATGTTTGTGAATTATATATATATATATATATATATATATATATATATATATAAGAAGCTTGTGAATAATCTAAGTAGTCTTATCATGAGGAGTTATCTTGTTAATAATGGTTGGATGCTTTGGTATAAAGGTAAGTTTCATATATCTATCCACATATCAGTTTGTGGTAGATGCCAGGTGAGCCTATAAGCTAAAGTCCTTTTTTTTAGGCTTATGTTCTAGATCTTACTAAGCCTATTAAAGTCTTGTTGAACAATTGTGTATGCCATGGAAGTTCATAGTGTTCTGATGATGAGGTGTCTCTCTATGAGTATTGACTATGACTGGATAGTATTTGAAGAATTATTAAATATGTCATGATTCAGGTGAAGCATAGAGTTAGGGGGATATTTGTAATTGGTTAGGTCCTAAGATCAGAGGACTAAGCAGTTGAATATGAGAAAGAAGGTATTGAGGTTTTTGTGTGCTCTTGGGTTTATCTATCTTATTGTAGGTCAAAATCCATGGTATAGGAATTCAAAGTTCCCAAATGTAAGGAGGCTTAATTTTTGGTGCAAAAGTGTGTGATGGTTGTCTTTAGATGTACAATAAGTTTCAGAGGAGGGCATTGACCACAGGGAGGTTTGTTAACTCTATTTGTTTTGAGATTCTAGGGTTTTAGGTTATGCTAGAAAAGTGGTTTGAATTATGATTTGAGGTTTGAGGATTCTTAATAAGTTTAATGGGATAAATCAGTTATCAGATCAAGCTTCACAAATATAAGAAGGTTTATGGATTTCATGTTATTTAAGTTTTCATCAAGATGGAAGCCTAATTGGCTAGTAGGTTTATGAAGTAATTATGTTAAAAAGTATGAATAAATTAATTAAAATTAGTGAGATTGAGGGGGGAAATGAGAGTGCTCTAGATATGAATTTTTAGGTCTTGAATGTGTGTCTACTAAAATTTATTGGCTCTACAAGTTCCAAGTATGGCTATAAGGAGTCTAGACATGGCTAGTTTTAAGAAGAGTGTTTTTCACTTAGTTTCTCAAAAAGAGAAAGGTATTTTTATTTCAAGGAGAGTTTTAAGGTTAGTTGATAGCATGTTTCCTATTTGGTGACTAGAATAAAGTTCTGTTGGTGGTCTTTTTGGTAGATTGAGAGAGAAGGCTAGTAAGCATGTGTGGTGGTTCTTCATGGTGTGTGGAGATATAAATATGCTAAAAAGGTGAAATGGATTATATATATTATTAGAATTTCCTCTCAAATGTTTATTGGTGAGTTTCATCAATTTTTATTACTTTTTGTGTTCTTTATTCATTGGTTGCAATGCCTGGTTTAAGACAGTGTTAGCATAGAGCAAGAAAGATGTTATCAAAAAAAGAAGATGCAGGATCAAGGTAATGGGGAATTTTTTATCATATTTATAATTTGGTCCTCTCATATTGGTATTAATTTTATTTACTTAGGATTAATTTGTGCCCACTTTGTCATTGTGTCAAAGGGGGCAAAATTTCTTGTTGTGAGAGTACTTGAAGAGAGAGAAGGAAGGTGAGTTGTATGATGTGTGTTGACATAAATGAAAAAGGGGGATATTTTTAGATAGTTTTAAATCATATCATAGTGATGTCATGGAGATTTATATGTTAGTGTATGAAGTTCCTTGATATTCTAAGTGATAATGACAAAGTGTGTAATGTGCTTATCCTAGTATACTTGAAGTATGCCTAGTTGATCTTCAAATTTGGAATGTTTAGAGATGATCATGGATGAATATGGTAATTTTATGATGTGAAATAGGTCTCATAAGATTTATTTTATGGTTTGATACAATGACAAAGTGTGAAATGTGCTTATCCTATCATGATTGAAGTATGCCTAGTTGGTTAATAACTTTGGCATGGTTAAAGATGTTTAGGGATGAGTATGGTGATTTGAGGATGTGAAAGAGGTACCATAATATTTTTTATATGTTTTAAGTGTTTTTGTGAATAAGTATAATTCATTTGGTAGTCCATAGTTTTCATATAGACATTTTGGGTCTAGTGGTAGAAAATCTAAGTAGGCAATTTGCTAACATCATCATTTCCACATGTGGATGAGTCAAGGGGAGTTGGTTATATGGTTGTGATCACATTAGTCCCTATTTTATATTAGTAAAGTCTAAAATATATCTATAAAGCATGAAAAAATATATTCAAGTGAAAATTTGGGCTCTCAGGCATTTTATAGTGGTTTCTCATAGCCAAATTTGCAATGTGGTAAGAAAAGTTGAGTAGGCATTTTGATGGTGGCATATGTTTCATGCTTGGATGTTTTGATATAAGGTGATAATATGGGTTTGTTAATTTTTATTTGTAGCTTATTTTTTATAATTTTTATGTCAATCACTAAAATGCGAGAAAAGCTATGGATGTGTAAAGTTGGTCTTTCCAGATAATTCTTGACATAGTTGGCTTTATGAAATGATAAATTTAAGGAGGAATTTTAATGAAATTATATCTCACACATGTGAGGGTTATAGGATAAATTTTTAATATGGTTGTATTTTAATATTTGATGAGATAATATGGTCCAAATTTGAAATCATGTGAGCAAGTGAGGTAAAATTTATTGAGGTCCAAAGTTAGCCTTCCAGGCAGATAGCTATGGTCCCCATACATAGCTAAATCTACATGAAGTTAAAGTTTAGGAAAAAATTCAGATCTAAAGTAAATTGGAGTTTTTAAATCAAGATCTATGATACATTAAAATTCAAAGAGGTCAAAGTGTTTAATTCTTAGATTGGGTAAAGATTGAGCTCCTTATGAAAAGATTGACAGAGCGTGTTTATTCCATGATGTTATGAGATGAGGACAAGTGTTTGAAGTTTAGTTATAAGAAAAGTTAAAGGATAAGGATCTAATTGCAAGTGGGTGTTTCTATAGATTAATCAAATAGTGCATGTTGTATAATAAATACTTGGTTGATTTGTAGAGATCAATGGTGCGTGTTGAGTCAATATTGTAAGATTACATGAGATGAGGTCAACATGTTATTTATTTAAAAATATAGATGATTTAAAGTTTGATCAAGATAAATAGTTTGTATTTAATATAAATTAGTGAGGACAAGAGATGAGGACATGGTGTTTGAGGTTTAACTATGACTATTTGAATTTAAATATTTGAATTCAAGAAAAGAAAATACCAGTGCTTAGTTTATGAACCATAACATTCGATTTATGCAGAATTTGACCATGGTGTAAAAATAAATTTTTTATAGGACTCCAAGATGAATATGAAAATATGAATTTTAAGTTTTAATTATGTACATTCAAATATATTGAGCTTAAATTTGACTATGTGTTCATGCATGTTATACAAGTAACCTGAGAAGGGTATTTAAGCTCATTCTGATGTTGTTTTGATATATCATGATGAATTAGCTATTGGATCATGTTGTAGACTCCTTGAGGACTATATTTGTGAATTATTAAGGTTTTAAAAATAATATAAAAAATTAATAAAAGTGTATAAGTTAACTGTGTATTTTTTCATGGTGATTGTGTACACAAAATGTTGATTGAGCTTGCACAAAAGAGTGTAATGATGTTTGTAAGAATTTGAGGATGAAAAAGGGTTCATGTGGAGTGGAACTATGCATTTTTAAGTGGTATTATGTTATTTTTTTGCTTGATGATGTGATAAATGGGTGAATAGGTCTCCATGAGACCTATAAGAGCTACGAGGGCCTTATTAAAAGGTTTAATTGATTAAGGGTGACCCATAGATGCTATGGATAACTTATGAATATTGTATTGAGCTATGTATCAATGTGATAGATGAAATAAGGATTAATTCAAGCTTATTGGTTGACCAAGATGGTGATGATCATAATTGCTCTATAAATAGTGAAACCAAAGATGATGGTTTATAGATTTTTGTGTGAGGCTTGTGAGAGTTCAAATGTGTAGCCAAGTGAAGGAAAGAACCTTCAAAAGAGAAGGTATAGGTCATTAAGTACCATAAGGTGGATTGAGAATCATCCATGCTTGTATGATCAAGTTGGTGTAGGTGGATCACATAGGTTATTAGACATAATATCCTAGAAGAGGCATAATGAGTGAGTATGCTCAAGAGGTTGTTTGGGAGACTGTGTATGGTGAGTGAAGGTAAGGTGAAGGTTATGTGTGTCCAATATATGGGTTAAAAGGTAGAGTAGGTTGATGATGGTGTGTATGACTTGTAAGTAATATTTTTGATGTCATAATAGTGCTCTTACAGATTTGAATATTGAATGTGAGTGAAGGTGAAGAGTGATAAGAAGAATTCCATCATTAGGTGTTGTAGACATCAGTCTAAAGTTGGATTTGTTATTTGGTGTTATTATGTTTTCTCAACATATAAGTGGGTTGTATCCTCCTTGTAAGGTTAAACTTGATAAAGGTATAGTTGTTGTGTATCCTAAGCTAGACATGTGTAGAAGCTCTTTGTGGGATTGTAATCTCACTAAAATAAGGGATGGTAGTTCCTTGATCAGTTGTAGCTTATCTAAATTGGATCTTGTCATTATAGGATTGTAGTCTAGATTTTGGGGTTTAGTGGGTTTTATTCCCCAAGAGGGTTTCCCACATAGATATTGTATTGATGTGGTGTATGCTCTTATTTATGCTTTGAATGTATGTTCTTTCATGTTTATGTTGCTAGATCAAGTTGATGAATGATGGAATGGTTTTGGAATTGAATGTTCATTATTGTATATTGATTCACCCCCCTCTCGTAACTACTTTCAATAAAGCTCAATTAATGATCTAGGATGGTGTGTTTCATTTCAGATGTTGTGCTCCCACATTCTTTCTCTCTCTCCATTATCTTATATATCCCATTATATTCTCCATGACAAGGGTTCTCAAATTTTAGAATTTTCATCTTTCTAGGAGACAAGGATACTCATTCAGACTCTTATAAAAGGGTGCTCATTTGATATGGCTAAACTCTATCAAAATACAATAAGAACTACCTATTAAAGTAATATGATTGAATCTTTACCTATCTCTTGAATTTTATTAGTGCTTAAGTATGTTTGTGTATGATGAATTCAAGAAGGAGAATCTTCCTAGTTAATTGTACTTTTGATTGCCTCCTTGAATGTCTTTTCAAGATATTATAGGTCTAGATTAGTGTTCTGCTTGAACCTATTCTATGAAATACTTATGAAATTAATGAGATTATGGAATCCATAGTTGTCTTATATTGATCTAGTGTGGTTTCAAGAATATGTGAGTGTCCATATAAGTTTGGTGCATCACTTTGGTTAACTTTATTAGGAGCCCTTATCCCTTTTCTAACCCTTTTCCCTATGCAAGTATTATTTTAGGTGAACATCAAGAGTAAGTTAGCCTTCTCCGGAGGTTTAACCCCACCATAAGTTACCCACAGCTTGGGGTTGTCCCAATATTATGGATCAATTTGAAGGGACCTAAAAAACCCCCTTCAAGGGTGAATATTGAGCCCATAATAGGAATATCATCAAACCATAATTCATATTTGTAAGTTTTTCCTATATAAAAATTGATTAAATAACTTTTATATACTCTAACCTCATTTACATTCTTAAACCATGAAATTTGATAAGGATAGGGGTGTTTTTTACATTGTATTCTTAGTTTATCTACAATTTCTTTAGAAACTATATTTTCACAACTACCACCATCAACAATTAATTTCCATGTCTTACCTCTTTAAGTGCACTATTTTCAAAAAATATTTTTACACAACCATGAATCACCACATTTTTTATTCTTCCCATGTTATTTAATTTGAGCTACCATTATCCTCCTTATATGATATTTTATCCTATGTCTACTTCTACAACTTCTACATTTATTTTATTTTATTTTAGAATCAACCAAATTTGGTCTTAGGCAATCTTCATCCCTTATTTCTTTTTCATGATAGTGCAAATATTAAAATGATTTATGTATTTTTTATTTGAATATGTGATAAGCATAAGGTCTAAGTGGACCATTCCATCCTATACCACCACCATATCCCCTACCTCTTTGAAATCCTCTTCCTCTTTGCACATATCAAAACCCTTGTTGATTATCCTCTTTTTTTCGTACCATGGGGTGATCCTCCTGTAGTGAAATTAAACCCATATCACCCCCTTATTAGTGGTGATTGTTCTCTTTTTTACTCAGTCAATATTTTAGAATCCTATCTATTTTGATTTAATTGTACCTTTAAAGCTAAGCGATAAGCCTCTTCCATGTAAATTATTCTATGAATTCTTAATTCATCTTGAATAGAAAACTTAAAATCATTTATATACCTTGTGGCCATTTATTATTTTGTTTCATTATGATCCACTTATATGAAAATATTTTAAAACTCATATTTATATTATTATTTATTGTGGTCCTTTTTACTTAAATTATGGAATATTATGTAGAGGGTTTGTGCATAATATATAGGAAAAAATTATCCCTCGGTTTCTTTACCATCTTATTTCAAGTGTTGATATTTTCATTACCCTTTCTTTGTCTCTCTTTCTATATGTTATCCCACCAAATAGTTTGATTTCCCTTTAAATTAGTGCATCAAAAATTCAATTTATTTTATTCTCTTAGACATTTCCATTAGAAAAAAATTTCATGCTATTTGGATAGTCTATCAACTCCTCTAGTTTTAAGCTACCTCCATACTCTGAAACATCAACCTTGATTCCTTCATTCCTTTAGTTTAAAGTTTGAACCATTAATTTTTTACATTGATGGTGGTTATTATTGTTATTACTCATTTTTATAAATGTATTCTTCACAATATATTTATTTATTTATTTCCTCTCCCACTTGACTTTATCTTTGATTTATGTCATTTATGACAATTGTAGTTAGTTGTTCCACTGGTATCTACAATTGTTGCATAATCTCATTCATCTATGAAATTCATCCTCATCCTCTTGTCATATTTACACCTATTATTAAATCATATAATACTTCAAAAAATAATTTCAAAACCCAATACAAATTCATAAAGATATTACCTCTAAGAGTTCAACTTGCTCTGATACCAGATGATGAATCCCACATACTAGCAAAGTAAAAAAAATCTAAAATTATGTAAAAAATATTATTTATTTACTCTCTTGAATGAATAAAATTATTAAAATAAAAATCATCTCTGAATTGGAGTTGACATGCAAAAATTGAAAATCTAAAAGAAAAATAACTCGCCCTACTATTTTTAGCAACTACTACTTTTAGTAAGTTTTACATGGAAGCTTGAATAGGATTGAAAATATCCACTTATTCTATAAAAAAATAAAATGAAACTATCAAAAAAAATTAAACTCAAGTTCATGTTTGGGTACAAAAATAGCCTATTTATAAAATTATAAAAACCCTAAAAACATATATTAAAATTGATATTCAGACCCTTAGATGGTCCCATATTGCCTTTAAAAAGTTTTGAAAATGTCCCCAATGAGATATGGATGGATATGGTTGAAATAATTTTTTTGAGACATTATCTTGGTGTGAATGGGAGCTTAAATATAATTACATATCAAAATTTATGGCCTTTGTAAGATAGGACTCTATATCATTCTCCTCTTATTAAAAACAACTCAGCTCCTATGAGTTACACTGATTATACTCCTACCATTTATTCTTATCAAAAAATTTAAGCTCTCATTATGAAATCCAAGTGTTGTGTTCCTATTTTAGTCCTTCCAATTATACCAAATACATGTTATAACCTCTTTGTATTATGCTTATTATTTTCTTATCTAGAACATGTACTATATTTTCTTTTTTCTTCCTTGGTACATATTTCTACCAATCTATTTATTCATATCATTCCCCTTCAGCATATTATACATGAAAACATATAAACTTGAAACATTAAATACTAGATAAATATCAAAAGTCTTTGGTAAACTCACCTCATACGCATTGTCATTTATTTTATTCACAATTTTTCATGGACTAATTTTCTTGTACTTCAACTTGTTACATGTTTCCTAGGGAAATATTTATTATATAAAATATAACATCACCAAATTTCATTCTTAAAATACATTTGAAATTCTTGTTACATATGCTACTACTTTGAACTTTTCAATCTTTCTTGTATCTTTCTTATTACTTCCTCTTACAACTATTGTATGTGCTTTGATAATGCTTATGTATCATCATTAACTCATTTTGCATTTGATAACTACACCAAATATAAAATACCTATAATATTTATTCTATAAATAACATAAACATGTGAATTCCTATTTATCTATTTATAACTATTATATGAAAAATCAACATGTGATAAATCTAAGTCCCATTGCTTGGGCTTCTTTCCAATTATGCATCTCAACAAATTTCCAAGTTCATGTTTAATACTATTTTTCCATCTATTTTGGGGTGGTAAGCACTGCTAAAATATAATTTAGTTCCTAGTTTCTTCCATAGATTCCTCCAAAAATGACTTATAATTTTTGTATCCCTATTTGATATGGCTTTTGGAAAACCATTCAATCTCATAACATCCTTAAAAAATAGTTCTACTACTTTAGTTATATCATTAGTTTTATTAGATACAATAAAATGAGCCATCTTAGAAAACCTCTCTACAAAAAAAAAATTGAATCATTACCTCTCTATATTTTTAGAAACTTAAACACAAATTCAATACTCAAATTTATCCATGGTCCTCTTAGAGCCTATAATGACATGTACAACCTTGTATTTTATGCATGACCTTTAGCATCCTAATAGATCTTACATCTTGAAACATATATTTTCACATCTTTCTTAATATTTGGATAAAAATACTTCTCCTCCACCAAAAATACTGTCTTAGTCTTACTAGAGTATCTACCCAAATCACCTTTGTGAAATTTTCTTATAATATTATCTCTTGGAGATCCAACTAGCATACATAATTAATTTACCTTGAAGAGATAACCATCTCATATAAGGTTATCATCATAAATAGTAATTGTCTCACCAGTTAATGGATTTCTAAATTACTCAACCATATTTCTCAAATATATATCAATATCATATAATTCATTAAAAACTTAAAGTCCAACTAATTCACTCACCATAGTAGTTAACAACATCATTCTCCTACTCAAAGCATCAACTATCTAATTTTATTTTCTTGATTTATGATTCAAAACAAAAGTATATCCCTACAAGAAATTAGGGTTAATTTTAAGAGGCCTTATTGGATAACCTATTAGAAATATTTAAGAAATCTAGAAAAATTTGATTCATAGTTGTGATGAATCCTCTACGGGCAATGGTGAATTTATCAAGTTTTTGGAAGAGTGAAATTAAGTAGTTTCCTAGTTATTTTATTTTATTTTGTATAACCATTTGGTTATACCAAAATATAGATGCCAAATGTAATTGATAAAATGTTACAACAAAAAATATTACCAAAAGGATGCACTGAATGACCACACTGAATGGTTGTGTCAAATGGTATCACCGAATGGATACATTGAATGGATACACGAGATAGAAGATAGATGTTGAACATTAACATCAAAAGATAGATGTTGAATAATAGGTATCAAAAAATAGGTGTTGAATGGTAGGTACCAAATGGTGTGTGTTGAATGGTAGGTTCTAGATAGTGTGCACTAAAATATAGATGTTGGATGATCATACTGAATTGAAGGTTGGGCAAAGGTGTCTAATGGAAAGGTCGAGCCATGCTTCCAGATAACCAGTTTGGTTAGTATGCTATCTGATTTCCTAGTTACCTCCATTTTCTTATAAATAATCACCCTTTACCCTCATTTTAAACATTTTGTAGAATATATTTATCATCTGTCCTTTTCCCCACCCACAACAATTTCCTAGACATGGAAATAAAATACATTTTCAAGTACTTGCTATGGCTAGACACTTTGAAGATCATATAGTAGCTGGATGTGTACAGTGATTAGATTTAAAAATGTACCTTTAGTATCCTAATGTATATGCCTGAGTGTGAAATAAAAATTAAGTTAATCAAATTGCTAATGTTTTCCTATAAACCTAATGAGAAGAGATTCACTATGAACATCGACTCCAAATTGATTTACTTTTGTACATCATTAGAAGATATTTACAATCTGATATTTCTTCCATTTCATAATGCAAATCCTATGACTCCAAAAGTAATGCTGACAGATGATGACAAGAAATATTTGGAGTCATTTTTCATCTTGTAGATCAGTTCAAATGGTATGTAATTGTATCTTTTTAAAGTCAAAATTCAACTTTTGGTACGTAAATTTATTTTTAATATTGAAAATTCAGCTTTTCATTCCTCATTTTTCACTTTCATTTTAGATTGTTAAAAGAGGGGCCTCCACATGGAATACATTTGTGATCCTTTTTTTAAAGCAATGTTTCAAATTTTCCTCACAAAAATAGTATTGTAGGGAAGACCATTATATATTCCCTATTGGGTAGTGATTTACATTATTTGTACTCCTAATTTGAGATATGATTGGTGCACTTTCATTTCCTCTAGAATAAGGATTGAATTAAATTATGATTTGACCAATCCTAGTTCCAAATTTTCTTGATCAAAGTTTATTCTAGAATTATACTATGAGGCCTTATATGACCTCCAAAAAATTGTGACTCAAATTGTGATCCATACAAAGATGAACACAAACATTTTGTCTATGGATGAACACAAGGTTAGTTTATTTGTTAAACTAAGGTTTAATATTTGTTTATTTGTTAAACTATTACCAAATTAAGGATGTAATATTTTAGGCCTTTATGACATGAAAATGATCAACCTCAAAAAAATAGCATGCAGTTGAAGGATCTACATATTCTAAGTTTGCAAAATCATCCTTGCATTCAACTCAAATTTTGAAACATATAAGAGTTTATTCTCCATTGTCTCCACATGTGAGTTTACTATTTAAAAATTTTAAATGATATTTTAAATTTTAAGTGCATTATTTTATTTATTTATTTTATTATTGAAGTTGATTCAAGATCAACTAAGGTTTTCATGGAACAATAACCACTACAACAAACCCCAACATTTAATGTGCCTTCTTGACTTTCTATGCAAGGTATTTTACATTTCATGTTTTGTTTTTTTTTTGTTTTTGGATTATAGTTTTTTTATGACTAAAAGTTTTCATAATATACCAGCTCAAACCACCCGAATCACTTGTAATATGGTGTGTACATTAAAATAGATACTATCTCCAAATACAAGTACTAAACTGTTAATTTCAAATTAGCATATAGTTTTGTTTTTAAAAATTACCATTTTTTAAATAATTTACATTTTATAGGGCACCCTCATTCTATGAGGAAAATTATGCCACTACCTTCACCCCTAAATGTAGTTCACACAAGGGGGAAGACCCTTCCATTACCATAAGTGCCATCACCTAGCAGAGGAACAATGCAATTATTGTGTTCTAAATTCCCCACTTTCTTTATCAGAGGTATATCAAGTGCATAGGGATTAACTTACATAAAATTGATCTTGATGAGGAATATTTAGGAACTAAAAGTGGTGAAATTGGTGGATCTACTTTCAATCCACATGATTTTATCTAGGGACCAAATGTTCATGTGATTGATCAAGAAGAACCTTGTACCTCTTCACCCCCATGCCACCAGTGAATGTTGTCTTATCTGACGATGCCATTAAATATTTTCCATTAAATTTTTTATTATCATAAAGTATTATTTCAAGTCTTAATGAGGGAATTATAGATGAGTTAAAAAATGTATTGATTTGGGAGTTTCAGGAAAATGCATTAATTAAATAAATAAATGCTTGTTATCAAAACCACTCCTAGTAAGAAATTTTGTTTTCATTGGTGTAACATAAACCCACAAAGATTGATGCTTTGTTTGGTCAAGCTAAATTTGGGCCAATTATTATTTATAATATTTAAAATGATAATGTGTTGAGTATTATGCTTAATAGGTTGGAGAATTTGAATGCAAATGCCTAGGCATATTTTAATAAATAGGAAAAAGACATCAACTTTGTTATGATTGCAAACTCAGAGAAGGAAAAATCTTTGGTAATGTATCTTCATTTTAATGAAATTTCATGTCATACTTATTTGTGTTTGAATGTAATTAGATTTTATTTTAAATTGGAGGCACAATATGAGAATTTGAAAAAAGAAGTTGAGATCCTCAATGTACACTTGAAAAATGCAAGAAAAAGTTTGTATTCTGCCATTCAATTCAAGGATAAGCTTGTTATGTTGAATAAATAAAAAAACACACTCTAAAAAATAATTAAAGAACAAGGAAATATCACGATGAATTATTTAATTAGAACATAGATGCCGATCTAAGTCTAATTTTTGTAAGAGATGTTGCAGAAGAAGAAAAAGAAAATCTTGCTCATATTAATTCTATGGTTGAGGATCTTGAAAGGGCAAAGATATTGAAGGATGACACAGAAGAAGTTATGGTTGAGAAAGTGGCTAAGTGAAACCCCAAAAAAATGTTAATTTTTTTATGTTTTAAACTCTCTAAAATTTGAAAATAATGTTTTGTTTAAAACATATATTTTAAATGAAAATTTCAAGTTTAGATTTGTAATGCTTATTTTGTTAAGTTTTAATTAGTGGATGTACCACATAGATTGTAATTGCTTTTTGAGATGGATTTGGTGTTAGGCTTTAGCATGAATTTTAATTTTAATTTTATGATGTTGTAAAGTCACTATTATAAATATGAGTTTATTTAGCTGATATAGTTCAAATAAAATACTGATGTGGACTACAATTGTTTTTTGTGATGGATTTAGGGCTAGACTAGATCATGTATTTGAATTTTAATTGTATGATGTTGTAAAGTCACTATTATTAAATATGAGTTTATTTAGTTGATGTAGTTCACAAAAAATAGTCATGTGGATTGTAATTATTTTTTGTGATGGATTTGTTGTTAGGCTTGAGCATGAATTTGAATTTGAAGTTATGATGTTGTAAAGTCATTATTATTAAATATGAGTTTATTTAGTTGATATAGTTCAAATAAAATATTGATGTGGAATGCAATTATTTTTTGTGATAGATTTGGAGCTAGGCTTGAGTATTAATTTGATTTTGAATTTTATGTTGTAAAGTCATTATTATTAAATATGAGTTTATTCAGTTGATGTAGTTCAAACAAAATAGTGATGTGGAATGTAATTGTTTTTTGTGATGGATTTGGTATTAGGCTTGTGCATGAATTTGAAATTGAATTTATGATGTTGTAAAGTCACTATTATTAAATATGAGTTTGTTCAATTGATATAGTTCAAACAAAATACTGGTGTGGTCTGCAATTATTTTTTGTGATGGATTTAGAGCTAGGCTTGAGTAAGCTTTTGATTTTGAATTTTATGATATTGTAAAGTCATTATTATTAAATATGAGTTTATTTAGTTGATGTAGTTAAAAAAATAATGAAATTAGTTATGGATTGTAATTGTTTTTTCCTTTGGATTTGGACTGAGCATGGATTTGAATTTGATGAGCTTTCATCTTGTTCCATTATTTTTTTAATTTTAGATTAAGTTCTTTTTTGAATTTGGTCATGTTGTTCAATAGTCTTGTTGTGTTCTATCACCATTTTATTTGACTTGAAATTCATATTTTAAAGCTAAAAGTTAAAACTCTTAATATGGTGCTACAATATCAAATTATAGTTTTTTCAAAATTTATAAACAAAATGTATTTGCCAATACAATTAAAAACTAATTAAATAAAATGGAAAGTTACATAATGAATGGAATAAAATTTTCAAATGAAAATACTATCCATAATTTTAATGAATTTAGTATTTGAAAATTTTAAAAATATAAAAAATTATATGAATTTGGAATTTAGAATATGATAATTATAATAAATATACAACAAATACTCTGGTAGTTGAAACAATCCTACACAAACTTGCTCATCCTCAGTGACATTTGCATCTACCATGTCAGTGCCATATTCATTGTCATTATTTACATCCTATCTATTTATGGTTGTATTGTTGACTCCTCTTCTTTCAATTAGATAGCTCCATGTTGCTAGAGTTCTTTTATAAGGAAACATGTCCACAACATAACGTGAAACATACAATCTCAAATAAGTTTCTAATTTTTTATCCAATCTATTTCAAGTTTTGACTCAATGAATGATAATGCACTAAATACTCTTTCATCTTCCACTGAGCCTAGAATCATTGTTTGACAAAGCTCATATAATCATAAATATTCACTTAGACTTTCCTATAAAATACTACTAGGATAAAGTTTTTTCTATAGCCATGTAATTACCCCATTTTCTATTGGTTTGATTAGATGATGATATTGTTCAAACATTATAATTCTAAAATGATTAACTGAGATGTCATTAAATACTTTCCTAAAATACCTTTTGTTTCAAATCCATTATCCTCTATAGGTTTACCAAAATTCTTTACAAGATAACAAATGCATTTGTGAAATAAATTTCTAATCAGCTTTTGACTATTATTATTGTTCTAGAAAATGGGATTCAGAACTACCATGGCCTTCAAAAAATAATCCCTTTAAAAAATGTTCTCTGATCTCCATAGATAATTTTTATGAAATGTCACTCAGTTTCATACAAGTTTTAGATAGAATAGTATCATATAGAATATGTGTTATAGGCGGTTCTTCAGATTTAGCTCCCACAAGATTAGGTCTTTTGTAAAAAGTGTACATTGGTATCTCCTTGCCATTAATAATGACACAAAGATGATCATTGATATTTAATTTCAAATAGATCTCAAATTTCCTTAAATATGCAAACATTTCCAACTACTAAAAATAGGGCCTTGAAACTTTTTATTGGAAGAGTATAGTATATCTAGAGATTGACATACTTATTTTCTTAGCTGTATGAAGTCAACAATATAAATGGATCTCTCTTAAGCATATTTCATTAAATAATTCATTTCATTTAGCATTGGGAGAATTACATATAATGTCAATAGTGTTTCCAAAATTGTACAACCAATCTTTTGACTTGTCAATTTCTCTATGATATTTATACATAAAACCTACTAATGAGGGATATTTTTTTTAAAAATTGGCATGTAGGTTCATACATAAAAATATATCTTGTATCAACATCTTTCAACAGTTTCTTACCATCAATCACTCTTATTAAAATTTGGAACTCTAAATTTTTTTTGGATTGCTTGACATATAAGCATGTAAGTCACGAATGAGATCCTCCACTTTTGCCACATTAGAAAATTTGCTAATTATTTTGTATGAAAGATTCATCCTATGATACATGTAATGAATTGTAATCATATATGGGGAAACTATTTTTTGCATCCAAACACACAAACCATTTCTATGGCCCCTACATAACTAATGTACCATCAACCCCATTACACACCAACTTTGTAGTTATTGCATAATCATCCATCTTAGATTTATATTTCAAATTAGATGCAACAAATTTATAAAGATTGTATGGATTGTAATTTTCTACCATTTTATGAACTGCTAGTAGATGAGGTTTCCTTGATTAGTTCTCAAAAGTATAAACATGCATGCAAACCTAGGATGTGTTGTCAATTATTGTGACCTCATCAATGGATAGTGAGATGAATAGTGAATTTTGAACTTTTTTTTTCAAATCTTCTTTCTCAACTATTGCTAGACATTTTTCAATTTTCCAAGCACTATTATCTAACCAATGTGATTGTGGAATATTCAAAAATCTATTATGTTGAAATAAAATCTTATAATCTAAAAAATAAAAAATAGGCCTGCCTTTTTTTATAATATGGTATATAGTAGAGAACTATATATATTTTTCCTTTAGATGGAAACTACATAACTTTTCCAAAATTTGCTTTGATTGTTCTCCATTTCTTAAAAATATGTTTTTGACGTTTCTTATCATTTTCGTACTAGCATGTATATCTTACATGCATGCATTATTCTAAATTTTTCACTTATGTGTTCTTGTTATCGGTCCATCTAGGTGCTTCATTATCACATACACTTTTCTACAATGTTTCTCAATTGTCTAACTTCATTTGTATTCTATGTTTATTTCCTAGTTTCTAGATGCATATTGTACATTTGCATTCTATTGGAGTATCATCAAAAATTTTAAGATCTACAAGTTCAATGAAGGTAAATTTCATTTCCTAGTCAGCCTTAAAGGACTTTCTAATTTTCCATCTACTTATCTTCCTTTCAAAAATATTTTTGAGTGGTGTTTTCAGTTGAACTTTGTGTTAGGTGAGAACCAACAATCTATTTTTCTACTTGAGTGTCATGATCATTGTCATCAAAAACTAATGTAGCATCTTCGAGTGGTGGCATGCCATCATCAAACTAATCTTCAAGGGGTGACATGTTATTCTAGTTAATTATTTCTTGTGAGATATTAGTGGGGATTTATACATGTAAATTTTAATATTATTGAATAGTTAAAGTCAAATTCATGATAAGCTAAAAAATAGTAAATAACTATATTTTGAGTGCATTATGATTGTGTGGGATTTTTGATTGGATCTTTAAAATAAGATAATATGCTCAATTTTCCTATTAATTGGCCTATACTTTTACCATTTTCACCAGATGTCATGATGATCAAGGATGCAACACTTTAGATCTATTATCCAGTACCAGAGTAGGTGCTACAATTTGGTTCTACCATTTTATGGTAAAACCATTTTGATTTTTAATTTTATCATCCACTCATAGAGTGGATGCCACCATTTGGCACTTTTATTTAACACTATCATTTGGTATTGTTATTTGGTACTATCATAACGCATTATCATTCAACACTATCATTTGGTTCCTATATTCAGCACTATCATTTAGTTTCTCTATTTGGGTGATGTTTTTTAGTGCTGAAGATTGTATAATTAGTTTTGGTATTGTCATTTAATTATGGTCCTTTGGTTATACTTATAGTGTGGGTGTTGCCTTCTTTGATAATAAGGGGTGGTTATCGAAAGTATATTTTGATATCGAGGGCTGGTTATACTATACATATGTGGTGAATTAAAGTGTAATATAAGATATTATTGTAAATGGTTGGCAAGCTAACCTCCAAAATAATTTATATTCCTAAATTTTTGGCAATCCAAACCCATCTACCAACCCTAAAAAATTGCCAAAAACAAAATTCAAAAATTGAATATTCATGAAATAATGAATATTCATCGCTAAAATTTACCATGCAAGAAAGAGACCCACTTTATACATCTATTATTTTACTTCTTTTTAATGTTTACATACTTCAAGGTCTCTAAGTTTTTAAATAAGATAAACTTAGGCATCGAGTAATGCCTCTAGTGTCTTAATTCTTGTATAATGCCATAAAATCTAATATCATATTTATAATAATTATTTCTTACCTCATTAAATTTATCACTAAATTATGTTATTGGCCTTCTTTATTCACTCAACATAGAACCAATTACCACATTTGAAGCATCATAATCCATCTTAAACACTTTGTTAAAATTTGGTAATGTTAAAATTCGTTTTATGTAATCTTATTATTTAAAAATTAAATATTTTTTTGTTTCATTTTTACATACAAAGTAATTTACTCTCATGTAATCTTTTATTAGTGCATCAATACTACTAAATTATTAATTAACTTTCTATAAAAATTTCATAAACCATGGAAACTTATTTCCTATGTGATACTTTTTGGAATAAACCACTCAAAAATTTTCTTTACCTTTTATCCATCCATTCTTATACCATTTCATAAAAATATAAACCCGAACATACATTTTTTTTTCTCATAAACTTACACTTATCCATGTTTACATAAATCTTCCCCTTTATTAATTATTCCAATACCACTGTCAAATGCCTTAAATGCTCTTCTTTACTTTTACTGAATATCAAATGGTCATCACAATAAACCAATATAAACTTACTAATGTAATATCATAGCATTTTGCTCATCACCCTCATAAACATGTTTTCTGAAATAGATAATATAAATGGCATCACCTTCCACTCATATAATATAGACATAGTCTTAAATATTATTTTCCATTCATCTCCTTCACCTATCTAAATATGATAGTATCCAATCCTTAGATAAATATTAGTAAAGTATTTTTCTCTTAAAAAAACATCCATCATGTAATATAAATGAGGTATACAAAATCTATATTTGATAGTTATTTTATTTATTTTTATACTATCCACACACATCTTCCATGTCCCATATTTCTTTGGAGTTAGCAATGTTTTGGTTGCACATGGACTCATGCTCTTCGGAAGTGTAACTTCTTTGGAAAATATTTATATACAAACTTGAATCACCACCTTATTTATTTTGTGCCTATTATTTCCTTAGGGATATCATTATTCTCATCATCATGATATTTATCCTATCTACTATTGTAAATTCTATTTTTTTTTCTTATGTTTTAACCTTAATCAAATTTGCTCTTGGGAAATCCTCCTACCTCCCTTCTTTATAATGATAGTGTGAACACTCAAAGGTTATGTGTCCTTATTTTTTGAATCTATAATAAACATAATTTCTCTATGGACTATTCCATCCTCTACCACCATTGTAGTCTCTACCTCTCTAAAATCTTCTTTGCATATATCAAAAACCTTGTTGATTATCCTCTTATTTTGGTACCACATGGTGATCCTCCTTTAGTGGAATTAATACCACCTTACCCCATTATTAGAGGTGATTTTACTCTTTTTATCCCACATGATCTTCTAAAATCCTATCTATTTTGATTTTATCATATAAGATTTTATCATAATATAAAGGAAGAAATGTTTCCCTCAACTGGTTCTCCATCTTGTTTCAATTTTTGATATTTTATTTACAATTTCTATATCTCTCTTTATGTAGGTGATCCAACCAAATATTTACACATACCTTAAAATTCATTCATAAAAAATTTACCTTCTTGTCTTCACTCATAATTTCCATGTTATTTAACTAGTCTATCAACTCCTCTAGTTTTAAACTACCTCCATACTCTTAATATTCAACCTTGATTCCTTCATTCTTTCCCTCTAAATAATGAACCATAATTTATTACATTGATGTTCGATGTTCTTATTCTTTCTCATTTTTATTGATGTATTATTTATGATATGTTTCTTCCTCTATTTCCTCTCCCACTTTCCTTAATTTTTTATTTGTGACATTTGTGACAATTGAAGTTAATTGTTCCACTTACCTCTTTAGCTATTGAATAGTCTTGTTCATATATTAATTTCCTCCTCACCCTATTATAATAAATACACATGTTATTTAATAATAGAATAATCTCACAAAATATACTTTTAGAACCCAAAAAAAACACAAATATGTTTCCTCCAAGAGTCAAACTTGCTTTGATACTAGTTGATGAATCCCATAGACTACTAGAACAGAAAAACTAAATGTGCACAATACTAAAAATTTTAGGAGAAAAATATTATTTATTTATTCTAATTCAATGAATAAAATCATTACATAAAATTACTTAAATAAAACTCAAGTTGAAATTGGAGTTGACATGAAAATTTTGAAATTTTAAAAAGAAACTTGCCTTGTTATTTTTAATAAATTTTGCATGCAAGCTCAAATAGGTTTAAAATATCCACTTATCCTCTAAAAATTAAAATTAAAATAATGTACATATTTCAAATCAAGTTCATTTCTAGGTACCAAAATAACCTATTCTAAAAATAGAAAAATCTCATAAAATATATAAAAATGCATTTTTGAATCCCTTAAATGGTTAAGTATAGAATATAAAATGTTATTAAAATTTCCCTAAATAGAATGGGAGTGTTATGGATGAATTAAAAATTTTGAGACCTTCATTTTGTCATGAACGTGAGATCAAATGGAATTAAAAATCAGAATTTATGGCCTCCAGAAGATAGGTCTTTGCATCATTTTAAAACATTTTTAGACCTTTGTTTTGGTGTGAATAAGAGATAAAATATACTTATGGATAAAAAAATATGACCTCAAAAATATAGGTCTCCACATCATTTTAAAACTTTTCGATACCTTCATTTTGACATTTAAAAAAAAAAAAACCAAACAAACTTACTAAACAAAAGTTACAACCTCTAGAAGATAAGTCTCTGCATCATTGGGAAACATTGAGATTGTTGAAATAAAATGTTTAGAGCTATATATTTTCATATATGACCCAAACATATGTATCTAAATACTTTTTTTATATTATGGTAAATTCTAATGTTTTTCAGAATCAAGATGAAGAAAACATTCCCAAGCACTCTATTCTAAATTCATGCATATAGGTTTGTATGATTTCAAAAAATTTTAAATACTTTAATAAATAAATTTAATGTATACGATTTTATATTATTACAAAAAAATATGGCTATTATTGTGGACTATCTAAACCTAGTTTTTTAATCCATGATGACTAGATTATTCCACTTTTCAAGCATGTAATAAAATACGGGTATCACGATCCAATCTAAAAATACTCTTGCCAAGTCAAAATGAAAATATAATCTAGAGAAACAAAGAAATGAAATATATTAGTACTAATTTTTGGAAGTCTCAGTGAGCTAGACTATATAAAAATGATCATAACCAAGCTTCTATTTGACTAACTATTTTCCACTCTTAATAGGAATCCACCAAAGAAAACTACATGGTATCCTCTTTTCCTATAGTTATATTTTCCTTCCTCTTTTGAACCTATGAATAACTTCATTAATGAATCTTCCTCATTTTACCCTACCATCAAACCCTATATTTGGCTCCCTCTACATATATTCAACAATTTTAGAAATACAAGCACTCTAAACCCACCATCTCACTTTTAGGTTATTTTTTAATTTTAGTTCATACAATAATTAGTTTTTTATTTGGTTTAGATTATTTTTTAAATTTAAAAAAATTATGAATAATTATTATTTTTATGTCATAGAGTATATTTGTTAAATATATCTATCTAAAACAACAATAATAAATATTAATTTAAAAAAAATTATTTTGGATTTTACGTATACTAAAATGATTAATAAATATGTTAATTTATTTTAATATTTAATATATACTATGAAAAATTACTTCAATTATGTTGCATTAATGTGTTGGGATTAAAAAATCTTTCCTAGAAAATATTAGACTGTAAACTCTACTAGATGGCAAAGATATTAGAATTTTTTACTATTGGAATGTTTCATTAAAACTATTATTAAAAAAAAATCACATGATGTTACATAAAAAATAATTGGAATTGATGACTTAAACTCCTTTATAGAGGAGTAAATCCAGCTCAAAATAAGGAAAGGCCAATGAAACACAACAAGTCAAAAAAATGAAACAACTACAAAAGAGATGTCCAAAAAGATATTAATCACTACCCACTTCACTAGAAGGAGGAGATGGAGGATCATCCTTATGTGGTTGATTAATCCAATAAAAAGGCTCAAACAAGGGAGGATTAAGAGCAATTCATCCATCCATGGGGTATAGAGGAGCCAAAAAAATATAATGCCTCACCTAAGAGGAGTCTACATCACATTACCAATAAGATCAAGACCAAGAGTAGGCAAAATCCATTGAGATGGACCAATGATGGATTTCCCAAGAGGGGGCAATGGAATTAAACCCCACTATTGAGGAGATGTGTACAAATGAATTTAGTTGTGTGATCATGTCCACAAGTATTTGGGCTCTAGTGGTGGAGAGTCATGTGGTGGAAGATATAATGGGACATGACTCATGGTATAAGGATCACTCCCTAAATTCTCATGAAACTTATTTAAATGTTTGATATTTATGACCACCTTTTAAGAATGGGTTTGAATATGTATAAAATCCTAAGATATCATACACACTTTGTATTTAATGGTGAAGTGACAAGATGTTTCTTCATTATTAAAAAAAATAGAGTTTCTATATTTCCATAATTGAAAAAAATAACAACTTTGAAATTTTTTCATAGAAAAGATATATATCTTGTCCAATTTTTAAAATCCTGAAAGAAGGACAAACATTATGAGAAAGGCTCAGGATGGAAGGGTTGGAAGATAATATATATCCATCGATAAGAAAATTGAGCTTTTAGTCATGTACAAACTATATAATTAAAGGAATATGGTATAGAACATGTTAGATATTTAGGTTGTGCAAGTTCAATATGAGAAATATGATCTCTAAGAGGAAGTCCTTGATATACTAGACATGAGAGAAAATTATTGAGTTTATGCTCAAGATTAGTCTTCCATATTTTATTGAGTTTGGTAAGCTCAGTCCTAGGTGAGGAATTGACATTGTACACCTATCAAGCACAAATAGAGTTGGGGATAATAGGATCATGATTTTATATAAGAGGTTTGGAAAGTATTTTTCTAAATCAGTATCATAATTCCATGTCCATTATTTCCACCAAGTTTGTATAAATTGAAACCCAATTTTTGAAGCATAAGATCTAGCATTAAATATTGAACACAAATAATGTCAAGGAATTCATAAATTTTTATATTAAATTTATATTTTAGTAAAATATAAATAATCCAATAAAAAACCAAAATTAATCCTTAATATTATGAGTTAATTTCCTTAAAATGTCTCCAAGCTTTCATACTAGGTAATTGTGCTAAAATCAAACTAGTATTTGTTATAACATTATAACAGAAGACCACCAGAAGCTATGGTCATTGAATGAAATACTAATCTAAAAACCATCTCCAACTAATTTAAAATAGGGTTTGATATATTCAAAATATTTTCAAATAAATTAAGAATCAAAATTAGCCCTTAATTATAACTAGGGTAGGAGTGATGAGCAATGTGTGAAACCAATGTTTTTCCAACTAGACTTACCATAGGGATATATACAATAAATACCGTGCCTTAGGATTTTTTTCCCAATTTTTATTACTATAAATATATATGGCATCCCATTTAGTACAAAGGGTAATGTTCTACCTATAAATATCAATAATCCTCATACCTACTTTATCACGGTGAATAAAATAACTTTATCACGGTGAATAAAATAATTATCCCAAGTAACCCTATTGAACCCATGAGTATTTTTGGCATTAGACCAAATAAAATATATGAGAATATTATCCAATTTTTCATATGAGGATTTAGAGGGGGGGAAATAGGATTAGTAAACAAGAGTATGAGAAATAATCCTAATACATACTTTAAATATTCTTACTAAAGGGAAGGGCTTGGTGACCCAATACTCAACTTTTTCATCCTATCGATTAATGACATATTTCCAAAGCTAAACAAAGAAAATATTAAACGCAAAGGGAATGCCCAAAATTTTGAGTTTATTTAATTGATGAATCCATTTTTACTTTGAATGGTGTAACTACTCTATTATAGGCACCATAATTTTTCTATGGCATTGGGTTTTATTCCAATGTAAGTTGGAACCAAAAGATTTACAAAAAAATTTATAAGTAATAAAAGGCATCCTAAAAATATTTTTTTCTCTTCAAGAGTAATAAAAGCATCATCAACAAAAAGGCCATTGATGAGTTGAAAATATTTTTCAATAAGAGTGATTCCCCTTATGAGACCTTGTTTAGATCTATGTACCAGAACATATCCAAGAGACTTAATAGACATAACATACAAGGTTGGGCAAGAGGACAACCTTTTTTTATAGAGTAGAAGAGGACAAAATTATCACACTTTATCCCATTGATAGTGAGATAAGCTTAGGCCTATAAGAATTTATTTTTAACAATCTAAGTGAAAAATTGGTCAAATCCAAGAAATTAAAGCATACAAATAATAAAATACGACTTGATCCTATAATAGGTTTTAAAAAAACTAATTTGATAAAAACGGTTCACTTACGAGTGGATCTCACCCATTCCATTATTTCCCTATTAGCACTAAGGTTGTCAATGATATATATTCTTTTGATAGAATCTATTTCATTTAGTTTGATAATGTTAAGTAAAATGAGTTGGAGGTGGTTAACTATATCAAGCATTTTATATGACACATTTAGGAGGGTGATATGGCACAAATGGGTGATAAGATCAGGTTCACCAATCTTGGGAATAAATTTTATGTTGCATTTATTTATAAGATTTGAAGTATTTATTTAAATCTTATTTATGAACCTGTACCAAGTCATGCCCAACAAAATCCTAGGTAGTTTTATAGAATTCATAAGAGAAACCATAATACCCGAATCTTTATCATTACTCATGCAATGTAGAGCATGAAAACTATTATTAAGAGATAAATGAGAATCATACAATTTTTGGTTAGTGAAACTGATCTTATGAAGAAAAACATTTAAATATTATTTCAAGGCTTCAAATCTCTCAACAGTTTCATCATAGGCTCGAAACACTATTGTATAATGGACTACAAAAGTAGCTGAAATGTTACTGGTATTAATAGGTCTTAATTGAGTTGACTTCATGGCTTTAATATGGTCTTGAATTTTCTTATATTTGAGAGATTTAAATAATTATTTGGAGGCCTTATTTATAGTTTTGATCTAATGAAGGAGGGTGTGAATTTTATCCCCTCTAGTCATATGAATGTTTGGAATTTTCATTTAGTGCTTGAGATAAGTTACTAAAATATGAAATTTTTGAATCAAATGGATTGTACTCAAGGAAATAAGATGTTTTGTGTTATTGTTTAAGCATAGGACTAGATGACCACTTATGAACTCACACCATCTATTTACCATAATGGTAGAGAAATGTGATGGTGCAAACGATGGCCTCATCCCACCAATAAACCCATATGGTAGTGTAAGGTGGACATGGTGGAAGATTCAAAACTTTTCATATGATACAAAAGGTTTTATCATGGTAGAAGATGGATGTATTAATAAATAATTGATTACGTGGCACTTCGAAGTGATTGTAAATACACCACACTTTGTAAGTGATGGGATTATGGTCAAATAGAACATATTATGAATACAAAAAGACAATTTTCCCATCAAAAAGAGTAAAAGAGAAGAAGTGTTACTTTGAAAGCATAAAATGGTCCAACCTATTGATGACCCTATAATTTCCATCACCATAGTTATAAAATGTAAACCAATTAGTGGTAATTAATGGACACTAGTGGAGGAGAGGGTCTTTTAGATGCTTAAATTTGGATTTATATGTTAAACTATTCTTGTATGATTGAAAAATATTTCTCAAGGTTCTACCCTTCAGTTAGACCTTCCTTACAACTAAAAGTCTCACACTCACCACCTCACTAAGTCTAATTATGTATTTATTAGTCCAACCTTCATTACTCTAATTATTTAGATCAGCAATAACCAAAAAATCCTAAGATATGATATACATCCTTCATTTTCAATTAAATAACTTCAAAATCTTTCCTCCATCTTTGAAATTTGCATTAAGGAATCGATAGTAACTTCAATGCTATTGTCCTTATTCTAACACAAGTGTCCTTAACCTAAAAAAACCACAATAAAAAATAGTTCGATGTGTATGGGTCAGCCTAAGAATGTCATTAACCCTTATGAGATGATAATTTCAAAAGAGTTAGTATAAATACCATAAAGGCTTACTAATTATTCATCTATTAAGACATCAGATGATCACCTCTCAAGCTTAAACATACAAATAAATTTCAAAGTACACAACTAAGGTATTACCTATTAATATTTATTGGAATATGATTCATATCATCATTTATACTAGAAATCCTAAGCACTCAAATAATATCCCATGTACCATATCTATCAAGTTTCAAGCTATATCATTACATACATTCACACATAAAATTATACACTATTGTTCACACACATATAAAAACATATGTGATAAATACATAAGTATGATTCCATCCTTAGAGTATTGAATATATAGGTAGTGTTCATTGACATATGGATATTTGAGGTTAGATCAACACTGTTATCCTATTGATGCAAGCTTTGGCATGGTAACCTAACCTAAGTTAGAGAGATATGCTTTGAGTTATAAATAGTGATACATATCCTTTTCATGAGATCCACATACATCATATGAAAGGGGAGGTAAAACATAGAAATACCCAAGTTATTTTATATTGATAAAATGAACATTTTGTAAATGATATTTGTGTCAATATTTAGACACTAATTTCGATGCAAGTGTCCACAGGTTAATGCAAGTCTCTAAGAAACCAAAAATAATATGCATAGAATCTAATGACTAGTTATTCAAAACTAGACAGCCTATTTTCACACCTATATAATTTAGATCTATCTTTGCATCATTTCATAAGATAAGTATTGTTTCCTCTTCATGATTATGTGATAAAAATACTATTTTTCATTATATTTTATATGTTTAGTAATTTCATAATTCAATACTAAAATTAAATATCATAAAATAAACTATTTAACTTTCCTCCTTTAGGAATAGTTTACTTCACTCTTCAATATTCTATTCCTCATAGCCTTTAATCCAAAAATGGGATAAACATTTGGTGAGCCTAAATTTTGAGTCTTTATTTAAAATATTGGCTTCTTCTAGGGTTTCCATCTTCCTGTGGATTCATCTTACTGTGATTGATTTTGAGATACAAATCTTTGCCCTAAGGTTTTACCCTCATTTTATTGCTAAGGTTTCATGTTCATACACTTGATATTATTCCTTGATTATTTCATTTTGGCTTAATAATAAATCAATTTTAAAATTAATTAGAGGTTTTTTATGTTTCCTTTGATATAATAATAAACCTCTTTTTATTTGTCAAAATTATGAATGAAGTTCTTAAAATATTCAATTTACTATGTTTAGTACATATTAACATCTAGAGCAGAAGGGATACTTATTTTCCATATGTTTATGGGTTTTTCATTTTTATGTTTTTCATAAAATTTTTTTTATCACATTTCTAAAATAACCAACCAAGACCCTAAAATTGCTACATCCTTATTGTGTAAAACTTAGCTTACCCTAGGGTTTGAGACTGTAGGATCGATTAAACTCTAATTTTTCTATCATGTTATATTGTTCCCTATAATTTTTATGTCTCTCTTATCCTACTCCCATTAATATATTTATAACATTTTAAATGGATAAAAAGGATCCTCTTCCTCCTAACCCTAAGTAGGGTGATAACTACCATCCCTCTAACTAGGTCCATGTTATCACTTTTCCAATGGGTAAGGTATTCCATCCTATGATTTCAAATTAAGATAATAAAAATATTCTTACTTAAACCAATCCAAATTTAAAATATACTTTAAATGGGGTATGTATTCCTATTAAATCTAAATCAACTAGGGTTTGTGCTTGTGAAGCCCTAAAATATCAGATCATCCTTATGATCAAGTTAATAGAAGAGTTGCAAAACAAATTCAATTCAAAGATCAAATTATTGGAAAATAAAATTTAATACCTATAGAATCCAAAATATTCTAGTATTAGTCATGTGTTTTCATCTTCATCTAGTAATGGTTTTCCTAATAAGGTTTCATATTAAAATAAAAAGATAAAAGAGAATTTATCTACCACTAGTGATTAGAAAAGTGAAAAAAAAGATAATAAGAGTGAAAGTGAATTATTAAGATAAATGATCCATAAAAAGTGATAAAAATACCCATATAAATCCTATAAAGATACCAAAATACCATTGTGCATATCATAGAATGCATGGGCATCATACAAACTGTTGTTTAGCTTTGAAGCACAAAATACAAATCACACTTGATAGTGATGATCCTATAACATATATATCAATCAATAAACCCCATAACATTATGATTAACTCTCCTAAAACACAAGTGAAATATAAAAAGTATGGGTATGAAAGTATAATTTAGAGCAAAGCAATCACAAATGCAAAAAATATAGAAAGAAAAGATTTAAAAGGAAAATATAGGGAAAATAATATTACAAAAAGATTAAAAAGAAAAGAAAAAAAAGGAAATGTTAAAAAATAATAAAGAACAAAATTTGAAAAATAAAACTCAATATAAGAAAACAACCATTCTAAGAAGAGGGTTTCTAAAAAATGAATTCTCAAAGCAAGAAATGCCTATAAAATCAAACAATACAAAAATGGTTACTAAGCATCCAAACACCATATTTATTTCATGCTTATAAAAACATAAAATTAAGGTAAATAATAAAAATTCTATGATTCCCTCCTAAAATAAAGAATTCAAGGCATAAATTACATATTTTTCTTCTATTCAAGAAAAGATACATGACTCATGTTTATTCCATAATGAGATGCAAGCTAATAATAATGATGAACATATTCAAAAAATAACTTCAATCTATGGTGCATTTAAATTTCCATACACATATTGTCAAAATAATATATCCCAAGTTCAATAACAAACTAAAAAGTTAAATCTCTCTTAGAATAATTATTACATTCATGATTATGATCCTAGTAATATATAAGATTGGTATGATCTTGATGATATTGATTACATAATACACGAATATGACACACATGATACATGGCCTACATAGAGACATACATTTGATGATATATTTGGATTTTAATGGAACTTTAACTTGTCAATATCATCTTTTATAATCCTTACATTCATGCACAAACACTCTAAAATCCTAAAAAATAAAATATTTTAGAAAATATAAAAAAAAATCATATAATTAAAAATATGAAAAACATTTAGCATTTCACATGTTTTTGAGATTTTTCATATGTTTTTAACTTTATGTTAGTAGATAGTATATAATATTCTATACACATAAATGTTTCACAGGTACTTGAGTGTGATATAAGCATATATTAGAACCATGATATCTCAAGCAAGTATATGTTGGATATTTCCCCTTCCAGCATGATACACTACATTGGAGGAATATTTATTCTATATGATCACAATTGACACAAGTTATATTATTTTATGATCATTTTTTATTATATTAATTTATTGAGCTTTTACATATTACACATGCCCATAATCATGGTTTTATCTTACATAATGTATTTGATATGTTATTCTATATGGAATTTTGCTAACAAATTTATACAGGGATTAGTATGACATGCTTATACTCATTGCTTATGTCTCATTACTTAATATACTATTAATTTACTTGAGTTTACTTCTTGTGTACTTCTTTATCTTTCTTGTGGAAAATTTTAACATATCCATTTCCTTGTTATCCACAATGCCCTTAGTGTTGCTTATTTATTTAGTGTGTGAAAATTTTCACATGTATCCATTTGAGTGTGTGGCATTTGAACATGCCTCTTGTTTTTGGTCTCCTTAGACCCATTTTTGTGTGACATTTAAGTACTCTTACATGTGTGATTGATTAAATATTGATCTTGATATATTATACATGTTTTCATGATTAATAACATGCATGTTATGTATGCATACTATGATCATTGATATATCTACTTCGACATGACACTACTATATGCTTCTTTTACTACATGATTCACATAGATACAACATATTTGTCTTATCCTTTTGAGATAAGTTGATTATCAATTTTTAAATCCCCTCACCTCTAAAGTGGGGGAATAATAGAGTGGGAATGTCATACAAGACATGAAACCACATACATATAGTAGACAAAATGGACAAAGTTTGATTTATTTTACATAGTTTACATGATTCACATATAGATTTTCGATGGAATTCTATGTAGTGGGCATAGATTTGGGATATATATTTTCAAAAATTTGTGATATATATTATACACATGTTATAGATAAGAGGTTATATTTTGGCATATAATTCATATTGAGATATATTAAATGTGTACATACACCAAATTATAGAGACATTTTTAGATTTACACACATTTATGCACTGACCTTACCAATATGCAATATTTGGTCCTTCATTTGTATATAGTATTTGGCTCTTTTTTATTAAAGTGACCAATATTATGCACCCTTATTGGAATTAGAATTATTATTATATTATTTTAGTTTGATAAGGTTACACAATTTGACTTAGACAATATAAGATAAATTGGTTAGATTGGTTATGATTGAGTTATATGATTGAGATTTTGTGCTCGTAATGGGCTTGGCACAATTCATTATTTAACTGGATTGGGGTCATGATCATCTAACAATTCCCCTCTTTATATTTTTAATTTTAATTTGTGAACATATTTCTAATGCTTCATCTAGGAAGCATCTCTACCAAGATAAACTACAAAGGGTTAACATGGTTGCATAGACACCCATGTGTACTCCTTACTTTCTCTCTTTATTTGAAGTATTGTAAAATTATTCAATTTTAGATTATATGCACTAATTACACCTATAACATGATCTTGTTTGTAAGTCATTAACATATATAAATCTCAAGTGGGCTCAATAAATTATAAGGTGTGTTTGACACACCATGATATAATTTCTTTAATTTAACCTCGTAATTTCATCTTTATGCATTATTAGATCAAAGGAGGGATAAATCTATATGCATTTGGATTTATATATCAAACTAGTATTGTACCTTTGAAAAATATTTATCAAGGATCTACCCTTAAATTTGACCTTTCTTATAGCCAAAAGGATTGTACTCACCACCTCACTAGGTTTAATTACATTTTTTTAGTCCAACATTGATTACTATGATTATCTATATCACTTGTAACCATAAAATGAATAAAATATGATATGTATCCTTCATTATTGATTATCGAACCTCAACAACTTTCTTCCATCCTAGACATTAATGTTTAGGAATGGATAATAGTGTTGATGTTAATGTACTTGTTCCAATTTTAGTGTCCTTACCCTAAAAGCACTAAAATTTACAAATCCTTGGATGTGTACTAGTTAGCCTAATGATATCATTAACCTTTACGTGATCATCATTTAAAAAGAAATGTATAAATAAAAGTCAAAGCCTACTCATTATTCATCTAGCAAGACATTAGATAATCACCTCTCAAGATTAGACATACTACTAAATTTTAAAGTGCAAAACTAAGCTATTATACCCTATTCATATTTATTGGCATATCAATCATGGAGCAGTGATAATACAAGTCTAAATCACTCAAAGAACAAACCATAAGCCACATTTGTCAAGTTAAAATATATATCATTGCATGAACTTATATATAAAATTATACACTATTATTTACACATAATATAACTACATAAGTATGGGTCCTTCATTTGAGTATTAACTATGTAGGTAGTGCTCATTGACAAAGGGGTCTTTGAGGTTGGCTTGAAATTTTGAGCCTAATAATATCTTCTTTGGAAAGGTAACCTAACCTAAGGTGGAGAGATATGATTTGATATATCAATATTAGTACATAAACTTTGTCTAAGATCCATATAAAACATATGAAAAACAACAAAAAACATAAAAAGACCTAGGTGGTCACATATTGATATAACTTACATTTCATATATGAGAGTTGTATTAAGATTAAAAATGTAGTGTCAACATAGGTTTTTATAGGTTAAAACAAGTGTCCAGGTAGCCAAAAATAATATTTGTAGAATTTGATGACTAGTTATGGAACATCAGACAAATTGTTTCCAAAACTATACATTTCAAATATGTTTGCACATCATTACACGGGTTAAATATTATTTATTCTTTGTGATTATGCAATAAAAATATTGTTTGGAATTATACTTTTTATATTTAGTATTTTCATAATTCAAAACTAAAATTTAATATCATAAACTAAACTATTCAATTGGCTTACTTTACAAATTTTTACTTCACTCTTGATTATTCTATTCCACTCCTACAAATGGTTAAGCATTTTTTGAGCCTGACCTCTAAGTTTTGATTTAAAAACCTAGATTATTCAAGGGTTTCCATCATCTTAGGGTTTCATCTTACTATGATTTATTTTCATATCTAAATCTTCACCCTAGGGTGTTTAACCTCTTAATTTTTTTAATGTTTCATGTTCATATAATTGAAATTTCTTCTTACTTAATTGTCACATTTTTGTTTCATAACAACTCAATTTTTAAATTCCTCACAGTTTTACTTCTATTATTGTAATGAGAACCCTAGTTATAGAATGCAACATGACACTACTATATGTTTATTTTACTAAAGGATTCAAATAAATACACCATAGTTATCCTATCCCTTTTTGATAAGAGGATTATCAAATTTTAAATCCTCTCACCTATAAATTAGGGTCATATTAGTTGGGGAATATCATATAATACATGACTCCACATGCATACAATTTATAGAATGCAATTTTTTCTAATTTAATTTACATGACTTAGATATACATTTTGGACATAATTATAGGCATTAGGAAATTTTTTGGACAAATTATTTTCATATTTATGATATATGTTATACACATGTTACAAAAAATTTCATATTTGGTGTATTTATTTTACTTATTTTATATATGCATACAATTTATAGAATGCAATTTTTTCTAATTTAATTTACATGATTTAGATATACATTTCGGACATAATTTTAGGCATTGGGAAAATTTTGGGGAATATCATATAAATTAATCCTAGAAATGGTTAAGCATTTTTTGAGCCTGACTATGATTTATTTTCATATCTAAATCTTCACTCTAGGGTCTTTACCCTCATAATTTTGTTAATGTTTCATGTTCATATAATTGAAATTTCTTCTTACTTAATTGTTACATTTTTGTTTCATAACAACTCAATTTTTTAATTCCTCACAGTTTTACTTCTTCTATTATTGTAATGAGAACCCTAGTTATAGAATGCAACATGACACTACTATATGTTTATTATGATTTAATTCTTCCATCATCTTAGGGTTTCATCTTCCAACCCTAGTTATAAAATGCAACATGACACTACTATATGTTTACTTCTTCCATCATCTTAATGAGAACCCTAGTTATGACACAAGTGAGAGGGTTATCAAATTTTATATCCTCTCCAATTGAGGAAGATTATAGAACTTTGATCTTCCAAGCTATTTGACACTGATTTGGTATATGATAAGTTGACTCTTGTTATAGTGGCACCTAAAAAAAGGGCTTCATCCCCCAAGGCATCATAGGTTATTCAAAAAAATTCACCATAAGTACATGTTGTTGCATCTTCTCCTATCACACATTAGGATACATGCTCACATGAGTATATGATGCCTTGGGGGATGAAGGTTAGGTTTTAGGGCAAAAATAAACATAAAAAACAAATAAAAATTTACTTAAAAAACAAATTAAAAAAATATCAAGATATAAATTAAAAAATAGAAAAAAAATAAAATAAAAATAAAAAGCCCTACATTTTCATTGCTCAGCGCTTGTAGAACTATTGTGGCCAGTGATTTTTGATTCGGATGCTGACGTCACATGTAATATCCACTAATATTTTTTTAATTATTTGTAAAATCTATATTAATTAGGATTGGAGCCTGTACTTGATAATGGTTTCACTTAAAAATAATTAGGATAGTAGAACTATATACCACAATTAGAAATATTAGTGGATATTCTTTATTTATGGCTAAAAATAATTAGGATAGTAGAACTATATACCACAATTCAAAATATTAGTGGATTTACTAACATTACTCGCATATCCACTAATATTTTATTTTATTATTTAAAGAATATCCACTAATATCCACTAATTTTATTATAATATGAAATAATAAGATGTTTTAATTAATGTATATCCACTATTAATTAATTTTTTTTAGGATTTTTCAAATGGCTACTACTATAAAAAGGTCAACACTTTGTTTAGCCTTGAATTTTATTTATCAAATGAGACAAGCAACTTTGAAGGGTAAAATCTATCGACCTGAAGGGAAAAAATAAAGAAATCAAACATGTTAGGTTAGACAAATATTAGAAAAATCCTTCAAAGTTGCTTGTCTCATTTGATAAATAAACTTCAAGGCTAAACAAAGTGTTGACCTTTTTATAGTAGGAGCCATTTGAAAAATCCTAAAAATAAAATTAATTACATACTATTATATCTACAATTTTCATTGCAAGCCTATTTTGATAATATATGATTCCATTATAATATTAGTCATGGAACTTGACATCTAAAGGATGATAGAAGAACATCATGTGGAAGTTCTATCAACATATTATTGACTTCTCAAAAGATTGCTTGTACTTTCCTTTAAGTGTGTGTTGTAGATAGCACAATCCTTTAAGTACTGTGTAGGTACAATGTATTGTTCTACTCTCACGTGCTTTAACATCTCTTTCACATACCGTCAAGTATATATAAATGATGATCTTTTTCCACATACCAATAGTTATAGAGGAAGGGTGAGTATATAAAGAGGCTTGGTATATCGGTCTGGTAGTATATGGAGTGATATGGAACCTTTCCATCTCTCTTCATTTTCAAAATGCATTCAATAAAATCAATTGTTGGCACAACTCTGATCAGAAAAGATACCTGGTTAGAATATTCTTGTATAATACTCATAATTTGTGTTGATATAGAATATTAGATTATAGTTATACCTATATATATTGTTAGCCCCCACAATGTATAGTACATTGCCACCATATTGTTGGGGCTAAAAATAATGGAGGTGAAGGGTCATGCATGAATGAGTAAAAATAAATTCATCATTTTCATGACAAGAAGGAATTCTAAAAATAATATGCTAGTTTGAGAATAAAACAAGTTTTTTGGAGTTGAGGGATATGTATCAACATAAGGAAAACACACATCCACAAAGAAAACACTATACACAAAGTTCTAGAATTTTCATTGTGTTCCTCATTCATATATATAAAAGGTAGTGATATAAAATTAAACTCTTAGTAATAATTTTAATGACTTATTCAATCTTTAGAATATATAAGTTCACAGTCAAATTTCTATATTTGATGACTAATAAGAGATTCTTGGTATAATTTTTTGATATAGGATAACTATAAGCTTAATTATCACTTTATGATCTATGTAAACAAATTTAAAATAATATTGATGGGGGCCAAGGTCAAGGTCTTGGTATAATTTTGAATATCATATTATATTTTAATATATCACTTTCAAATTTTAAAATAAATAATAAAAATAATGGAGGTGAAGGGTCATGCATGAATGAGTAAAAATAAATTTCATCATTTTCATGACAAGAAGGAATTCTAAAAATAATATGCTAGTTTGAGAATAAAACAAGTTTTTTGGAGTTGAGGGATATGCATCAACATAAGGAAAACACACATCCACAAAGAAAACACTATACACAAAGTTCTAGAATTTTCATTGTGTTCCTCATTCATATATATAAAAGGTAGTGATATAAAATTAAATTCTTAGTAATAATTTTAATGACTTATTCAATCTTCAGAATATATAAGTTTACAGTCAAATTTCTATATTGGATGACTGATAAGAGATTCTTGGTATAATTTTTTGATATAGGATAACTATAAGCTTAATTTTTTCTAATTTAAAATACAAAAAATAATATAGAATTAACATCAAATTCTAATAGTAATAAGTTTGGTGTATACCATAATGTTGTTTTCAGTCATTGTGGTATATAGTTCTACTATCCTAATTATTTTTAGCCCCCACAATTTTTAGCCCCCACAATGTATATCTAAATCATGTAAATTAAATTAGAAAAAATTGCATTATATAAATTGTATGCATGTGGAGTCATGTATTATATGATATTCCCCAACTAATATGACCCTATTTGAGGAGGTAAGTGAAGATGTAATGCAAGAAATAATATGCTAGTTTAATGACTCACTCATTAAACTACATATTAGTGGATATTCTTTATTATTTTATTGGGTGTTTTGTATCTTCTCATGACAGTAATTTCTTGCATAACTATTGAATTCTGGTGTAAATCTTGAAATTTTGATATTTATAACTTGAGGGTGAGAATGCATTGAAAGCTTTGATACTTTTAGTATTTTTGTTGTGCCCAAAGAATTCAATAGTTATGTAGATGTATTGGCCGTCTCTACCATGTAATATATTAGTCCATTCTCCACCACATGGTAGAGATGATTTCTATAATGAGCATCCTCCTCATCAAGAACCTCCCCAACATCATATTCCCCATGGTCATGTTCATGGTGATGCCTATGGGTATAGGAAGCATCATCTTTATCACAATCCCCCTATAGGATTTTTTCACTAGCTTACTATCAATTGTGTTTATCAGGATCAATTTTGGAATCCTTTAGCCCCTTGGTGCATGTTAATCCCATTCCTACTACGTTAGGCAATATTTATATTAATTTTATGCTAGGTTGATTTCATAGGTGAGAAATAATTGCATAATCAGTGAATAAAATTTCTCATGCATATCTAATTATATTCATGTTATCATTTGTTTCATCTAATTTATAAATGAATTGTATCCTAAAGGTTGGCATAAGTGATTTAATGTGAGATAATCTCTAAAATAATTAATATAAATACAAGATCAAACCTCAATTATTTCTCACCTAGCACAAACTGGGGAAATACCTAGCAACTCATAATTAGAAAGTAGAACTATATAGATTTTACAAATAATTTATTCATGTACTCATTCACATTTGAACATACTATAGCAGTAATGTTGACTTAGAAATTTATAGATAATTAACATCCTATTACCTTCATGATAACCAACCTAAATAAATTAGAAATTAAGTACTATATGATTGACAAGAAAATTTATGCCTTGATCAAATTTATTCCATTGTTCAAGCTCCAATCTTAATTAATATATATTTTACAAATAATTTATTCATGTACTCATTCACATTTGAACATACTATAGCAGTAAAGTTGACTTAGACATTTATAGATAATGAACATCTCATTACCTTCATGAGCACCAACCTAAATAAATTAGAAATTAAGTACTATATGATTGACAAGAAAGTTTATGCCTTGATCAAATTTATTAATGAATAAAGGTACTTTGTTCTATGTAATAAGATATACACCATTATCCCAAACCCAATTATTAAATTTACACTTGGACAAAATGAATTAAGTGAATGAATGGGGGGAATGTAGACAATATTCCTTAAGATCCATCCCTACTCCTCTATGACCAATCCCTAATCTCATGCTTATTCTCACTTAGTTTTTTCACTGTTTTGTTTATTAGGCTAGTTTAGCGATAGGCTAACTTCCATGACCAATTTTGCACTTTTTTGGTAAAAAAAATTCTTATAAACTTTTATCATTATGATCTCTAATTATTTGTCATCCATAGAAAGATCTTCCAAGCTATTGAACCATTTGCTAGTTTATTGAATCACTATTGGACCATGACTCCACATGCATACAATTTATAGAATGAAATTTTTTCTAATTTAATTTACATGATTTAGATATACATTGTGGGGGCTAAAAATAATTAGGGTAGTAGAACTATATACCACAGTGACTAAAAACAACATTATGGTATACACCAAACTTATTACTATTAGAATCTGATGTTGATTCTATATTATTTTTTATATTTTAAATTAGAAAAAATTAAGCTTATAGTTATCCTATATGAAAAAATTATACCAATAATCTCTTATCAATAATCAAATATAGAAATTTGACTGTAAACTTCTATATTCTAAAGATTGAATAAGTCATTAAAATTATTGCTAAGAGTTTAATTTTATATCACTACCTTTTATATATATGAATGAGGAACACAATGAAAATTCTAGAACTTTGTGTATAGTGTTTTCTTTGTGGATGTGTGTTTTCCTTATGTTGATACATATCCCTCAACTCCAAAAAACTTGTTTTATTCTCAAACTAGCATATTATTTTTAGAATTTATATTCTTCAAAAATTATTTAAGAAAATATCATATAAATTAAATGATTTACATGATTTAGATATACATGATGGGAAATTTTTTTGGGACAAATAATTTTCATATTTATGATATATGTTATACACATGTTACAAGAAACTATCTATATCTACTCATTATAAATTTGAGTAGAGGCTAATTATTATCACACCATATTGTTAGCCCCCACAATGTATATCTAAATCATTAGGGTTAGAATATTATTTTTAGCCCCCAAACAAAAAACTAGAATAACCTATAAATATAAAAATTTTGTATGAGGAGGTAAGTGAAGATACCTCAAAAATTTATTGTCAACTCAACATCTGAATATACATTAATATAGTTCTAATGTATATTCTTCACCTAATTATACATTTATTGTGAGCTGCTAGGTATTTCCCCAATTTGTGCTAGTTGAGAAATAATTGAGGTTTGATCTTGTATTTATATTAATTATTTTAGAGAATATCTCACATTAAATCACTTATGCCAACCTTTAGGATACAATTCATTTATAAATTAGATGAAACAAATGATAACATGAATATAATTAGATATGCATGAGAAATTATATTCACTGATTATGCAATTATTTCTCACCTATGAAATCAACCTAGCACAAAATTAATATAAATATTGCCTAATGTAGTAGGAATGGGAATAACATGAACCAAGGGGCTAAAGGATTCCAAAATTGATCTTGATAAACACAATTGATAGTAAGCTAGTGAAAAAATCCTATAGGGGGATTGTGATAAAGATGATGCTTCCTATACCCATAGGCATCACCATGAACATGACCATGGGGAATATGATGTTGGGGAGGTTCTTGATGAGGAGGATGCTCATTATAGAAATCATCTCTACCATGTGGTGGAGAATGGACTAATATATTACATGGTAGAGACAACCAATACATCTGCATAACTATTGAATTCTTTGGGCACAACAAAAATACTAAAAGTATCAAAGCTTTCAATGCATTCTCACCCTCAAGTTATAAATATCAAAATTTCAAGATTTACAATAGAATTCAATAATTATGCAAGAAATTACTGTCATGAGAAGATACAAAACACCCAATAAAATAATAAAGAATATCCACTAATATTTTATTTTATTATTTAAAGAATAAAATAAAATATTAATGTTAAATAAAGTATATAGTTCTACGAGTGCCAAGCAATGAAAATGTAGGGCTCATAAATTTTCTAAAATTATCAAGTACACTTGGTCAAAAGACCAACTCAATAGTGTACTTGTTATCTTTGAATGTATGTATGTATGTATGACAATTAGATAATGTACTTGATATTTACATTGTTACAATAATTTTACAATTCTATAATCTAATATTCTCTATCAACACAAATTATGAGTAGCATGAAAAATTTCCAACATTACTCACATACCACTAATATTAAATTATGAAATATGTAATAAGAGGTTACATAAATATATATATATATATATATATATATATATATATATATATATATATATATATGTATGTATGTATATATATAGGTTATGATCATAGAGTTTCATATTCATATATGGAAATTTCCTTTATACATGATCCTTTACATTTACAAGATATTCAATAAAGAAATTATATAGATAAACAAAAAATTCACTAAATATTTAGAGATGCTATAATCAAACATAGAATCCATTGAGTATATTTTGTTTGGCCTTAGTATATATCCACACTTACACCGACCCTCTTAGCATATCTACCCTTCTTGAGATACCTGGCAAGCCTGACCATAGGGAACTGAAGCCTGGCCTTCACCGACTTGGAGATGCTCTTCTTCTTGATGCCACCCTTTCTTCCTCCCTTCCTGACCTTGGCACCGCCCGACTCCATTATTGAATCAATAGCAATTATCTTCCACAAAAAATTCCTGAACTTTGAAAAAAAACTCGAGATGAGTTGACAGTAAATTTTTGAGGTATCTTCACTTACCTCCTCATACAAAATTTTATATTTATATAATACTTGTACTACAATACATAGATATCTTTAATGCAAGACCGGGACTTCCTGGGAGGTCACCCATCCCAGTACTACCCTAGCCCAAGCATGCTTAACTGCAAATCATCTAGGGATCCTCTGTACTAACACTGGTATGATCGCACCCAATATTTACTTTATCATGTTACTATTAGAAGATCTAGGTTATGCAAGACTGGGACTTTCCTAATGCTGGGAATAGAGATGATTCACAGATCCTGTGCACTAACGTTGGTATGATCAGTGTTAGTGCATAGGATCTTCTAATGTAATGTATGCCCCCACAATGTATATCTAATGTAATGTATTCCCCCACAATGTATATCTAAATCATGTAAATACATTATTCTAATGAATTTTTTCTAATGTAATGTATGCCCCCACAATGTCTAGCATTAGTGCATAGGACTTCCCTAATGTATATGTTGGATTATTTATTATGATCCAAAGTATAAGTAATTAGTTTTTTGTTTATGTGATAAAGTAAATATTGGGTGCGATCATACCAGTGTTAGTGCACAGGATCCCTAGATGATTCGCAGTTAAGCACGCTTGGGCCGGGGTAGTATTGGGATGGGTGACCTCCCAAGAAGTCCTGGTCTTGCATAACCTAGATCTTATAGTATCGTGATAAAGTAAATATTGGGTGTGATCATACCAGTGTTAGTGTGATCATTACTAGCCTCGAGTTTAATATTGTTGTTTAAAATATTTACAAATTCTTAGCCTAACCAAATATGAAATCCATATTTTCAGAGAGAATATGGTTAATTATATTTGTAATGATCTCATATTATTTGTAATGATCCCCTAAGAATATAATTTTGAGAATATGGCTAATTATATTTGCTAATTATTTACATATCCCTCGAGTGTAATTTGTAATGCCCACTATCAGGCTAATTATTATCACACATTAGTTTTGATATAGGATAACTATAAACTTATTTTTTTCTAATTTAAAATATAAAAAATAATATAGAATCAACATCAGACTCTAATAAGAATAAGTTTGGGGTATACCATAATGTTGTTTTTAGTCATTGATCACGTTACTTTACTATAATAAAATAATGTGTGATAATAATTAGCCTCTACTCAAATTTATAATGAGTAGATATAGATAGTTTTTGGTAACATGTGTATAACATATATCATAAATAAATTAGGGTCATATTAGTTGGGGTTAATATGGTGGGGCTAGATATCAATATTTATATTGTGGGGGCTAACAATATGGTGTGATAATAATTAGCCTCTACTCAAATTTATAATGAGTGGATATAGATAGTTTTTTGTAACATGTGTCTAACATATATCATAAATAAATTAGGGTCATATTAGTTGGGGAATATTATATAATACATGACTCCACATAAATTAGGGTCATATATATATAGAGTATATGTACAAATATACATTACTAAAGTTCCATATAAATTATTACTATAATATAGGAATATGCACATTAGGGATGATGGGGGAGATGATAGAATTCATCTTAGCAAGATTGATTTTACTGAGTAGATTTTAATTTATGGGCCGAGAGCTCCACCTCATTCATGTTACATATATTAGAAAATGACTATTACCCTATCAAATTCAAATCTACTAATGATGTATGGGTTAACACAATATTATTCATGTTATATAAGACTTACATATATCCAGTTACATATATCCTTTGGGTCATTATTGTTGATATTTGTGTTAATATATATTAACATAAAGTATTATTTATAGGCATATACATAGATTTACTAATATCTACCCATTATGGGCATATACATAGATACACAGGTTATTAATTTGTCACATTCATCCATTTGGGGGCACCCTATGTATATTTTTTATTACCAAGTTACATCTTTATAAACTCTACATCACATATTTAGGATTTTTATATCTTGAAATTGTTCATGATATACCTACTCATAATTTTTTCCAGCTACTACTACTTTAAACTCAGTATATGTACATATTAGCTCTTCCACAAATTTGTATTACATGTTCATACATACTTTCATTTATAGCTTTCCTAGTTTATAAGTGATTGTATCTCTATGCTACTACTACTTTAAACTCAGTATATGTATACCCATAATCTTGGTATTAAGGATAATTATTAAATTAATGTAAAAAAATATAAAATAAATACATTAAATATCTATTTATCACTCAAATTAGTAGCATAGAGATACAATCACTTATAAACTAGGAAAGCTAGAAATGAAAGTATGTATGAACATGTAATACAAATTTGTACAAATATCATGGTACAAATGATAAATTGGGGAATCTAACACCCTATGGCTCTAGTGTCCTTAATGTGGCACTAGTTTCCAATTGGTAGGCTACTTGGTACAAAAGGTTAGGATTTAGGAATATAGTTTTGAGACTATGTTTGAACTAATCATGCTAGGATTTACAAATATTTTCATATTGTTGTTTAAAATATTTACAAATTCTTAGGGGGAATATAGTTATCCTAAAGTCTTGCATAACCTAGATCTTATAGTATCGTGATAAAGTAAATATTGGGTGCGATCATACCAATGTTAGTGCGATCATTACTAGCCTCAAGTTTATTATTATAATGTATAGTCTAGGCTCTTTAATTTGTGTTTGCATGATAACTATGTTCTATGTGTATCAGGATGGCCTGATATCTATGATAAACCATGTGAATTCCCCCTCTTTTGAGAGGAGTTATTGAACCTCTATATTACTCCACTATCCAAAAGAGTAATAAAGTGGGAGACTCTAATGTGGGAGATCCGAATGTGTAATATAGTTCTACTATCCTAATTAATTGTGGGGGCTAAAAATAATTAGGATAGTAGAACTATATACCACAATGACTGAAAACAACATTACGGTATACACCAAACTTATTAGTATTAGAATCTGATGTTGATTCTATATTATTTTCCATTTGGTGTATTTATTTTTGGTGACTCTGTTGGGGAAGAATGTGCAGTTTGAAGCCTCAAGCTTCAAATTAAAGTAGTGCCAATTTTTTTCCATTTCAATTTTACACTCTAGCAGATCCACGATATACTCAGAGCTAGAGAGCTAGAGGTATTGTTGACCCTGTATTAGAGTTGGTAAAACAAAGTGATTCGAATGCTTACGTCAATGGCTCCTCCCTACATTTTCAATAGATTAGTGATATAAAATTAAACTCTTAGTAATAATTTTAATGACTTATTCAATCTTCAGAATATATAAGTTTATAGTCAAATTTCTATATTTTATGACTGATAAGAGATTCTTGGTATAATTTTTTGATATAGGATAACTATAAGCTTAATTTTTTCTAATTTAAAATATAAAAAATAATATAAAATCAACATCAAATTCTAATAGTAATAAGTTTGGCGTATACCATAATGTTGTTTTTAGTCATTATGGTATATAGTTCTACTATCCTAATTATTTTTAGCCCCCACAATTTTTAGCTTGATAGGGATCATTACAAATTACAGGGTTAATTATTTTAATGACTTATTCAATAAAATTTGCATATATACAAATTCTTAGTTGGGGATAATATATAAAATATACATTATTTTATATATAATATGCATATATAAAATAAGTAAAATAAATACACCAAATATGAAAATTATTTGTACCAAAATTATAAATATGAATTTTTTTGTAACATGTGTATAACATATATCATAAATATGAAAGTTATTTGTCCCAAAATTTTCCCAATGCCTATAATTATGTCCAAAATGTATATCTAAATCATGTAAATTAAATTAGAAAAAAATGCATTCTATAAATTGTATGCATGTGGAGTCATGTATTATATGATATTCCCCAACTAATATGACCCTAATTTGTAGGTGAGATATACATTACTATCCTCAAGTTTAATATTGTAGTAAAATAAAAAAACAAGTATATCTTAATCATGTAAATTAAATTATATAAATCATTTTTTAAATTAATAATTATATATATTTTAAATTATAATACATGACTCCACATAAATTAGAAAAAAATAAGCTTATAATTATCCTATATCAAAAAATTATACCAAGAATCTCTTATCAGTCATCAAATATAGAAATTTGACTGTAAACTTATATATTCTGAAGATTAATAAGTCATTAAAATTCTTACTAAGAGTTTAATTTTATATCACTACCTTTTATATATATGAATGAGGAACACAATGAAAATTCTAGAACTTTGTGTATAGTGTTTTCTTTGTGGATGTGTGTTTTCCTTATGGTATGCATATTATATTTTATATTACTTATGTAGTATACAACATTATGTAAATTTTTGTGAGATATATCATGTGTATCCTTTACTGACTTAGGATAGTAGAACTATATACCACAATGATTGAAAACAACATTATGGTATACATCAAACTTATTACTATTAGAATCTAATGTTGATTATATATTATTTTTTATATTTTAAATTAGAAAAAATTAAGCTTATAGTTATCCTATATCAAAAAATTATACCAAGAATCTCTTATCAGTCATCAAATATAGAATTTTGACTGTAAACTTATATATTTTGAAGATTTAATAAGTCATTAAAATTATTACTAAGAGTTTAATTTTATATCACTAATCTATTGAAAATGTAGGGAGGAGCCATTGACGTCAGCATCCGAATCACTTTGTTGTACCAACTCGAATACAGGGTCAATAATACCTTTAGCTCTCTAGCTCTGAGTATATCATGGATCTACCAGAGTGTAAAATTGAAATGAAAAAGAATTGGCACTACTTTAATTTGAAGCTTGAGGCTTCAAACTACACATTCTTCCCCAACAGAGTCGTCAAAAACTGTTGGGTGAGTATTTTGTCACAAGCTTATTTCAATGTATATCTAAATCATGTAAATCATTTAATTTATATGATATTTTCTTAAATAATTTTTGAAGAATATAAATTCTAAAAATAATATGCTAGTTTGAGAATCAAACAAGTTTTTTGGAGTTGAGGGATATGTATCAACATAAGGAAAACACACAGCCACAAAGAAAACACTATACACAAAGTTCTAGAATTTTCCTTGTGTTCCCCATTCATATATATAAAAGGTAGTGATATAAAATTAAACTCTTAGTAATAATTTTAATGACTTATTCAATCTTCAGAATATATAAGTTTACAGTCAAATTTCTATATTTGATGACTGATAAGAGATTCTTGGTATAATTTTTTGATATAGGATAACTATAAGCTTAATTTTTTCTAATTTATGTGGAGTCATGTATTATAATTTAAAATATATATAATTAATAATTTTAAAAATGATTTATATAATTTAATTTACATGATTAAGATATACTTGTTTTTTTATTTTACCACAATATTAAACTCGAGGCTAGTAATGTATATCTCACCTATAAATTAGGGTCATATAAGTTGGGGAATATCATATAATACATGACTCCACATGCATACAATTTATAGAATGCAATTTTTTATAATTTAATTTACATGATTTAGATATACATTTTGGACATAATTATAGGCGTTGGGAAAATTTTGGGACAAATAATTTTCATATTTATGATATATGTTATACACATGTTACAAAAATTTTCATATTTATAATTTTGGGACAAATAATTTTCATATTTGGTGTATTTATTTTACTTATTTTATATATGCATATTATATATAAAATAATGTATATTTGGTGTATTTATTTTATATATGCATATTATATATAAAATAATGTATTTTATATTATGATCAAGTTACTTTATTTTATATATGCATATTATATATAAAATAATGTATATTTGGTGTATTTATTTTACTTATTTTATTGATAAGTTTGGTGTATACCATAATGTATTTTATATTATGATCACGTTAATTTATTCTATATATGCATATTATATATAAAATAATGTATATTTGGTGTATTTATTTTACTTATTTTGTATAACATATACGCTGATCCTATGCATTAAATCAACGTTAGTGCACAGGATCTTCTAATGTAATGTATGCCCCCACAATGTATATCTAAATCATGTAAATTAAATTAGAAAAAATTGCATTCTATAAATTGTATGCATTCTATGAGCGCCGAGCAATGAAAATGTATTATATGATATTCCCCAACTAATATGACCCTAATATATAGGTGAGGCTAGTATATGACCCTAATTTATGTGGAGTCATGCATTTTATAATATTCCCCAGCAAATATGACCCTAATTTATTTATGATATATGTTATACACATGTTACAAAAAACTATCTATATCTACTCATTATAAATTTGAGTAGAGGCTAATTATTATCACACCATATTATTAGCCCCCACAATGTATATCTAAATCATCAGGGTTAGAATATTATTTTTAGACCCCAAACAAAAAACTAGATTTACCTATAAATATAAAAATTTTGTATGAGGAGGTAAGTGAAGATACCTCAAAAATTTATTGTCAACTCAACATCCGAATATACATAATAAATTGTAGTATAAGTAATTAGTAATGTATATCTCACCTATAAATTAGGGTCATATTAGTTGGGGAATATCATATAATACATGACTCCACATGCATACAATTTATAGAATGCAATTTTTTCTAATTTAATTTACATGATTTAGATATACATTTTGGACATAATTATAGGCATTGGGAAAATTTTAGGACAAATAATTTTCATATTTATGATATATGTTATACACATGTTACAAAAATTTTCATATTTATAATTTTGGGACAAATAATTTTCATATTTGGTGTATTTATTTTACTTATTTTATATATGCATATTATGAGATTCATTGATATATATATATATATATAATTCAACATGACACTACTATATGTTTATTTTACTAAAGGCTAGTAATGTATATCTATAATACCAGTCTTATATTTATTAAAAAATTTATATGTTTAATATTAGTTGGGGAATATCATATAATACATGACTCCACATAGATAGAAATCATGTATTATATGATATTCCCCAACTAATATTCCCTAACTAATATGACCCTAATATCATATAATATATGACCATAATTCATATACTAGCCTCCTAAAACCATTAAACCTAAACGTATTCTTATTAATTCTACCTATTCCTATCACTTGATATTTATTATCCTTCATAATTTAATGGGATACTTGCATTTAAGTGAGTTTTATGCCTTAGATTTCTTTTGGATCCTCATATTTATACCTTTGCCTTTCTGAGCCCACCAAATCTTTATTTTGGTTGCTTTCTATCTATGTGGCATCATCATGGCATCTATGTGGAATTTATGTTCAAACACTAATTATTTCCCTTCAAAAATTTAATTTATTATGAAGTGTAAAACTAAAATTTTTAGCCCCCACAATGTATATCTAAATCATATAAATTAAATTAGAAAAAATTGCATTCTATAAATTGTATGCATGTGGAGTCATACAATAAATTTTTGAGGTATCTTCACTTACCTCCTCATACAAATTTTTTATATTTATAGGTTATTCTAGTTTTTTGTTTGGGGGATACAAATAATATTCTAACCCTGATGATTTAGATATACATTGTGGGGGCTAACAATATGGTGTGATAATAATTAGCCTCTACTCAAATTTATAATGAGTAGATATAGATAGTTTTTTGTAACATGTGTATAACATATATCATAAATATGAAAATTATTTGTCCCAAAAAAATTTCCGATCATGTATATCTAAATTTGAGTTGACAAAAAATACATTAATCAAGATATAAATTAAAAAATAGAAAAAAAATAAAATAAAAATAAAAAGCCCTACATTTTCATTACTCGGCGCTCGTAGAACTGTTGTAGCCAGTGATTTTTGATTCGGATGTTGACGTCAATGGCTCCTCCCTACATTTTCAATATTTCAATTTGAAGCTAGTTTTCATATATACTTATGTATTAGGAAATTGGTTAGAGTGTCATTTGTATCATATCCTTTGGGTAGAGGCTGACTCATATCAACCTCTATAGGATGAGGGAGAGATAAAATATGACACTCCACTATCTAAAAGATTAATAAAGTGGGAGACTCTAATGTGGGAGATCTGAATGTGTAATATAGTTCTACTATCCTAATTAATTGTGGGGGATAAAAATAATTAGGATAGTAGAACTATATACCACAATGATTGAAAACAACATTATGGTATACACCAAACTTATTACTATTAGAATATGATGTTGATTCTATATTATTTTTTATATTTTAAATTAGAAAAAATTAAGCTTATAGTTATCCTATATCAAAAAATAAGCTTAATTTCTTCAAAAAATTATTTAAGAAAATATCATATAAATTAAATGATTGACATGATTTAGATATACATGATGGGAAATTTTTTTGGGACAAATAATTTTCATATTTATGATATATGTTATACACATGTTACAAAAAACTATCTATATCTACTCATTATAAATTTGAGTAGAGGTTAATTTTTGTAAACACCATGATAATTAGGATAAAATAAAAATTAGGATAGTAGAACTATATGTTAGTGCATAGGATCCCATCAGAGATTCACAGTTAAGCACGATCATACCAGTGTTAGTGCACAGGATCCCATCAGAGATTCACAGTTAAGTACGCTTGGACCGGGGTAGTACTGGGATGGGTGACCTCCCGAGAAGTCCTGGTCTTGCATTACTCAGATCGAGCTGCATTATACCAACTATCAGATTTAGAAAAATCATATCAAGCATAAGATCAAGACAATATTTAGTGAATTTTCTATGCTAGTATATATTATAACTAGTGTTTCATTCTCTAGTGAACAAGGTATTATATAAATAGATCATTAAAATTGAAAAATAAATGAATAGTCATCTATACGGATCCCCTAACCACCTTGAGAGAGCAGATGGTATTGTCTGAGCCCGATAAATTTTAGGTGTTATATATTTTGGGTTGCCTCATATATAATTTTTATATGTTTCCCATAACTAATTATCCACATAAAATTTTCACTTGGAAATCAATTGGGAAGAATGGGATAATTAAATAAGGTTAATGCCTTTTAGATGGTCCTATTAGGAAGACACATGGTGTGGGTAAAATTAAATTTTTTTTAGTGTGTATTATCCCATTGATGTACCCCATACTATACACTTATAAAGGGTGATATTCTTCTCCGTAGTATATTTTTAAAGTGTTTTAACTTTGGATATAGTTATATCATTCATGTTTTGACTATATTACCTATTTTTAAAGTGTTTTAATTTACATGATTTGATAAATTGGCTAGACTAAATAAACATGTTATACTTGAGTTGTGTGATTGAGATTTTATGCTCTCAATGAACTTGAAACAATTTATCTTTATATTAGATTGGGGGAATGAGCACCCACCAATTCCCATATTAATATCTCTAAGGTTAATTTGTGAACCTATTTCTAATGCTTCATCTAGGAAACATCTTTAAAATGACAAACTACCAACGGGCAACATTACTGCATTGACACATAGGTGTAATCTTTCCTTTCTCTTTTTATTTAGACTATTGTAAACACCAAAATTGTGTCAACTCCCCTTGGTCCCTTACACACTTATTAATTTAAAATAAACTACTTATTTTAAATTAATGACATCACCCTAGGACACTTCACCATGACACCTCACCTTGGACACCTCGCCCTAAGACCACTTCCTACCCTTTGAGTCACCCTGAGACTAGGTCATCTACCCATGACCTATTCTCACTCCATTCCTAACCTCCTAACTAACACTCATGCCTAATAACCCCATCCTTTGACCATTCTCTAATGTAAAATGCACATGGCAGATGGAGAAATGGGCAAAGGGCTAAAAATAGCCCTTTTACCCATTCTTTAGCCATCGACGTCGGTCAACTATCTGTCAACACCAATGGGATCGCCAACATCAGTTTCTTAAACCAAGTTCTAACCTTGAGCTCAGATCAAGAATCTAATTACTCAAATCCAAGATCTCTCTTTCTCTCTCTCTTTGGAATTCTTCCTCCCAGACTTTGAGACATCGATGTGCACACTCTGAGACCAAGCATCAGACTTCAACTAATGCTCACCTGGCTAAGAAACTCTACACGAGTAACTCCAGATTGGATTGGAACATCACATGAGGACTTTGACATCAGCCAAAATAGAGATAAGCATTCTAACACCTCCAGCTCTTCACCAAGTAGAGCTAAGTATTCTTCTATCTCATTTTAGTATTTAGAATACATTAGTAATTATTTTTTATTTACTATTTCTGAATACTATCAACCCAACCCAACTTTCTTCTTGGAGAGGCTGAAAAGCCTTCCTCTTATTCTTATCCTATTCTCATACCTATCCCCGACCTTTGCCCCCTCTCAGACCCTATTTATTGTCTTGTAACCCTGCACATACCCTTAAACTCCCAGACTCCTCTATCAACCATAGACATAAACCTGAAACCCATCTAAGACCCATTACCCCTACTGACATCGATAACATAATCAATGTCGACATATTTACCAATTGACACCGATAGGACTATCGACGTTGACGACTGTGATAGACTGACTGCAGAGAATAGGTACGCATTATCTTTATTTCTCTTTCTTAGTCTTTCACCATTTTTTTATACGACACTCTTTTCATAAATAGTGGACTGTCATCCCTCATAGAGATTTATGCTTCCGAGATCGAGCATATTACTTGGCAGTCCACCATATCTTTATCTAACACTCTCTTTATTTGAGTTTCTTTCTTATCTATAGGTGTCTTCCTCCACAGCCAAAGAGGAGCTCCTACAATGTCTAGATATGGTGCACAACTTAATCTGGGTATCAATCAAACCCCTGATCCTTAACTTTTAGTTTCTTCTTCTTCTGAATGTAAAAAGCAAAAATATAGAGAAACATTCTGGCACACCTGGTGGGACTCCAGAGTTTTCCTTGGGTTTATTTCTTCTAAAAGCAAACTTTCATATAGGTGCATTAGGAAAAAATTTCTCTCCTTACATCCTTCTACTATCTCTTTATTTCAAAAACAAACCATAAGCACAAGTTAAAAAGAACATCTTTCTTTTTCTTCTTGTCCCTTATTTCCCTGCATCTTAGAGTAGTGAAAATTCATACTCTTAACCTTTTCTCTAATTGTTTGCATCCAAACAAAACATTTCAATTTGGGTTAAAAAAATTATTGCATTTCACTCCTGCTTCAATGCATACTTAGCCCTCTCATCTAGTAATTAAAATGCATTATGAATAAATTATAGTGCACATATGTTACACAAACAGACCACATTCACATTAAATTAAACATCTAAACATACTTGAGACAAGGCTCAACTAGGATTTCACCACTTAGCAGATACCTTACCCTTCTTGGCGATCCTACTTGGACTTCACAACTAAGGGGAGGACCCACTCTATTCTCTAGCAGAGTATAAACTATAGGCAAAGTATATATTGGCTAAGCAGCCCAGCTCGACTCTAGGTTCGTGAAGTGAAGGGAGCAAGCCCCTAGCACTAGGCCACGTAGGGAACCTAACACAGACTTTTGAGCACCAAAACATAACTTGAAACAAACCTTAGACTTCCTCTTTAGGACCTGTTCTAAAAGCCCAACTTCCAACACATTCTTCTAAGGCATAAGCCACCATGACTCTAAAATTTATTCTTAGGAATTTAATGTTTAGAGGTTGCTTATTGTCATCATTTCTGCTATTCTTATCTAGTTTTTTGAGCTAGTAAGGTCGCATTATTTTGAGGTCTAAAAACACCTCAAAATTTCTCCTTTTTTCCAAAAACTTTTAGTTTTCTAAGTTTCTAGAAACACACAGACACGGACATCAATTTTTCCATCGACGTTAGCAACTTATCTTCATCGACATCTATTTTTCCACTGATATCGGCAACTAATTCACCGACATCGGTCATACCACCGATGTCGGTCACTATCAAAAAATTTCTTTCCAAAATAGCAACTTTAAAACCCAACTTTTTTGCTATTAAACACACATTTTGGGTTTTCTAAAACTGAAATACACAATTTTTAAACTTGAACACATTTTATCTTGGATGGCTTTGACACATAGTCAAGCTAAAACTCTTATTGACTACGCAAGGCAACAACCACTTCCACCTTCACCCTTCATACCAAGTCCCCTAATGGAGTATACTTCTGACCCTGAACATACTCCTATCCAACCAACCCCCAATCAACCTCCAATTTTTCTTGAAGGGGATCAAGACTTTGAGAGATTCCTTGACCTCAACATCAAGGCTCTCCAACACTATCTCACTAGAACCCAAATGTGAGATCTTTTAGGTAACCCTGTTTATGGGATGCCAACTCCCTTAGTTAAAGTGGCAATAATATCAACAGCCTTCGTTACCCAACCCATGATAACTCAGGCCATTCCCTCAACTAGTAACCCAAACATAGCCAACATTCAGGATTTGGCCTCTCCTTCTATTTTTGGACGTACTTCCATTGGGGTTTCCATACCCCCTCAACCACAAATAATGCAAACAAGTTCAACACCTTTTCAAAACTTGCTTGTTTCTATCCCACCCACTCTTGCACCCATCAATACAAGAGTGACTACCTATCCTCTAACTAGTGTTGTGACCACTCAACCACTTTTGGTGGCATCTAGTCAATTTGTGACCTCCAACTTCGTGGCATAAGCCCCCTTAACCTCAACATCAGTCCCTATGATGAACTACCAATATGTTGCACCTATACAAATGCAACCAAGTACATCATACACCCTTCCCAATGCCTTCTAGGTACCCCATAACCTAGGGGTGCCCCTCTTGCCAATCCATCTACTGATCTGATTAAGATGTTGATGGATAAGATGTCCAACCTTGAGACATCCATTTTCAGTTTGAGGAATGTTCTTTCTTATGAACAAATCTGTAATGAACCTATTCACCCTTCGGTCCCTATTCGATCATATCCTAGCCAGTGAGAACTCCCAAAATTTACTCATTTTTAGAGTAAAGAGGACCCACAACAACATCTATGAGCATTTAGACACGCTTGCTACCTCATAACACATGATGATGCGTTATTACTTCACACATTTCCCATGTCACTTTCTAGTGCCGCCCTTGATTGGTATATCACCATTACCAGTCACTCTCTCTTTACCTTCACTCAACTAGCTCAACTATTTCTTAACCACTTCTCAATCAACATCACTAAAAAGGTCTCCATCACATACCTATATTCTATTAAACAATTCGATGATGAGTCAATAGCTGACTTTGTTACCCGTTGGAGAGGTTTGATCAACCAACTCTCCTTTTCTTTACCTCAACCTGAGCTCATTGAGCTCTTTTCAAGAGCATGTGCCAAGCACATCTCATCTACTTTGTGAGTTCAAACTTTTTGCACATTTGACGAAGCTTTCACCATGGCCCAAAAGGTTAAACTCCATGCAGTCAAAGAAGATAAGGTCAAACTACGTAATAAAAATACCAACACAAAATCTAATGACCCTTCATCTTCCAAACCTTCTTCTTTCTACTCTAAGTCCAAGGGATCATCAAACACTATGGTACTTAGACCATCATCTTCTACCACAACTAACCACTCTGACCCCTCCACATCACAAGCATCACAAAACAATTCCAACAACAATACATACAGTGTCAATACACTCCAATAGGAGAATGATACACTTCTGTGTTGGATAAATTAGTGAAGTAGGGGGTCATCAACCTCCCTCAAATCTGACCACCCCAATTTGACCCCTCAAAAGCTATCCTTGCATGGTATAGGGAAAATGACTTTTGTAACTATCACCGTGTCAAAGGTCATGACATGAACAATTGTAAAACCCTCAAAAACATTGTCCAAGACATGCTAGACAAGGGGGATCCTATTTTGGATAACCCAAATGCGTCAGCTAACTAAAACATAGATATCTTTAGGAAACCATCCCCCTAGTCAAAACAATGTCCAGACCATGGCCGATGACCCCCAAGAGCACAATATACACACAGTCAACATGGTCTCTCCTTTTATTCCTGACCAACCTCTCCCATAGTTTGAAGAGGTTAGTCAACCCATCTCTCCACCATGGGTAGAAGAGCCTATTCTACCCATATCACCCCCACAACATCAAACATCTTCACCTTGTGAGGAACCCGCATTACCTGTTCCTCTTGCCCCCACTTTTCCTCTTCTTCTACCATTGGAAGAAGTTACCATTCATACCCCATGCCCTCATGTAGAAGAGACCATAATCCCTCTACCTCACCCTTTATAGGTGCCTTCTTCTCCTATTTGTCCTCCACCGATGGAGAATAGTCCTCCATCAACCCCCCTTTCACACCAAGGAGAGTCTACTTTGACCTCTCCCATATTGGAGCATACCTTGATGGTACCAATGCCAGTGGCTTCACCCTCATCCTTCTTATCATCAATGGGAGATCACACTTTCCTTTCTCTTAGACCACACGTCGAAGATGTGATTATACAGATACTCTCTTCGCTTGAAGAGCCACATTCTCTAATCCCTTCTCCACCGAGAGAAGAACTGTCACTTCACCCACTTCGATCGAGGGAGATCCAGTGATGATTTTCTCTTGCCTTTTGCCTGAGATCACTACATCTCACACACTTCCACTCACACCTAAACCCAAACCCTCACAAGTGTCCATCATACCAAGACAGGTTAAATCTCTCAGTGTTTGCCCTATATCAAACCTCACTCACCCACAAGTGAAGGTAGACTTAAACCTCGCCCCACACAATAGTGGTCCTCACACTGTACTAAACAAGGCTACTAAACCATGTCAGAGAACTTCTCCCCTACCTTCACCATTACCCTCTATTTTGGGTCCATACCCATCCACTTTAATAGGAGTGCTCCCAACTCCAACATCTCACAAAAACAAATCACCTCCATTACTACCTTTACTTGGAAAAAACATACTTCCTCCAAGAAATCCAATACCTCTCACCAAGAAAGTGCCATCTATGCGAGTGGCCACACCACCAAACAAAAAGATGGTATGAAAAACTCTGTTGTTAACCCCTACTACAACAAAAAGCATAGACCCATTAGTGGGTTCCTATGCTTTGCTATTACGCCAATTGTTGCAGTCTTCTAGCATCAGTCTCCCACCCATTAAACCATACCAACCTCTTAGACCAAAACCATCTTGGTTCGATGACACTAAAATTTGTGTATATCATCGCACACCTGGACATGATACTGAGCATTGTTGCACTCTTAAGGTTGTCATTCATTAACACCTAAAAAAGGATACCCTTCTCATTAAGGATCCTCTTAACCACCCTTTCAACAAACCACCGACACTATCCCATGTCTCTCACAGCTCCTCACCTTCACACTCATCAACTCTCAGATCAAAACCATCTTGGTTCGACGACACTAAATTTTGTGCGTATCATCGCACACCTAGACATGATACTGAGCATTGCTATGCTCTTAAAGTTGTCATTCATCAACACTTGAAAAAGGATACCCTTTTCATTAAGGACCCTCTTGACCACCCTTTCAACAAACCACCAACACCATCCCATGCCTCTCAAACATCCTCACCTAAATCAGGATGTCAACGCAAGACTATGGTCCCTTTACCACCTTCAACCCCTTTATTTGAAATCAAGACTATCAATATGGCCACCAAGTCACAAACCATAAATGATAAAGGAAAAGAGAAGGTTTCTATCCCTTGGACATATCCATTTATCAAGCCTTCTCAACCACCAAAACCTAAGATTTCTATCTTGGGCACATCCCAACCAACATCTTTGAAGCCAATTCGTGACTCCATGGTGAAACAACTTCACCAAACCCCTGTGACAACATCTTTGTATGACTTAATACAAAGCTCTCCACAACATCACCAAGCCTTAATCAAAGCTCTACAGGAAGTGGAGGTCCAACCTAAAGACCCCCAACCACTGGCCGCTTTAGTCAAATCATTACCAACCGTTGCCTCTATCACCTTCAATGATTCTAAGATTCCAGACTATAATCTAGAAGATCAAGATCTCATCCTCTCAAACTAAGTCTATCAGGCAAAAGCTTCGTAGGATGCATGTTCATGTCACACTCCTTATCAAAGAGGAGCTTCATTATCTTCTCTTCGTCTCATTTATCCAACCCATTGATTATCCACAATGGGTGCAAACATTTTCCCTGTCACAAAAACAATTGGGGGAATTCGACTTTATACTGACTAACATGACCTCAACCAAGCATTGACCAAACATCAACCAACTTCATGTCCAACATCAACCAAAATGTGCCTACAACCAAAATCTGAAAGAGTGAGATTTCAAAATCAGAGATCTCATCCTTAAAGAAAATCAACATGTGACCAATATGAAAAGAAGCAAACGAGGCAAGTTTGCTCCTAATTGGCTCAAACCTTACATAATAATGCACAAGTATGGATCAGGGACTTATCATCTATCTTCTCTCGAAGGCTAGCCAAAACCTGACCCTCTTAATACCTTACATATGTGACCATTTTACTGTTAATCAAGTAATCATTCACTTGATGTTTAACTTGAGCTTGTCCCTTGAGCAACCTCCTGTCATCCTCATTCCTATTCCTTTTCAACCCTTTTTCCCTACAAACATTAGTTAACCCTTTTTGTATTAATGCTTTGTCCTAATAAAAGGGAAACCCTTAAACCTCTATAGTCTTGTCCATGACTAAAATTTTAGTCAAAAACATATAAAACTAGGATGCCTATTCAAAGGTCATAAACTATAAATGTAGACTACTCCCTCGAAGGACAGCTACATAATTGTTGTAATTGATAGACTACTCCCTTGAAGGACAACTATTCAAAGACATCTGAACATACAAAGCAGAATATAGACCACTCCCTCAAAGGATGGCTATGCCCAAATTTGGCTACATACATAGCACCCTCTTAGAAGCTCCTCACGCTGATCAGCTTCAATATGACCATACAACAAAACAACATCCCTAAGTAGACTTCCCGCATTGATCAGTCTAACATAAAAAAAAAGTGACTGACAAACTATTAAGTCATGGACTTGCCTATAGTCGTTCTTAGGGTCATCTATAAAAGGGGCAAAGTTATCCCTACTAAAAGGGGTTATGTTATCCTCACATATCACATAATCACACCTATTACCCCAACATACTCAAGGGATTTTGAGCTCACTTAATGTCAAGTGATTCGAGTACTTCTCTAACACTAATCAATGGTCAATGACGTAATGCATGAATAGGGATTTTGTTTGCAAAAACCCTGATCTATGCTATCACTATGGTCCTTGTCAATGAAAAAGCAATGTGCCTTTCACATCTTATAACCAACCCAAACCAACCAACCCAAACCAAACCAAACCTTTTTGAAACCACTAACATAACCTCATGATTTGTTCATTACAAATTACCAATTTGTGTTATATGAATTATCATATCTCATTCACACTAGTTTCTATGGAAAATAATACACATGGAAACTACCAACCAAACATAATTTATATCAAGCACATACCATCAACAATATGGAAACCTGCTAAAGCATAAATAATCTCATTTGATTTTTGGCATACACCATCACTAATATGGAAAATTACTAGGGATGAAAAACCATATAACCAATGTTATAGAATACACCATCACACAATATGGAAAAGGCTATAACATCATTACTCATTTCATTTTTGGCATACACCATCACCACTATGGAAAATTGCTAGGGATGAAAAACCACATAACCAATGTTATAGAATACACCATCACACAATATGGAAAAGGCTATAACATCATTACTCATTTCATTTTTAGCATACACCATCACTAATATGGAAAATTGCTAGGGATGAAAAACTACATCACCAATGTTACAGAATACACCATCACATAATATGAAAAAGGCTGTAACATCATCATATACTTATCATGCACGAGTGTTGGTTAGGTGGTTGGAATGGAGTGAGAATAGGTCTTAGGTGGTAGAATATACCATCACATAATATGGAAAAGGCTGTAACATCATCATATACTTATCATTTCAAGCATATACCATCACATATATGGGAAATGCTAAAAACACTAACCTGACCACACCAACTATCAACCTCTTTCACTATTCTTCCCTTTTAGGGAGAACTACATTGGCTTGAGGCCCTCACAGGGGCTATATAGGTAGCACTTAATTGACACAAAGTCTTCTGAGGTTAGCTCGGCCATTTGCCCGATCATCTCCCTAAGGACATCGGCCATTCGTTTGTTCGTTTACCTAATGGACAAACCATATAACCTTTAACCATAACTTAACCTAGTCAAACCCAGTACATAACCTACCCTCTTCTTCCCTTTTGGGGAGAACTACATTGGCCTAAGGCCCCTAACAGGGGCTATGTAGGCAGCACTCAGTTGACACAAAGTCTTCTGAGGTTATCTTGGCCATTCATTCATTGGTTCATCTACCTCATGGACCAACTATCTAAACTAGTCCAAAATCATGACCACACAACAAGCCTTGACACTAAAAAAGTCACCTTTGACTTCTCATGGGGCACATTAGAGGTCACATACATCTCGTATACCAACAAACAACACTTGAGATCACTTATATCTCAACCTGACTTGACCAATGACCTTGGAGATCATGACTATCTCCTCAGACCATGACCACTTTCAAGACAACTTTGCCTTGGTTGTTTTGATTACATATATGCTACCTCATGAATAGTTAGCAAATTATATGCACCCCACATTATGACCCTCACACCTATTGTCAGATCGCGCTCCAGCTGATCCCCAATATTTGTGACATTTTTGTGTTTTCTAGGAGCACTTCCTAAGCCTAGGATACTTGGAACATGATGACCATTGGAGCTATAGCTTTGATCATTTAACCCAATCAGCTACGATTAATAAGCTAGGGCCCAGTTATTTCAATTTTATTACTCCTTGACCTTGTCTATGACAATTTGACTTACCTATCACGTGAAGTGGTATACGTGCAATCTCAACTATTGTAGCATTCACACTCCAACTTCACCATATTCATCCATTGCCTATCAAATCGGTAACTAATTTTGGATTGCCCTCTCTCAATTCCTACTTTGAGTGGGAATATTGTATCCCATACCTGGGGCAACTAACACCTTATTTTTCTCTTACAGTTCATCAGAACAACCAACAAAACAAGAAGGGGCAAATGTAGACACCAAAATTGTGTCGACTCCCCTTGGTCCCTTACACACTTATTAATTTAAAATAAACTACTTATTTTAAATTAATGACATCACCCTAGGACACCTCACCATGACACCTCACCTTGGACACCTCACCCTAAGACCACTTCCTACCCTTTGAGTCACCCTGAGACTAGGTCATCTACCCATGACCCATTCTCACTCTATTCCTAACCTCTTAACTAACACTCATGCCTAATAACCCCATCCTTTGACTATTCTCCAATGGAAAATGCACATGGCAGATGGAGAAATGGTCAAAGGGCTAAAAATAGCCCTTTTACCCATTCTTTAGCTGTTGACGTCGGTCAACTATCGGTCGATGCCAGCGGGATCACCGATGTTGGTTTATTAAATCGAGTTCTAACCTTGAGCTCAGATTGAGAATATAATTACTCAAATCTAAGATCTCTCTTGCTCTCTCTCTCTCTATGGAACTCTTCCTCCTAGAATCTGAGACATCAATGCGCACACTCTGAGACCAAGCATCAGACTTTAACTAACACTCACTTGGCTAAGAAACTCTACACAAGTGATTCCAGATTAGATTGGAACATCACATGAGGAATTTGACATTAACCACAATAGGGATAAGCATTCTAACACCTCTGGCTCTTTACCAAGTAGAGCTAAGTATTCTTTTGTCTCATTTCAGTATTTAGAATACATTAGTAATTAGTTTCTATTTACTATTTCTAAATACTATCAACCCAACCTGACTTTCTTCCTGGAGAGGCTGAAAAGCCTTCCTCTTATTCTTATCCTATTCTCATACCTATCCCCAACCTTTGCCCCCTCTCAGACCCTATTTACTATCTTGCAACCCTGCATAGACCCTTAAACTCCTAGACTCCTCTGTCAACCACAAACATAAACCTGAAACCCATCTAAGGCCCATTACCCCTACCAACATTGGTAACATAACTGACATTGGCATATTTACCAACCAATGCTAGTAAGACTACCAACTTCAACGACTGTGATAGACTGACTGCAGAGAATAGGTACGCATTATCTTTATTTTTCTTTCTTAGTCTCTCACCATTTCTTTTTATACGACACTCTTTTCATAAATAGTGGACTGTCATCCCTCACAGAGCTTTACGCTTCTGGGATCAAGCATATTGCTTGGCAGTCCACCATATCTTTATCTAACACTCTCTTTGTTTGAGTTTCTTTCTTATTTACAGTTGTCTTCCTCCAAATCCAAAGAGGAGCTCCTACAACATCTGGATACAATGTGTAACTTAATTCGGGTATCAATCAAACCCTTGACCCTTAACTTTTAGTTTCTTCTTCTTCTGAATGTAAAAAGCAAAAACGTAGAGAAACAACTATTTTAAAATTATTTGATTTCATATTATAGTCACTAATTAAACACGTAATGTGATATTGGTTATATGTCATTAACATATATCAAACTCAAGTGGCACAATAATAACCAAGGTGTGTTTTACACACCATGGTGCACTTTCTTTCCTTTAATGTAGTAATTTCATCCTTATGCATTGATAGATTTAAGGGGGTAATGTAGAAGATTAAATATAGATTTATATTTTAAACTATTATTTTACACTTGAAAAATATTTATCAAGGCTCTAACATTCAATTTGACCTTACTTTCAATGAAAAATTTCACACTTGCCACCTCACTAGGTCAATTTACTTATTTCCTAGTCTAACCTTGATTAATCTAATTATCTAGATAATGTGTAACCATAGAATTCCTAAAATATGATATATATCCTTCACTATTATTTACATAACCTCAATATATTTTATCCATCTTAGATAGTTGTATTTAGGACATGATAGTAACATTAATGTTAATGTCCATGTTTTAATGCAAGTGTCCTTACCCTACAAACACTCAAATTTTCAAATGTTTTAATGTGTACAAGTTGGACTAAGAATGTCATTAACTCTTCCATGAGGATAGTTTTAAAATATTTATTATAAATACACACCAAAGCCTACTCATTTTTCATCTAGCAATACATCGAATAATCATCTCTCAAGCTTAGACATGCTACAAAATTTCAAAGCACACGGATAAGCTATTATACCTAATTCATCTTTATTGGCATATTATTCATAGGAATTATCATACTACAGGTATAAAGGACTCAAATAATAATCCATGAGACATATTTTTCAAGTTATAAATTGGATCATTGCATGTACTTGCATATATCATTCTGCACTATTTTTCACACAAATACCAACACATAGGGGAGAACTACATAAGTTTGAGGACATAATAGGAGTATTGGATATGTAGGTAGTGCTCAATTATAGAGGGTTCTATAATATTAGTGCAACACCATAAGACCACTAAACCATTGTTTAGCAAGATAAACTAGCCTAAGGTGGGGAGGTAAGGTTTGAGATATAAACAATGATATAAGTCATGTGCATGGGATCCAAATATATTAGATGAAAGGTGACATAAAACATGGAAAAGCATAGGTTGTTCCATCTTTATATAATGAACATTTTTTATATGATAGGTACATCGATATTCAGATAGTAGCATGAATGTAAGTGTATATAGGTGAATACAAATGTTGAGACAGCTAGAAATAATATTTATATAATCAAACAATTGGCTATATAACATCAAACAACCTATTTTTACACCTATACATTTTATATTTGTCTATGCATCATTGCATAAACTAGGTATTATTTGTTCTTCATGGTTAGACAATAAAAGTACTAAATTGATATTGTACTTTTTATATTTAGTATTTTTCATAATTCAACACTAAAATTGAATATCATAAACTAAATTATTTAATTGGTCTGATTTAGGAATAGTTTAATTCACTCTTGAATATTATATACCTCATAACTTTAATCCCAAAAAGGGTTAAAATTTTAGTGAGCTTGATATCTGAGCCTTCATTTCCAAACCTATCTTATTTTAGGGTTTCCAACCTTATAGGATTTCAAATTATTATGATTGATTTTTAGAGTTTAATCTTTACCATAGGGTTTTATCCTCATCTTGTTGTTAAGGTTTCTAGTTCATAACAACTCAATTTTCAAATTCCTTGAAAGTATTTTTTATGTTTCTTTATATATAATAAGAAAACTATTTTTTTTTTAAAATTATGTATGAATTTTTCAAAATATTCAATTTACTATTTTTAGTACATCTTAACATACTTTACACAAGGGATATTTATTTTTCCCTATTTTTCTAGAGTTTGGTTATTATATGGTTTTTCTAGAAAACCTTTCTTTGATTTCCAAAATAACCAACCAGGATTTTAAAATTGTTACATCCTTATTATGCAAAACATAGCTTACTCTAGGATTTTTAGCCTTCTAGGGTTTTAAATTGTAGAAATTATTTGGTTCTAATTTTTATATCATATTGAATAGTTCCATAAAAAATTATGGCTCTCTTATCTTATTCCCATATATATCTTTAGAACATTTAAAAATGATAAACATGAGCCTCTTCATCCTAACCTTGAGGAGGGTGATATCTACTATCCCTCTACCAGGTCAATGTTATCATTAATCCAAGGGGCAATGTGTCCCATCTTATGATTTAAAATGAATTTAATAAATATATCCTTACTCAAACCCCTCCACATCCCAAATCATCTTTACATGGTGTGTGTGTGTGTGTGTGTGTGTGTGTGTGTGTGTGTGTGTGTGTGTGTGTGTGTGTGTGTGTGTGTGTGTGTGTGTGTGTGTGTGTGTGTGTGTGTGTTCATTCTAAAGCACCTAGGGTTTGCATTTGTGAAGCCCTAAAATATCAGATCATCCTTATGAGCAAGTTAATAAAAGAGTTGTAAAATATATTCATTTCATATATCACATTACTAAAAAATTAGATTACATACTTTTATAATCCAAAACATGTTAGTTTTAATCATGTAGTTTCATCTTCATCTAGAAATGTTGTGCCTAATAAGGTTTCATATCAAAGCAAGAAGCTAAAATAGAATTCATCTACAACTAGTGATTCAAAAAGTTAATAAAAGGCTAATAAGAGTCCAAGTGAAATCCTAAGATACTTTATAACAAAGTGATAAAATTACACCCTAGACATCCTAGAAAGAGATAAAAATGCTATTGTGCATATCATAGAATGTATGGGAATCATACAAACTATTATTTGTATTTGAAGTAAAAAATAAAAATTACACTTAATAATGATGATCTTATAATAGATACATTAGTCAAGAAACCCACTCACATTATGAGTACCTCTCATAAAATATAAGTGAAAAAAGATCAAGTATGGGTACCAAAGGATAATTCTGAGTAAAAACAATTGCAACTAAAAAAATTAAACTAAGAAAATATTCAAAAGGTTAAGATATATAAAGTAATATTAAAAAAGATCAAAATAAAAATGAATGACTACAAAAGGCAATGTTACAAAAATATCAAGAATAAAAGTTATAAAATGAAACTTGAGATAAGGAAATAATCATTCTAAGAAGATGGTTTCTAATAAAAGAGTTCTCAAATCAAGACATGCCTAAAAAATCAAATGACAAAAATATGGTTGTTAAAGATCCAAACATCATATTTATTCAATACATAAACGAACAAAAAATTAAGGGCAATACTACAAATTATATGCTTCCCTCCTCAAATAAATAAGTCAAGACACAAATTACATATTTTCCTAGAGTTCAAGAAAAGATACATGACTCATCTCTAGTCCATACTAAGTTTCAATATCCTAATAATGATGAACATATTAAAAAAATGACTCCAATCCATCGTTCATCAAATATTCATAGACATAAGCTAAAAAATGTATATTACATGTTCTAGAATAACCTATAAATTTATATCTCTCCTATAATAATTATTACATTTATGATTATGATTCTAGTAATATAAAATATTGGCATGATCTTAATGATATTACTTACACAACATATGAATATAACACACATGATATATGACCTACATAGAGACATCCCTTTGATGATTTCTTTGTCTACTAGGGGTAATTTCCCTTGTCCATATCACCTTTTTTAATCACTAAATTCATTAAAAAAAATGATTTAAAAATCCAAAAAAAATCAAATATTCTAAAAAATATAAAAACATTCACATAATAAAAAATACCAAAATATTTAATATTTCACATGTTTTTTATCTTTTGCATATGTTGTGTACCTTATGTTAGTAGATAGAATATCATTTATATACACACATGTCTCATGGTTACTTGAGTGTGATAAAGGCATACATTAGACCCATGATATCTCAAGCATGTAAATGTTGTAAATTTTCCCTTCCAATGTCATACATTATGTTTGGGGAATCTTGATTATATAATATCATGATTGACACAAGTATTTTTATGATCAATTTTCATTATCTTAATAAGCTTATATATATTACACATGCCTATAATCATGTTTATATATTACATAGCGTATTTGATACGCCATTATACATGACATTTTGATGACACATGTATGTAGGGATTAGTAGGTCATGCTTATGCTAGTTTCTTATGTCTCATTAATTCATCGATTCATTAGCTTACTTGAGTGTACTTATTGTGTTATTATTTATATTTATTATTAAACATTTAAAAATGTTCATTTTCTTGCTATCCACATTTAACTAAGTGTTGCTTATTTATTTAGTGTGTGATAATTTAAACATGTCTTACACTTGAGTTTATGGCATTTGAACATGTACCTTATTTGAAGTTTCCTTGCACCCATTTTTGGTGTGATATTTGAGTACTCGTGTGTGTGTCATTATTTGTTTGTTTATTTTTTTATATTATATACATTTTAATAATTAATATCATGCATCTTAAGGATTTTTATATATGCATACTATGAGATTCATTGATATATCTACTTCTACATGACCCTACTATATTATTCTTTTAATACGTGATTCACACAGATACAACATAATTATTTTATCCTTTTGAGACAAAGTGATTATCAGTTTTTAAATACCCTCACCTCAAATGGGGGCATATTATTTGGGTCATTTCATAAAGTACATGACTCCACATACATATATTTGATAGAATGGAAAAAAAATATTCAGTTTACATGATTCAGATATACATTTTGGATATAATCTTATGCATTAAGCACATATTTAGGACAAGGTTTTTTATATTTGTGATACATATTATACACATGTTATATAATAGAGGTTAAATTTTGACATATAATTTATCTTGAGACATATATTATGTGCACATACACCAACTTATAGATACACTTTTAAATTATACACACATTAATTCACTAACCTTATCAAGATGTAACATTTACACCTTTACTTATCTATAGAAGTTGGCTCTTTTTATTGGTGTAATCAAGATTCAACATCCTTAATGGACTTAGAACTATGATTCTATTATTTTAGGTTGATATGGTTATTCCATTTAACATGAGTGATATTGGCTAAATTGGATAGATTGGCTAGATTAGTTAATACTTGAGTTGTGTAATTGAGATTTTTTGCTCTCAATAGACTTGGCAAAATTCATCCTTATACCAAATTGGGGGCATGATCACCTATCAATTCACATCTTCATATCTCCAAGGTTCACTTTTGAACCTCTTTCAAATTATTCATCTAGGAATAATATCTACCAAGATAAACTACTAAGGAACAACATGGTTGTATTGGCACACATGTGTGATCCTTCATTGTTCTTTTTCTTTCAAGTATTTTTAAAATATTCAATTTTACATTATATTCACTAATTACACATGTAATATAATCTTGGTTTCAATTCATTCATTAATCTAGGAGGATATCTAATAGAGACCAAATTATATGGTTTGAAATCTTTCAAAAATTATATACACATTGAAGATCTCATCAATATCTTTCCAATGTAATTTAAATGGTGTCAAATGCACACCATATGCAAAATTTATGGTTTGTTAAAGGTGGAAACAAATAGGGAAAAAAATAACATAGTGGTGCCATCATTATCTGACTAGACCTATACAACCTAACATGTCAACCAATCATAACCTTCAATATGGCATTCATAAAACTACACTAACTGCTATGAGTTCCAAGGCAAGTTTTATGTAATACATGGCCTCATGACCAAGTTACAAGGGATGAAGTTTATCTATTAAAAAAAAATGATTTTTATCCCCACCAAAGTGGGATAAAACATTATCCAAATCACCATAAAATCCTTTTCATGAGCTAATGCATGGGATTTGTAGTGGGGCTTGACCCCCTCATTCCACTTGGCTTATTTTTAACACCCAATAATAAAATATGCCATATTTGGCAAACCAAATGCAAGAATTTGTATTTATCCCTTAATTTTTGGGTTTCTTTCTAAAAACAAAGGATATGGGGCATTTTAAAAGGTAATTTGAATCCCTAACCCTATGAAAAATGGATAATTCTTTACAGCATAAAGTAAGGGCCTTGGAAATACTATAAAAGGCTCAATATTTCAATTAAAGATAAATAAGAAAGCTTGTAATATTTAAGCCCTTGTAAATCAAAAAAAGAGGAGAAAATAATTTTTTTATGTCTAATATTATAGGAGTATTACATTAAAGGACAAGATCCTATTACATAGACCTCCTAAAGACATTATAGGGAAATTTAAGCCCCTTATTAGGAGATAAAGCAAGTTTGTATGTCTACATTATTGGAGTAACAATTAAAAGAAAATATCCATTGAACATACCTTTGAGAGACATTAAAATTAACTTGTGTAACCCCTAATTTAGGAGAGACAAGGAAAAGATAGTCTAAAATATCTAGATCCAAGGCCATAGCCAAAACTAGACCCAAGACTAGACTTACTAGAGGACATCAAACACTTGTTTGTAGATCAAAATCCCCTTATTAGGAGAATTTGACGTAAGTAATGGTATTTTTACATAATTTAAATTGATTAGTTTATCCTTTGAGTGGACTTGGATACATATCCCAATTTTGGGTGAACTCTATTATGAACTTGATTAGTGGATTATCTATGTTTTTTATTATATGCTTTTAATTTCAGTTTTTAAGTGCTAAATTTTAATCATTTAAGCTAATTTTCACATAGCAAGATGTGAAATTGAGAAAGTCATTAAAGTATTTGAAAATAGGTTCTTTAATGAGCTTGTGTATAAACTACCATTTTCAAATTGAGTTTAATATTAGAGGGATTTTTCAAAGGGTTTACTAGCATATTTTTACCTTGTGTCAGTATTCTTCCATTTATGTAATTTATAGTTTGGAAATGCAAGTTTATTTGTTGTAAAAGTATAACCATGGTAAAAAATCTAAAAAGAGAAAGGATTCAAGAACTTGAAATATTAAAATGGTAGATTCGGGAGGAAAACTATGCATTAAGATAAATGTTGCATCCCTTGGAGGATGAGATAAAAGATCTTCATGATCGAGTGATGTTTTAGGGAGAATATCTCATGGGAATTATTTATAAGTTATAACTTGAGTCTCAATCCAAGGAAGAGAGATTGGCAAAGTTATGGAATGGTGAAAGAGTGGATGAGAAATAAGAGTACCATGCAAAGGAGACCATCCTTTACCACATATTTATAAACCATGACTAAGGTTTGAATAGTAGGTAATTCATCATGTTCTCTTTCTTCCCCAAAAGATGTATATTATTATTTTTTGTGAATTTGAGAAGCTTACTTGGGGTATTGGCTATAATTTTTTAAATAAGTTAGTTATTATGGGAAGGGCCTTGGAATCCATGGCCATGGAATGACAAATCCCATACAGGTTGAAGAAAGACCTTGTTATGTAGGTGTGGGATATGTTAGTGGCAAAGGATAAGTTTGAGAATCCTTCAAGGCAATTGAATCTAGATAATCTATAATAGAATATCCCAAGCCACTGGTTCTATAAAAATAACCTATATAAGGAGAAGGCACACTATCATTACATGATAGTGAGAGTGAATGCAAGCTGGAATCAAGAAAATGAAAGCCTTTTAATCATAAGATAATCATCCATAAAGAATGAAAAGCATCTCCAAAGAGATATGAACATCCCAAAGGAGGAGGTAACACATTTTTTCCTCACTAGACTTTCACAAAGGACAACCCTAAAATGTATGGAAAGTATAAGCACTCCAATTTTTTCTTTGATTATGAGAAGAATGGATTTAAAACATAAAAAAATTGGTATGCATATCCATTTTATTTTTTATAATGAATAAACATTGTGTGGGAATGTGTTGGAAAATAAAGACCATAAAAATGAATTCTATGTCCTTCAAGAGGAAGGGAATACATTATAAATACCACTCTCCAATTCAACATGTGGATAATGGAAAAAAGGGATTATTATCCAAGAAAATGGGTAGAATTATTTCTCTCATTGTAATATAAGTGGCCATTGGGTTGAAAAGTGTTGGAAAATTCATCTATAACTCCATACAAATACCAAAAATAAGGAATTTATATAGGCACCTATAAGCAAGGAGGTTTATCAAACCCCTATAAATTAAGAGGTAACACATGAAAGAGTTGGTCAAGAAACAATAGTCCAAGAGGTAGCCCATGAAGAATCCTACATATGTGTATACTATCCCATCAAGAGGGAGCAAACCAAAGATTATAATCCACTAAATTAGATTGGTAAGAGATTATTTGGTTTCACTGATAGTATATATGCATAGTTGAGTTCAATTTAGCATGATTATATAGCACATCCAAATAATGTTTTTGGTTTCCATTTTTAAAAAAGCATGAAGGAAACTAACTTGATGTGTATGAGCAAGTTTTCAAGTAGATTACCCATTGAAGGTGAATATGAATCAACCATCCAAGTTGAGATGCACATTATGAGCAACCCATTATAATAGGTTATATAATTTTATTTTATATTCTCATGATCATGTTGACATTCATGTTAGCATGTTTTTATTACCACATCTCATAGAATTTAGAAAGATGATTAAAGAGGCACTCCACTGAGAGATAATTATAAAATAATGTTCTCAGAGTAAGTAGTAGAGAGACATATTGACATGCTGAAGTGTACTTCCAATAGGGAGACATAGTCAACATGAAAAGTGCTTTCATGGTGAGTGTATGTGTAATTGATTGTATGCAATTTTTGTAAAGACATAAATTTGGGAAATGTTTGTGAATGGAATAAAATTTACAATCCATGTATGTTGCATTCAATTGTAAGACCCAAAGAAGGGAAAATTGTACAAGTGGTGACCTGTTATAACACCACTTAATTTTTATGTAATGTAATTTTATACCCTTGTTGAGAATATTAACAAGGAAAATAAAAAAATCATATATTAATGAGATAACTTCATTCTATCCTACAATAAATGTAGTGGCCAAGAAGAAGACCAAGACACCAAGGGTAGAAGGTTATTTGGTAGAGATGAGAGGGAGTCATGAAATCTCTTTTTAATATGGGTTTGTAGGTATAAGTTTGGATAGTTTACCTCTAAGAGCGAAATAAGTTTACCCTCCTATGACCATGAATCAAGGTGATAATATTTCCTTATATTCATTTTTTATCATAAATTAGTTGATGAGTTGTAGGAAGAGGTTATTCTTGATAGAAGAGAGAGGAATAAAATAGAATTTTGGTGGTCTAAAAGCTCTTTAGTGGGGAGGAGTGATCTGTGAGGATCTCCACTAGTGACCAAATCAGATGGTCTCAAATATTCCCAAAACTATCCACACATAAAAGAACTCATCAAGATCTTTCCAACACAACTTGAACAAGGTCAAACATACATTGTATGTGAAATTTATGGCCTATTGAAGGTGAAAAAAATTAAGAAAGAATAACACAATGCTGACATCATCAACTCATTAGACTTGAACAACCTAACACATGGACCAATCATATCCTTCAATTATGAATTCATAAATCTCCACCAAGTGATATTAATTAGAAGGTAAGTTCCATGTAATGCATGGTCTCATGACCAAGTTACAAGGGATGAAGTTTATCTCTTAAACAATTTTTTATTGTTATCCCCATCAATGTGGGATACAACATTATCTAAAGTGTTGAAAAATCCTCCTGATGAGATAATGCATGGGATTTGGAGTGGGGATCAACCCAATCACCCCACTTGGCCTATTTTTAAGTCCCAATAATAATATATGACATATTTGACAAACCAAATGCAAGACTATATATGTATCCCTTGATTTTGGGATTTATTGCTAAAAACAAAGGATATGAGACATCTTATAAGGGGATTTGAATCCCTAACCCTATGCAAAAGGGATAAGGATTTAAATACTAAACCAAAGGCCTTGTAAATACTATAAAAGGCTTAATATTATAATTAAAGATAAAGAAGAATTATTATAAGATTTAAGCCCTTATAATGAAGAATAAGAGGAAAAAGTAGATTTTTTATGTTTGATATTATATTAGTAGCACATTGAAGACCAAGAGCCCATTGTATATACGTCCTATAGACATTATATGGAAATTTAATCCCCTTATTAGTTGACAAAGTAATTTTATATGTATATATTATCAGAGTATCAATTATAGGTCAAGATTCATTACATAGACCTCTAAGAAACATTGCAAAAAACTTATGTAGCCCCTCATTTGGGAGAGACAAGCAAGAGATATTCTGAAAGAGATAGATCTAGAGCTAGAGTTAGATCCAAATACAGAATTCCTAGAAGACATCAAACTCTTTTTTTCAGATTGAGAACCCCTTATTGGGAGACTTTGATATAAGAAATGGTATTTTTGTATAATTTTAATCGATCAATTTAGCCTTTGAGTGGACCTAGAGATGTAACCTAATTTTGGGTAAACTCTATTATCAACACAATTTTTGGATTATCATTGTTCTCTAGTACTTTCTTTTAATTTTAGTTTTTAAATACCAAATTTTAATTGTTTATGCCATTTTTCATGTAAAAATATGGGAAATTGAGAAAGTCATTAAAGTATCTATAAATAGGTTTTTTAGTTATTTTGTGCATGAACTACCATTTTTAGATCATTAACATGAAACAAATTCAAGTGGGATCAAGTAAAAACAAGGTGTGTTGTAAAAACCATGGTATGCCTTCTTTATTTTAACCTAGTAATTTCATTCTTATGCATTACTAGATTAAAGTGGGGAAAATTTAGATTGTTAAATATGGATTTATATGTTAAACTTGTCTTGTACACTTAAAAAATATTTATCAAGGATCTACCCTTTAGTTTAACTTTCTTTGCAACCAAAAGGCTCATAGCCACCACCTTATTTGGTCTAATTACTTATTTCTTAGTCCAAACTTGATTACTATGTTTATCTAGATTGTTTGTAAACATAAAACACACAAAATATTATATATGTCCTTCACTTTTAGTTACAAAATATCAACAAATTTTCTTCATCATGGATAATTGCATTCAATATAGGATAGTAGGCAAGTGCCCTTACCCTAAAAACACTCTAATTTTCAAATCTATCGATGTGTATAGGTTGGCCTAAGAATTTAAATAACCATTTTATAAGGATTATTTCAAAATAGATAGTATAAATATAAGTCAAATCCTACTCATTATTAAAATAGAAAGACATTAGACAATCACCTCTATACCTTACACATACTACTAAATTTCAAACTACAAAACTAAGTTATTCTTCCTTATTCATCTCTATTAGCATATGAGTCATAAGACCAGTCGTACAACATATTTGAAGCACTAATATAATAACTAATGAGCCATATTTTTCAAGTTACAAGAAATATCATTACATACACTCACATATAACATTCTAAACTATTGTTAACACATATACCAACAAATAGAGGGAAATATGTAAGTCTAAGGGCCTCCTTGGAGTATTAGCCATGTAGACAATGCTCATTAATAGAGAGGTATTTGAGGTTATATTAACATTATGAGCCAACTAACCCATTTGTTTGTCAAGGTAACCTAACCTAAGGTGAGAGATAGGGTTTGAGATATAAATAGTGATATAGAGCATTTGCATGAGATCTAGATATATTAGATGAAAGGTGATATAAAACCAAGAAAGATGTAAGTGGCTACATCATTATATGATAAAAATTTTGTACAAGATAGTTTCATCAAGATTCAGATAATAGCATTGATACAAGTATCCATAAGTCAATACAAGTGTTTATTAATCCAAGAAGAATATCTCTAGAATCTAATGATTGGTTCCTAAAATATGAGAGAACCTGTATCCACACATATACTTTTCATATCTATTTGTACATCATGACATAAGCTAAGTATTATTTCTTACTTGTGATTACGTAGTCAAAATGCTATTTGGCATTTTACTTTATATATTTATTGTTTTTAAAATTCAACTCTAAAATTGAATATCATAAATTAAATCATTTAATTGGCCTACATTAGGAAGATTTTAATTCAGTATTGAATTTTATATTCCTTGGAACCCTTTATCCTCAAAAGAGATAAATAGGTCCATAAGACCCCACTAGGTTTTATGATACAACCATGCACCATGTTCTCCCACACACCATCACCTCAAGAGGACAACAAGCTTATCTTCAAGACTCTTAATCATATTGAAATCTCTACACAAGATCCAAGTGGTGTGAGGTAGGTTTTCAACTAAATATCACCATAAACCCATTTTTTAAAGATCATAATTTTGGGCATAATTATTGATGACCCATAATGAATGATCATTAATATTAAGGAAAATCCTAATAAATTGATGTGATGGATATCCCCTAAGGCAAAAATTAAGGGGAATTATTTTTAAGATAGAAAGATACTAATGTTACCATCACCCTTATTATGACACTTGGAGAAAAGAGTTTTGTTAAACCAAATACATTTGAGAGTAGTTTATAGACTAAACCCTAAAATTTTAACTTATTTTAGACAAATAAAATCTAGATCCTCAATTGTTAACTTGTATCTTGTACATATAATTTATGAGATGACTCTATAAAATCTCAAACACTCCAAAATAAAACTTTCATTGAGGAGTATAACCCTTAAAGATATCTCCCTAATAATCTTTAATATATTCAAGAGCTAAAATATATATTATGAAAAGAGTTTTAAGGTTTGATAACAATAAATTCTCAAGCCAAATAGAGTGTTATTTAGTCCCATTGTCCTCTAGGGGAGATCTCCACCACCATTATATGAGATTTATAATTTCCTATATGTAGGACCACTTGTATAAGATGTACTAGTGAGATATTAAATCATGTGTGGTTGAATACCTTTCCAAACTCAGATCTAAGAAACCTTTGGAGTACTCAGAGGTTCGGGGGGAGGATTTTCCTTATGCACTACAAAAGAGGATCTTAGACGAGAAGGGGAAATATCCATCTCATAAATATAATTATTTATAGAATAATTTTTACTAGTCATTTTCATCTAGCCATTATCATTCTCCATTACCTTGAGCTTATCCTAGGGTGTTTTTCTAGTAGAGGGTTTTGACCACCTCATGTAGGGATAATATTTAATCTAATGGTTAGGATACTAAAAACAAAAATAAGTGTTAGGAAGACTAAAGTATATGACTTTTTTCACCTAGTGTTCTGGTCCAAATATAATATGAATGGATTCATTCAAATCCTTAATCAAGTCAACCTCTAAACATAAACATGTTAATGCATGTAGAATAAAACTTGTATTTATCAAAGCACATAAATCACACTATGGGTTCAAAAATTTCCTTGATAATGACCCATATAGTAAGTATAAGGCCTAGGAGTTCAATCCAAATGAACACTAGAAGGGATGCATAATAAAAAAACATTGAAATTATAGGTCCATGGGCAAAAAATAATAATAGATTTCTTCAAGAAATAATAACCTGAATTAGAAAGGAGGGCCTAAACTTGGGACAACTCATTAAAGGATAAAATAAAGAAACCTTTTATGAAGTTTCAAATTCTATTGACATGGACACACAAGGGTTCCCACTCATGTTGAAACTAGGCATTAAGGGATTTGTTAGAAGGAATATGGCCAACATAATAAGATATAACAAAATAATTTACAAATTAATTAAAGACATAACCAATGCCATCAAGGTGTAAACAAAAATTTTCTTGAGAGGGATAATTGGAATTTATACCTCATTGGAAATGTTTTGGACTAGCTTACATTGGTGCAATCCTTCCCATTGTTGAACATAATAGTTGAAACACATTGGATGGAGCCCATAAAAATAAAAAATAATTCCAAAGTGGTGGAGAGTAACATGATATAAATGTTTTATTAGCTTTTTTTATCCCATGGATATAGTGTGGAAATCAAAGAAGAAAAGAAATAAAAATAAAGCAAGGCCAACATGAAACCCTAGTAGAGCAAGCTTTTTTCATATTAAATTTTTTGATTGACTTATCAAAGCAAAAATAAAAAACCTTTAAGTTATGGTTAAAAATAATTCACATGTAAAGTTGAACTTAACTTTTAGAAATCAAATGGATGCCAATTTTAATGTCATAATTAATTTTTTATTCACAAAAAATATATCCCCCATCACCATCCTTGGCTACCATTTTATAATACATATCTAAATAATAAATATAAGTTAAATTGCATTTTTTTAATAGTAAAAATATCTAAAATACATTTATCTCAAAAATGTCATGAGATTTTAATTTTGGGGCACTTATATAGGATTTATATTTTTAACATACCACATCAATTAATTAATTTATTACATACTCTACAATTTTTTTTGTTAAATGGTGATATATGGCTTCAATATAGATATACAATATTTTGTTTTTGAAATAAAAAATATAAGAAAAAATATGGGTTTGAACCTACACCATATTCCCAAAATACTATGATTTTTCAACCAACTTATCTAATCAAGAAGAAAAAACTTTCATATGACAATCAAAAGGATGTCAAATTTAATGTATGCCATAAATATTTAACATCTCAAAAACATTATAATCCACCACCAATCCTTGACTGCCATTTTACATTACACATATGGGCATAAATAAATCCTAGACACTAATGCATAATGCATTAGTATATAACATTTTGATGGGTTATTGAAAATCTAGTAATTAGTTTTTAGATCCATATGTTTATTTTTTCAACCTCCCCCTTACTCCTCCTTTATGGTTTCATAACCAACCCCTCCCCCCACTTGAAAATACATTTTAAATTGATGTAAATAAATGTGTTACAATCTATTGAATATGCATCTTTAGTGCATCATGGAATTGAATTTATGTCTCTAAAATCTTCATTAATTCAAAAAACATAATCCCATATTTGTTAGTAGCTTTGATATTTGGAAACATATAATTATAATAATTCAAGGTGAATATGCTAATGGGTATGATTCCATAATGGAAGTTGCCCTTCTAAAATAATAAAGGTTGATTGGTTATGGGATGAGTATTTATTCTTATTCAAACTTCCCTTCTATTCCTCTGTTGCTTCATAGTCACCCAAAAAACATTTTATTTGTATAAACATAGAAGTATAATATAGTTTGAACCTTATGCAATTAGATTGATGTAACATAATGATTGATTGGTTATAGGATGAGTATGTTTGCATCAGGTAATATGTATTTTTCTCATTTTTTAGATTTGAACATGGATAAATTGACATGTAAATATAAATTTACACCAAAACATAAAACATGGGTTTTTATTTATTTATTTTATCCTCTCTCAAGTGTAAGTTTATAATATTGCTTGGCATAGAACATGTCTTTTTCTTGTTTATGGGATTTGAACATGTAGCAATTGACATATAAATGTAAATCCACACCATAACCACTATCTAAAATTATGTGTTATACATAATATCAATGAGTAAATTGAAACAAGTTCTTGTGCAAGAAAATAAAATATTTATACATACATTATGTGATTTTTTTTTATCTAGATCCTAGACACCATACATTATTTAAGTAATTATATGGACTAAATTATTTTTGTATACACCTAAAATTGGACACCATGTGTTGATTTTAAATATCAACACTAAGATCATCCTAAATACTAATTTATTTATCTAATCAGTCTTTTATCTAGTATTCATCTAGAGTCAATTAATTAATTTTTCCATTATCACTTCCTTTCCCACAAATTCACATCACATTGAATTAGTTAATTAATATCAATTAGTTAGCTAAAATTAATCGTGTGGTCACATATGACACACATGGTGGGACCAACACATGAAAACCTCCTTTTAAATGTCATAATATTACTCTAATTAAGAAATTATATCAAAATTTATTTAATTTTATCTTCATTTTATTCTAATTTATCAATGTTTATTGTTATATTAGTAGTATAAATTCTCTACTAATAAGCAAGATCATTCCCCATAATCAACAATATCTCCCTACTAATCGGTGATATCATTTCTATTCTATTTTTTGGTTTTATATACTTTTTAGGTAAATTATGATATCAACCTAAGAATTAGTGGTATCGACATACAATTTGGTGGAAACACTCTATCAATGGATTTTCTTTTAGATTTTACATAACTATCATTTTATGAAAATAGTGTAATCATGAATTCAAATGGTAGAATCAACTTGTGAATTAGTGGGGTCAACCTGTAAATTGATAAAAACACTATAAAAACATTTATTATATATTTTTACATATTTTAGTGATATCATACTTATCAATGATGGATTTGACACTCTAAACATTGAAATCATTTTAAATTTATTTATGACTATGTTTTTACTTATAATGATGATATCACTCTAAAAATTGGGGGGGGACTACCCTGCTAAATAGTGATATCACTCTAAGAATCAGTGGGATAAATAATTTTATGTGTTATATTTTATATGTTTACATATCAATAGGATTTATCTAATAAATGATAAAATCCCCATGCTAAACAATGATATCAATCTATTACAAATTCTTGAGGCTAAAAAAAAGTATTAATTCAACTTCCCTTTACTAGTAAAAGACCACATTTCAAACTCTAATATGTTTTATATAGGCCCAATTATCAAAGAAGTGGTTATTTAAAAAATAAACACTTTAAAAACATATTTTATCTTGCTGTATAAAAATAATCAACATTTCAATTTTGTGTTCTAAAAAATAATTGTGTTTTCATTGCTTGTGTGTTTGTATCATTTATTTATTTATGAGTAACTTACCATGTGTATGATATACCATTTCACACTTATGGTACCAAGGGTTAAAAAAATCACATAGATTACTATCCTCCTTTCTCGAATCATAACTATAATATTATATCCCCTTGCCCACTATGGGATCATGAGGATCAGAAATAGTGAAACCTTCATTTTTATTGTGGTTATGCGAGTTAGGTTTCATCACCATCTATAAGTTATTAAGGTGAAATAATTAGTATTTAATGCCCAATGTATGTACGAACCTCATGCATATGACAAGAGATTTAAATTTAGGGAATTTTTCACTAAAGCATATCAAAATTCCCCATGAAGGGTTTCTTTAAAGCAAAGAATTTATCCCTGAAGCTAAGCTATCAGTTATCACCTTTGAAGTCTAAATTTATGGTCTCAATTAAATAATATCTCATGATTTAATTGGTCACAAATGAGAGAAACCCTCCCTTGAATTATCCATTATTTTTTATTCATCAACATAATTTTGAGCTCCATGCAACATGAGGTATATTAGGGACCATTTATAAATCCTTTCCAAAATATTAGATTAATAAAGGGAAGCCAACCTCCCTCAATATCTCACAACATACCTTATAAATTTAAGGTTAAGATATTAACATGTTTCCACTTCTTGTGAGGTTGATATATTGGTCATAGTCATATTGCACACCTATTCCATCACTAAGATAAGACTTGTATTATATGTGTTTTATTGATTGTTTATTGTCTAATACCCATGTTACATGTTATACCTTACACAAGAAACCAATATGAAATTATCATAAGTCTAAAACTATCTCATTACACATTTTCATGATAAGGCATTACTTTGCCTAAATTCTGAGTCACTTTATCCCATCATATTGTCATGTTATCTAATTGATAAAATAATCTATCCATGTTGTATTTTCATGCTACCTATTATAAATAAAATATATATTAGGTTCATTTTGGATCAAATTCTAATTCTATTTCCATTCTAATTTTTCTAGAATTAAGTCAAATGTTTCAAATCAAGTCAGATTAAATTAATTCAAACATTTCAATTTAATTCAAATTTAAATTTCAATAAGTCAAATTCAATTTCAAAAGTCTAATCTAGCCAGCTTTGACCAAGTCCAATCAAGTCAAGTCAAGTCAAACATACCTAGTCCAATAAAATCAAATCAATTTAACTTAAAAAATTCAAGCATTCTAAGTCTAATCGAAATCCATGATAAAACATTCAAACAAATTCAAATTAGGTCTATCTTAACCAAGTCACATCAATTCCAAATTAGTCCAAGATGTAATCAAGTCAAATTAGGTCCACTTTTATCAAATCTAATCCAAGTCCAAAGTTAAACATTAAAACAAATTCAAAACAAATATATTTTGACCAAGTCACATCCATTCCAAATAAATTGAAAATCCACATTTCAAATATATTCTTATCTTTCCATTTAATCTCCTGGACCTATTGGTTGGGAATGACTAAATCAAAAAATACATATTTTATTTCATTCAAGTCAAATCAAATTCAAACAATTAAAATCCAATATAAGCTTCAACAAAAACTTAATTAAATTAATTTTCCCTGCTTTGGGAAAATTAAAAAAAACATCCAATCAAATAAATCAGCCTCACTTGGGGAATATTAAAACAAACATCAAATCCAATCAATCCACCCTTCTTGGGGATAATCATATCAAATAAAATCAAATCATTGCAATCAAATAAAATCAATTTATAATTCTTGGAGAAAATCACATCAAAAATCAAGATCAAATCAAATATTAAATTTTAATTCCATTTAATTCCATGTCATTCAAATCAAATCAAGATAGATCCCAATTTGAATGTTTCATGTTTGAAAATGAAGATAATTAATTTTTGTGACTCTTATAAATAGGTTCTTGACTTCCTATAGATTTTGATCTTGAAAACTTAGGCTTCAACCTAAGTAGGAAAAGTATAACCTTCTAACATCAACATCAATCAAATATCCTGTCTACTAGTCACAAACTTAATCATCACACTCGTAAATGGGAACCTATTTTGGCACCCTTTCCCAATGTCCATTTGGCCTCTGAGTCACAAAATCACATCCAAAGTCTAATCCATCCACAAGAAAATAGGGTTTCAAACTTATCAATGAACCATTAGAATAAATATTTTCCCAATTATTTGTGAAAAACCTAATTGTATATCCATAAACCAAGTATTTTAATGAAAATGGTCTAAAACCTTAGTGGTACTAAGAAGATGAATATTAAAAGTATCAAAACATTAAAGGCCATTCTTTTAATCAATGTGCTAAACTCAACATTTGCATTCAAAGCTTGATTAACTATAGAGACATTAAAATGGAATTAATTTCATCCATATTTGAGAATCACCAAATGGGAGTTTTCCAAGATCATTTACAAGATCATGATTAGATTCATTTACTTCCAAGTTAAGATCAAAATAATCAGCCCATCTTTGATTTTTTTTTCAAATCACCCATTAGTGATGAGTTGGTATTTAAGGAATCACCCTTTGACCTTCCTCCTATATTTGATGAGCCCCACTTTTATGATCCTATCTTTGACCATTCACCAATATTTTATGAACCCTATTTTGAGGATCCCATCCTTGAAAAACACATCATTTATTAGTAGTAAAACTTTTATCTATTGCCTAAAATTCTCCATTTTTAAAAGTCCCTTCATCCCAAAGCTTTCATTACCAAGTAGAAAATGAAAAGGCAATTATGCATAATGTAATATAATAGGCCTTCCTTTTGGCCACATACAAATCAAATTCCACATCAGAATCCTTATTAACATTCATCCTATCATAATTAGAATCAGTATCAACATCATAATTATAATCCTAATCATCATCCACATGAAATTTAGAATCACAATTAACATCACATTAAAAATTAGAATCATTATCATCATCCATAATATTAAAATCAATATAAAAATAATCATTGATATAATTATCCCAATCAAAATTAACATCAAAATCAAAATCAAAGTCTTATGACATTGGCTACACACTTCAGTAGTTCCATTTGAATACATTAGTGATTCTTCCATAGTTTTTGAGAAAGTTTCCTTTGACATCGAAACAAGTTATCCTCATAACCTCTATGAGGATTGAGAATCCTTTTATCATTTAATTTCTATTACCCATCCTATTCACATCAAACATCATATTCCTTATCTTGACATTTAAATTTATACACCCATTGATTGGGATTGATAAAATCACATGTTGTTGTACTTATTACATAATGACATATCAGTGGTATAATTTATTAGGATCCAAATTAGCATTCATAATAAAAAATAAAACTTCCCTAGTGATACCTTGTTTAAGGTTATAGGGGATAATAAAAATCAAAATTCAACATCCCTTAGTGAAACTTTGTTTTAGGCATTAGAAGACAATAAAATAAAACACTGGGAAATCCAAAAGAAAAGTTCCCTAGTGAAACTTTTTTTAGGTGTTAGGGGATAAAATAAAACAAAATAAAACATGCCTTAGTGAAACCTTATTTGAGGCACTAAGGGATAATCAAAATTAAAATCATAAAAATCATGAAGACTTTATTAGTGAAAACCTCTTGTAGACACCAATTAATGAAAAAATTAGCTCTTCATTTATTGATGAATACATCATTGAAGTAAATATATAGATAGATGATAATACAATTATCATTAATATTTAAACAAAACTTAGTATTAAAGAGCTTAAAAATATTGTCTCTATATTGATTGAATTTTTTGAGGTATTTGACCCCCAACATCCAAAGTCATGTCACAAATAGAACATTCCAAATTAAAATATGATGTGTGTGATCATTAATCCCAAATTTCCTTGGTCTTAAAAAGATTATACACCCATTTACAATAACATATTTCATAAACATATAATATCTTGTATTAAATTAAATATTTTATTCAATCCTTATCATACTTTACCCTCCCTGAAAGTACTCTCTTTCATAGAGGATACAAGGACACATTTTTTATAGGTCTGGACAAAGCATAATCAATAACTAGAGAATATTATAATAGCCGCAGTGTAATCCACATCAATGACAAGATCATGAGAGATAATATATATAGAGTAGGTATGGGCTAGAGATCAAATGGGTCAAAATTATGCATCTCATAATTTTCCATTGAGTTGAGATGTTAAAAAAATTCAAAAATAAAAATAGAAATAGAAATAATTCATCCAACTGTGCAAACCATTTCTATGGCACCTAGGGAAATTACCATAATGAAAACTAGGTTTTTGTTATCATGCATAAACAATCCATTGTTTATAAGTACCTCAACACTTGGGGACAACCCCATTGTCATCTTTGTCTATCCAATTTGAACCATTCATATCCTATCTAAATATTTATTCTTTTTCATCCTTATATCCATCCTATTGTGCCCATCTATCTTTGTCTTGAACTTGATAAGGAAGAGGAAGTAGTTTGTACCTTTTTTTAGGAAGCATCTTGACATATCATCCAAATGATTCTTTGATGACTAGACATTTAGTTCCTATGTGGTGTAGTCCTTAGATATTCTTAATCCACTCCTCATAGTCCCTCATCATCTATTATCATCAAAAATTATATTGAATCTATTCCATTAGTTATCATATCCCATCATGGTACTAGAGCATGTTTTCCCTTTTATAGTAGCCCTTATATATAATTGTCCAAAAAAAAAACATCATAAACATTATAAAACTATAAAAAATCCTAAAAATTAGAAAGAGGCCAAAAATACATCAAAGAGATATAAAGCTACAAAATATAAATTTTTTTTGTCTTAGCCTCAATCTAGTTAGTAATCCTTGATGAAATCATCCCAACTTTTTAAGATATCATTCTTGCATCTACCCTATTTGGGGCAAGATCATTAGTCTAATTCTAGCTCACAAATTTCATCCTATTTGAGGTAAATCAAAATGTGTAGCTTATTTTGGGATACTTTTCCCAATTACTCCCCTTCCATGTATCCTTGTTTTGGGGCACCATCTAGCTATCAATATTATGGAGTCTCTACACATGGAATATTGACTTGATTAATAAAACTATGATTTCTATTTCTTTTATTATTCTGTGTGTGTGTTTGCTTATTTTTGTGTTTGTTTAATTTTCATGTTGTGCCTTGACTCAGTCTATATGTGTCAATAGTGATTCATTGTGCTTATACTTGAGTCCATCCATTAGCATAAAATAATTATTACATCCTAATTTTTCCATAGCATGTTGTGTTTCTATCATTTGCCTATTGAATTAAGGGTCACTCTTTAAGCACATTAAGGTCATGTCATCATGGTGTTTTATATCATAGTGCATACCATCATGTGTTACATAAAAAATCAAGTGCCTGAGGCTTATATACAATGTTTCACAAAGAGGAAACATCCCCTTTTAAAATCATATATTACCAAATCAAATCATTTAGGTCATCTTTGACCACATCTCATCCTTCTTTGACATTTATCAACATTGGATTAGATAATATATTATATTCTTCATCATTCCTCATCATATTACTACCATTTTGGGAGAAATACATTTTATTTGAAGGTGCATTAGGACTATGTAATCAACACTAAATCACATTGATTTTCTTAGGTCATCTCAACCACCATTACCACCACCACCATCAATTTCATCCATTCCTATTAGCATCTAATTCTTCCAACTAATAGTATTTCTCATGAGCTACATGTGTAGGCAGTAGTTTTCCACATCCCCTTTTCATACAAATCTAATCACATAATTATTCAATCATTTTCACATCATTCTTCAATCAATATTTTATCCTTCAAGTCTTCATCCTTTAATAACTTTTTGCATTTTTATATGCCTAGTTTTTGAGGATTTGTCATTCTTTGAAAATTTGTTATACCATCACACATATGTTTGTGTTAGCTTAAAAACTTATTTTCATCCATAAAAATGATAATCTCATCCTTAATCTATGAAATAGGTTAAATATTTGATATAAGCTTTCCAATCAATTTGATCTATTTGGCATAAATCAATTAGTTAAATCATTGATTAAATCAGCCTTGTTTGGGGTAAATTAGTCACTTATCCATGTTTGGGGGAAATTATATAGTACAACCTCATAGCTTGCACCTTGTTTGGGTCAAGTCAATGTTTGTATTTCATTATCTTGGGATGCATCCTTCCCACTCCCTGCTTAGAGCCAATCATTCTAGCATTCTTAGAAATCAAAGTGTACAATCTCTAGATCAAGTGGGTTAATTTTATACATGGGTTAATTTCATCCATTTTCATCATATCATGCATCACCTTATTTTTAGAGAGATCATCTATTTCCTTCATCTTTGCATGTTTTCTCTATGGGGTATCATCCAAACTTTCTTTATTTCATCATCATCTAGTTTTTGTCTACATTTTTTGGCTTCTTAATTATTTAAAAGGTCCTTACTTCACACATGTCTCACACCACCTTCTCAAAGAGGGGAAAATGTAGACACCTACAATCAGACACCTTTTGTCAATTTTAACTATCCTCACTAACATCTTCCTAAATCTTAATTTCTTTGTTTAACCAATATTCTATCCACTATTCACCATGATTCAATTAACTAATTATTCCATTATCACTTCCTTTCCCAAAAATCCACATCACACTATATTAGTTAATTAATCTCAATTAATTATCTAATATTATTCTAATGAAAAATTATGGACTACATAATTAATATATTATATAAATCATTTAATCCTATTCCATCTCAATATCATGACATCATGCATCATGACATCATCATCTTCTTCCACAAGGAAATTAAATACAAAGTTTTAAGTGTGCAAGAAAAGTATCTTACACCATCCTACACAATAAAAAATTCTCATATGTGGATTTATTACACATCCTCCTACCCACTTCATCTTTCTTCTTACACTCCATCTTCCTCATTATGGAGATATAGGATTGATTTTCATCCATTGATCTTCCACTTGATCCAATGGTCCACATTTTTTAGCCAAGTATATGAATTGGAGGTATTCCTCCTTATTTTATATGGCCACCTAGTGTAGAAAAGCTCTACCACATCCTAAGGTTATCATAAATTGATCGTAAATCTTCACCATTTCTTCAATTCTCTAATAAAATGATGCATAGTACAAGGGGATATGCTATTAAAATAGCACAACACCATTGACAAAGACCTAAATCTCTATATTTGGGCCAATAAAACTTGTATTTCAACGAGAGATAAACATCCAAAGGATAAGGCAAAATTGTGTTATTTATTTTATAACATGATTGTTTATGCACTTTTTTGACCTTTACCAAAATGAGGATGTGCACTTAGTTTTTAGGTTGTATTCATTTCATTTATATTTCATACTAAAAAGAGACTAAATCCAACATAATCATGTGGTCACATATGGGAACAACCCCATCTAATTCATATTTAACCAACCAAATACTTATCCATAAATCAATTCCTTAATCAATAAATTAGTTTAATCCATGGTGAAATATACCCTATTTAGAGTAAATCAATTAGTTTAATCAATGATAAAATATTCCCTATTTGGGATAAATAAATTAGTTTAATCATTGATAAAATCTACCATGTTTTGGTCAAATCAATCTTTCCATTTAATTTTTTGGGTAAATTCTATAGTCCAACCTCATAGCTTTCACTATGTTTGGGGAAGTCAAAGTGTGTAGTTCATTATCTTTAGATGTGTCCTTTCTAAGTCTACCCTATTTGGGGAAACTCAGTCTATCAATATTAATAATCAAAGTTTTCATTCACTACCTAAATTTCCTATGATACATCAACTTATTTTTGGAATGGCCATCCACATCCTTCATCCCTGCATGTCCTCTTGAAGGGGCATCATGTATCACATTATTTCATCATCAGTATCTATTTTTGATTTTCTTTTTGTTGGATTATTTATTTAGAAATACATTACTCCACTTGTGTCTCACACTACCTTCTCAAAGAGGGAAAAAAATTATATGTACCCAAAATCAAACACTTTGTATTGATTTTAACTATCTACACTATAATCATCCTAAATCTCAATTTATCATGTAACCAGTCTTCTATTTACTATTCATATCTAGTCAATTAATTACTTCTTCCATTATCATATCCTTTCCTAGAAATTTACATCAAAATGGATTAGTTAATTAATCTCAATAAAATAGCTAATCTTTTTTAAATGGAAAATTATGAAATGCACAATCAATTTTTATATAGATCATTTAATCATATTTTCCACCTCAAGTTCATGACATCATCCATCATGAAATCATCCTCATATTCCACAATGCAATTCAATGTAAAGTTGGAAGTGTTCAAACAAGGTATCTTACACCATATTACACACTCAAAAATTATCATAAGTGGATTTAATACACATCCTCTTACACATTCCATCTTGCTCATCATGGAGATGTAGGACTAATTTTCATTCATTGATCTTCATCTTGAACCAACAATCTTCATTTTTAATCCAAGTCTATAAATTAGAGGTCTTCTTCCATAATTCTAAAGTCTTAGAATCATAATGAAGTGTTATCATAAGCTAATCTCAACCAAACAAGATGACCAAATAGTGTATCAAAGCTCTCCCAAATCTCAAGGCCATCATTCATTAAGTATCAAACATCATCAATCAAATAATGAAAAATAAAAAGGGATATGTTGTCATAATGATATCGAGACATTGAAAAAGACCTAAAGAAATATATTTGGGCCAATCAAACTTGTATTCTGACAAGAGAGAGACATCTAAAGGAGAAGGTAAAATCATGTCAGTTGTCTTCTATTATGTTTGTTTACTCTCTTTCTTAATCTTTCCAAATCTAAGGACATGTTATTGGGTTTTATGGTGTACATTTAACTCATTTTGATTTAGTATGAACAAGAAACTAACTCCCTTGTAATTTCATGATCACAATTTGCACATCCCATAAGGTCACCTCAAACATTAAAAAAGGGATTTGCATTCCACTTACAATAACTAGATATTTGATGTTATAAATTGAATACATAGTATGATCATATAGATAAGTGATTTCACCTTTTGGAATTTATTTAAATGATATTTATTATCCTTAATTCTTAAGTAATGAAATTACTCATTTTTCATTGATTTTTGCTAGCTAAGAATTATACTCATAGATGCATGTATGATGTAGAACATTTTTAGAGGCATGTGACTTCATAAGTACATCCTTTCATCTTTAATGAAATTAGGTGTATATTATTAAGTTTTATTTTACTAAATTTTGACATCATTATTATGTGAATTTATCTACATGTAATTGTCAATACAATTTGACATGATCATTAGAACTTATTGTTAGAATTGTACTATGAAAAAATATCTTATATTTACCCTCTTCATATTTTATTTTGATATGTATGTGTGTGTGCATATACACATAAATGAAAGTGGGATATTATGTAGACATAAAACTTTCCATAAAAATTTACTAGTTAAATTTTATATTATTCTACATTAGATACATATTTTTTGACTATTATTCTATATTATATTTTACTAGTGCATTATCTATCATTTATCGATATTATATATCACATTCTAATATCTTACTCTCTCCTTCTTTATTCTATCTTCTCCCTCCTTTATCTCCTTTATTTATGGTGGTCATTATAGAAGTATACATTATAAATTTTTGGGTCCCAAAAATATAGTGTGTATGATTCTAAGTCTTAAGAAACATATAATGTTATTTTTGGAGTGAGGGGTCTTTTCACATGTTAAGGTCACCTAAGGGTTGTGGGAATTTTTTTTTTTCATTTTTTATCTTTTTTTATAGCTTATGTGTAAATAGGGTCCTAATTAAATTGAATATGTTATTAAATACATAAGAATAATAGTAAATTTAGGAAAATAAAGGGATATAATAAATAAATTCAAGTACATAGAGAATGAATCCAATCATCTAAGGAAATATAAAGGAGGATCTAGAATTTATTTTCACTAGCTTCTATTTAGAATTGTAGATTAAATCAAGATTTCATTTTAACATTGAAGATCATCTTATCTAAATAATTATAATATACTAGGACACTTAGCAGCATTTTCATCTTATTTGGTGTGTGACATTTGATATTATATGTTGTTAAGGGTCTAATAAATAGTTAGTGATTAAAAACATAACCCACCTTAAAAGTAGGCCTCAGAAAAAATTATTTGGCTTATATTATTTAGGTATGGATGCTCTATTTGGGATCTTCCCATTAAATAGCTAGTTGTGTGTGTGAGAGAGATTAACAGTCATCTCAAAATCATCTTTATATCACATATTTTTTTTGTCAAATTTAGAATTTAAATTAAGAGTTAAAATTTCATTTGACAGGTGACTAGGGTTTTTTTTAGAGGTGAATCTTTGTTAATTTATGAATATTTAATTTTATAAAGTCAACATTTGATGATTTTTTGGGGTAACTGATAGCATGAAATCACCTAAATTTTAGGGGTGTAAGTTATTTTAAAGGGTCAGCTCACCTGCTTTTTAAAATAAATTTCCTCTTATAAAGGTATGTCACCAGTACCTTGTAATCCAATCTAGGCACATTTTACACTATGTATCTACTTTCAAGCATCTGCATTTGTTGTCAAATGTTAGAATTTCACTATCAAACATCTGAATCTTGTTGTCAGGCATCAACATTTTACTATAGAGCATTTGGGTTTTAGTATTAGGTGCTAGCATTTTGATCTTGAGTGTTAGCATTCTAATGTTAGGCATCATAATTTTTCTATCATACATCAACATTTTGATGTCAAGCATTATCATTCTATTATTAGGCATCACAATAAGAAGGATCTATAATATTCACATGGTTTTGTTGGTTTATTATTTTGGCATGGTGAAGATGATCAAGTGGGAAGCATAGATACTCAAACACTTATGTATCATAAATCACATCATAAAATAATTAGTTTCAAGAAGCTACATGGTTCTAAGAAATTTAGTTGTGTTTCTAAATCATCGCTATAATTTAAAAAATATGTGTGTGCATTAAAATACTAAAAAATATAGGTTGTAGGGTAAATGAAAAAATAACATTAAAAAATTATCTAAACCTAAACATTATTGCATATTTTTATTCATCTCAAAAATTTATGTAATTTCAAAAAAAAATATTACAATCCAAATCTGTATGCAAAAGTTACAGCCTTAGAAAGCTGGGGAGTTGACAATGTACATGCCGATAGCAGTAGCATAATGTTAATGGTCATCAACATAATTCATATGGTTGTTATCATGTATAATCTCAAATATCTAACTTCTCAAGGACATAACTCTTGCATATGGACTCAGATTATGATGATTGTTTTTTGAAATTGCATAACTTTTTTGATAGGAATACAAATATGAAATCAAATTTATGTTCAGGGATTTTTTATGCAAAAAACATTGATTCCCCTATTCCAAACTGATTTTCTACCATTTCAAAACTAATTCACTTGGAAACCTTCAATATTTTTTTTCATAGGCCACTAAAATGTTCCTTAGAGGTAACTTTAAGGGTAACATTAATGTGTTCCAAGTAAATAATTTTAGTATATGATAGTACCAGATAATGTTGATGTGTCTATGATGATGACATTAATGTATCTCTAAATATTAGAATAAATGAGTGATGTGTCTTGAGATTACATTAAATTTATTTTAATTAAAAAGTGGAAAAAAAAATAATTAATTAATTATAATGGCCCAATTCATGATTCCATTCCCATGAATGAAATGTAGTACCTTGATATTAATAGGAAGAGTATAAAGATTATTCCTAAAATAGATAATATTATTAATTTAAGCTATTTTGTATAGTAATATATTTAATAATCTATAAACTTCATAATCAAATCTTAAAATACAATCCATGAACCATTGAAATTGAAAAAACTAATTTCATAAACTATAATTATATAGTAGGTTTTAATTATAATCAATAATAATGAATCCAACACTAATTATATAGTACATTTTAAATATTATAATAGTGAAACCAAACCTAATTCATAAACCCTAAATGTGAAAAAAAACTAAAAATCTATGTGATCTCATTAAATGAGATGATTATAGGTGTCACTGCATGAAACCCTAAGAAAATATATTAAATAATTTTTTATATTAATAATTTTTTATACTAGCATATATTTATAATAATGAAAAAAACTTGTGTCTTGGGCCAATTGTATGTATTAGAGATGAAACACATTAAATGTAGTTGGTGTGCCACCCTTTAGGCATGTAAGCCCTATATATATATATATATGGTTTCTCCATGCTCTACTGCATATATTGATGTAGGAGACAAAGCTAATGGCACCCAAATGAGCTCAAAAACTTTTTCCAAAATTTTATGACAAGGTAATCCCTCTATCCCTCCCTTCCATAGGTAAGTATTCCTACAACTAATGTTGAATAATGTTACAAGTGGTATGAAAACTATTATATTATTACTTACTTTGTTGGTCGCATCCCTTCGAAGGATTACCTCAACAACTAGCTTTGTAACAATTAGGAGCCACTAGGGGTCCATGTCTCTAGAATCCATAACCTTAATTTTTTTTTTTTACTTGTAAGAGGACATCTAAAACTCAACTAATTTTTGTGAAGTCCAATCTTTGGTTCCTTCACAACCATCTTATTATTATGTCTCCCTGGTCCTAGGATTTTAACCTTTCTATAATGTTACCCTTCATGTCCCTATCTGGGTTAAACTTCCCATTTTTACCAATTCACCTTTGGACTTTTATCCCCTAAATTATCACTCCCATAGAATGTGTGGTTATGATTGAACCAAATAAGTGTTCTCCCTACCCTAATAAGTAAGTTTGTGTGGAGGTCGACCTCTTCAAAGAGTTGAATGAGTTTATTAAAATCCAAGTTAGGGAGACCTAATGGTCATAAAAGGTTGTATATTTCAACCTTCCTAACACTTATTTCCAATGTCAGGCCTTGGACCACCACATCAAGGATCATCCTCACACAGGTCATCCTGAACCTCCTTAATCACCTCCTCAGTCTAACAAGACAAAACTAAAAGCTAAGGTGATGGTTGGACCATAGTTCCATCCAAATGGGAATTAATCCCTAAGCCACAAAACAAACCCCAATTACCACCTCAGGAGGATTCTCCTCCAGTTGTCACACCTTCATAAGGGACTTCTTTATCACCCCATTCCATCCTAGCTCCTCTTAACCCTCAAAGCATTTATTCAACCTCTAATAATTTTAGGATGCCTTTAGCTAAGGTTAACTTGATTAGTGGCTCATTCTCTTGATAGTCTTACAGCCCACCTCACAAGGGCGTTATTCTCCTTTAGAAGAGCATGATGCCAAATTTCACTACATTATAAGTGGTAGAATTTTGTACCCTCATCAACATAATAACTTTACAACATTGGTAGATTTTGAGTATGGGCAAGGTGAGCTTAAAATGGATGACCCCTCCTTATGAATGTCTTATCATGGAATGTAAGGGGTATTATAGATTCCACCCGTAAATACTCTATGTGATTTTTGTGTTAGCAAATTATATTTCTAGACATTCTCTATCTGTAAGAAGTTAAAATTTTTGGCTTTCTCCTCTAAATGGCCTTACAAAGTATTTGACCAAATGCCACCCAAGTCACCACCTTGAATGAGGTAGGACATGGTAGTGCATGAATCTTAATTACTTCTAAAGTCTCCTATGGCATTATTTCCATGAGGGAGGACCCTCACACCAAGTATTCTAGATTATTCTTAACATTAATGGCCATCCTTTTAGCATTCTCAACATTTATGCTCCCAATGATGGCCCTGAACGTTCCCTGCTCTAGTGATCTTCATAGATGGGCTACCTCCTATCATGTGGTTTGTGTGTTGTGACTTTAATATTATTGAACAACCTCAAGACAATGTTGGGGCCCTCCCCATGCATTATTGTGTTGGTGAGCATGAGGTTTGGTATTATTTATTAAATAAATGGGGGCCAATAAACCCTCTCTTCCAACATCAAACATTTAATCACACGTCTTGGCAGACATGGTCCAACTACCAAACTAGGGATCACCACGTGCTCAAACTATTAGACCACTTTATGTTATCAGAGAAAAATATTTTTTACTTTTCCAACATTGACGGCCATCCTATCAACATCCACTTAGATATTATCTTGTCAAACCACTCACCCATCTCTTACAAATTAGAATGGACCTCTAGGCAATACAAGGTGCCACATAATAAATTTTTTCTTAATACTTCCATGCTAAGTCATGTTGTCACCATCCAACTCATCCATTAGCTTTGAGACTTGGCCCTATATCCCCCATATTTTTCTAGTTAGATTGAGTGATAGAATGAATCCATTATTCATATCACTTCCTTCATCTACCACCATCACAAATATGTTGCTTGAATTCATAATCATTAAAAGGAGGATACAATCTAAGAATTCAAATGGGTCTCTTCCTCCGTTAATATTGATCATTTCAATGTTCAACTTAAAAGGCTAGTTACCTCCCTCAAACATCATCTTATGATAGAGGATAGTCATGCAGCTAGAGGAACCCAACTCTAAGCTAGGTTATATTAGCTTAAAATTGGTGAAAAATACTCTAAGGAGTTATTCAAAGAACTGAAATACAAGAAGGCTCATGGGTAAATTAAATCCATTCAAGTGGCTCAATCTTGGCTCACCTCCCAAGCTGATATCTCATCAACCTTTCTAGAGAATTACCAACATATTTTCCATGCCCAACCCTTTATGGTTGAGAGGTCTCATTATATTTATAATTTCCTCAAAGTGGTGCCTTACAAGCTCAAGCATGTGGATCCATGGCTATGTGACTCCCCACTCACCATATAGGACATTATGGAGGTTTTAAATTGCATGAGTAATGACAAATCCCCTATCCTTAATAGCTTCCCTTGTGTGTTTACAAAGCCACTTGGGATTTCATTGGCCTTGAATTGTTGTAGGCCTAAAAAGAGGCCATACAAAATTAGTCTCTTGAACCCATGATCAATCAAGGAAAGATCAAATTTATCCCCAAAGCTGGGGATCCTAAGCTTTTCACTAGCTAGAGGCTAATAACCCTACTAAATGTCTCTTACAAGTTCCTCACCAAAATCCTCACCAATTGTGTCCAATTAATCTTACCTACCATTATTAGACTAGAACAAACAATTTTTATTAGAGGGAGGTATATCTTAGACAATTTGATTATAGTCTAGGAGGGCATGATCTGGGCTTGTTCCTATCTATAGAGAATTATTTTTCTAAAGCTAGATTTTGAAAAGGCTTATGATAAGATCGAGTGGCATTTTATTCTTTCCATTCGTAAGGATCTTGGATTTGGTCCCTATTTTATTAGTGTTGTGTAGACCTTATTTCATTATGCTTCCATCTACCTCACTATTAATGGTTATCAGACCTTAAGGATAGAACTCCAATGTTCTATTCAATAAGGGTGTCCCTTTGCTCTAGTAGTTTATGTTCTTGCCACTAAGCATGGGGTTACCTTTTGACTTCTAAGGCCTCATAAGGGATGTTCATGGCATTATTCTACCTAACTAAACCTCTTAGCTTATCAATGGGCACTTTATAGATGACACCTTTTTTATGCGTGAAGAGCAAGAGGCTAATTTTACTGAAGCTATGTAGTGTCTAGATACCTTTTGTTTGGCTTCAGGCTCTAGCCTTGAATGGAGGAAACCCAATGATTTTGATAAAGCATGATGTTATTTCTTGAGTGGATTAAATTTTTTAACTAGTAGTGGATTACTCAAGGGGAATAATTTAAGTTCTTGGGCATCCCATTCACTTTTGAAAACTCACCTTCCAAGCTCTAGTAGCATGTCCTCAATAGGATTGAAAGGAAAATTGAATATTGGATCACTAATCCCCTCTCTCTAGTGGGAAAGTTCTATATTTGCACCAAAATTTTGTTAGCCACTCATGTATACTACTCTTTTTGGGCCCCCTCCAAAGCCTCTTATGACAATTTAGATAAGCTTTTCCATGATTTCCTCTAGGCTAATTCTAACGTAGATTAGGGCTTTCATTGGGTAGCCTGGGATTTTTTATGCCTTTCTTGTGATAAAGGTGGCATGGGCATAATTGACACTTATCAAAAAAGTATGGCCTTCAATGATAAATGGGTTATTAGGGACATTGATGGAAATGAGTCTTGGAAAATCCTCCTTTGCCATTATATCTCTTCAATTTTTCCTTATGGCAAAACTATTTGGTAAAATATTGGCTTTCAATCCCTTCTTATCACTACTATGCCAGTTAAGATTATAGGTTCCTTTGTGGTCAAAAGTATCTAGAAGGATTTTGATGAAGTTAAACCCTACTTGAAGTGGGTAGGGGATGGCTTTTGACAGCTCACCTTCCAAGCTTTGGCAGTATGTATTCAATAGGATTAAAAGGAAAATTTAATATTGGATCACTAAACCCTTCTCACTAGTGGTTAGGTTCCAGATTTGCACCAAGATTTTCGTGGCCACTCTTGTCTACTACTCTTCTTGTTGGGCCCCTTACAAAGCCTCTTATGATAATCTAGCCAAGCTTTCCATGATTTCCTC